>JAJJWW010013540.1:0-16377 GCA_023531295.1 Papaver armeniacum | reverse complement strand
GTGGAAATTTAGAGCCCATGTCTCGTCTTCCTTCTCTTAAAACCCATCATTAAAATAATATATATCTGTAGCCCAAAACATAAGATGTACGGTTAAGATTAATAGTTCTAGATTGAATTTAGGTTTCTATATTTTATGTGAGACTAAATTAACCTTAATTAGTTACACAATTTTAACAAAAATATTTTAAGAAAAATCCGTTAATAATAGATTATATACTTATGGGTCAACTTAGTTCCTCTTTTAAATCCGTGATTTAGGGTTAACTTTCGACCAAAATATTAGCTTCCATTAAATTTGGATCCGAGGTTTAGGGTGAACATTAAATAAGATTTTTTTTCTCTTAAACAACAACTCCGAATACGATTGAAACTTAATATCCTTTGAAGTCCGTAAACACGACAATAAATCATCCATTGAAAGAAGCATGGAGTACAAATCATCCACAGGCAGTAGATACAAGAGAAGATGTCGACACCCAATCATCTGATGATGAGTTCTATGTCCAAGACTGACAAAAGCAAAGTCTTTATCCTGGATATTACATGAATAGGAGTTGTTGAACATAGCTCTTGTCTTTTCCATTGCTTCACATATCTGTTTTCTTTCGCATAATTCTCTTCACAAAAACCGACACACTTGACATTGTCGATGTATGAACCCAATACTCGTAACAAATGTTATATATACACTACAATTCCCTTAATTGACATTATTTTATTTCTTCTCCTATTTATTATATCTACCGGAGTGGGTATATGAGCTTTGTCTTTCACAATTTCTTGGCTCGTCATCATAATAGTCAGAAAATGTTGCTAGTAAAGCATACAGGAAGGGATGCATACAGCGAACTGGGTTTTCAAATTTAAATGGATTCTTTTCATCCTTATTAAGTGATTTTTTTCATTTCACATGAGTTTTAGGTGAAAGTGCTTTTCCCAGCTCAGTGTGTTGGTGTGAAAAATTATGTTTTCACAAATTATATTCCTTGTGATAAATTAGTCTTTCATAGGTTTTTGAGTGAAATTTGTATTTTCATCCCTATTTTTATGTGATAAATGCTCTTTTCTACTATGTTTTGTGTGAAATTTTTGTTTTTTTCATTGAAATTATTAAATTAAGACTAGAAAAAAATGCGAGAGAATCACTTGAAATAATGTCTGCTTTTGTTCGTGATAATTGCGATTTTTAGTTAAGCGTGTCGAGTTATGATAATCACAATTTTCACTTAACACTTAGATGTATAAATCATGATAATCGAAATTATCATCGGATCTTTCTAAGCCAAAACTGAAAAATAGAGAACCAAAGAAATTACATGTACCAAAAATCATTAAAAGCATATGAACGACATAAATATCAAATAAATCTAATAACTTGTAAGGAGGGGATATCGAATGTTAAAGAGCAGAGGCGTGAATGTTTAGCTAGCTTTATTTTAGGCATTTTCCTAATGATTTAGACTTTTGACTTTATGGTTAGTTAATTTCCTAAATATTTGGACTTTTGAATTTATCATAACTGTAACGATTTATTAATTTAAAACACAAAATTAATCTCATATATAAATAGGATAATTACTAAAGTAAAAGGTCATTATAGTAAAACTAGTAGTTTTAAAATTAATTTTGGGTTTCTAATATAGAGTATCTTAATGGTGGGCACCTAATATAAAAAATTCCAAAATTGGGCTAGCCATATTTTTCCCCATAAAAAAAAAATTGTCCTCCACTGTAGACCCAAATTAGTGGGCAAGGCCCAATTTAGCTTGAGGAATTTTTAAGGGGAATATGAGGAAAATAATTTTTTGTGCTTTTTTTTTCTTATCATGTGTTAAAATTCAAGATTCACATGGTTCGTGAACTAATATTTGCAAGACTTGAATGATTTAAGCATTGTTATCCTGTCCCGTGTCGCCGATCACCCTTGCTTGCATCAAAGAGCTAGTTTGTTTACTGGTCTTCCCGATTTCTTAAATAGTTCTTTGTCTCGAGGTTCAACAATTGAAATATGAAGCGCAAACCTTGCAAAGAAGATCGAGAATCTCAGAAGCCTCTCAAAGGTTCAAAGACGAGAGCCTTTTAAATGTACTTGCGTTTTTATTGCAAGGAGTTGTCTGCTTTAAATTAATTTTTTAAATTTTGAAATAATTTCTTGTAGAATGCTAATGGGAGAAGGCTTAGAATCTCGCTCCATTTCCGAATTGCAGAAAGCTGAGAATCAGTTGGTGAAAAGCCTACTTAATATTAGAGCAAAAAAGGTAAAATGGCTTAATCCATCATGGTGTCCTATTGTGTCATTATGTTTGATTTCTTGAAAACTAGGAAAAATACACTTACTGAACAATCATCACTATCTTTGATGTCTTCCTATCACTTCAGGATCAATTATATGCGGAAAGATCGAGCAACTAAACGAAAGGTACATTGACATGTTCGATGCCGTTTAATTGGATTGGTAAATTTTACATCTTTATGCTTGTTAGCATGCTAACGACCATATTGTTTCGCATCACATTTCGGAAAAGCAACTGTTAGATGAGAATGGAGTTTTATGGGAGAAGGTAATTGTATTTATCTTTATTTTCATTCTCATGACAGACTTCAAAAATAACATGTACAAAGTGTGAAAATATTCTAGTACCGTTTATCATGTCACACAAGGATGGGTATTAATTGTGCATGTCGTGTCCCCGTTTACTAGTTTTTTTAGGTTGTCGGTGTCAAATTCTTTTATGCATGTTTCCTCGGATGGCTGTGAGGAGCTAGCGGGTTCAAAGCTAGTTAATGAACTTTTTTTTTTTGTCTCGCGGCGGTGTAGGCCTCGACAATGGGAACAACAGAACCAACAAAGAGAAATGCCACCGCCTTATGAAATTAGTCCAAAATCTCATGAGGTGAAACTAATCTACAAATCGGCATGCACTGAAAGCAGGTGACACATGATAGCAACAGAGCTATGTCCAGCTCATTTATAGCTCTTTTTTCAAGTTATTTATTTCATCTAATCATTTGTAATCGACACATTACAAGTGTCGGTATCTCATTAAATATTCTCTTCACTTTAATGAGTTCTTGAGAGTTGTTGGAAGGTTTATTGCGCTACAGATTAACTCCGTCGGATTTATTCTCTCCTTAAATAGTCTCTTGTCTTGTATTTTTTGTCTAAGTTTGGTTAATGAAAATATCTTGATTTCTCTTCCGAAACCATGGTATCAAACCTGAAAACCCTAAATCTTTGGTTTTCGTGTACGATCTTCATCCGCCGCTTCTTATTTTCTTTAAATTCAATTTAATCTTATCCAAATTCTCGTAAATAATAATGTCTCGTCTTGTTGAATCTTAAAATTCTTCAATCACATCAGTTCCTTTGCATACTTTAGAAAATATCATTCCTCTTAAACTTGTGATGATAATTTTCGACATGGAAGTCGTTAATCACTCCTATACTTCGCAAATTTCATGTCCTTGGCTATGTTGATGGATCTATTCCATGTCCCTTGCAATTTATAACTTCTACTACCGGATCGGCTGGCAATGTAAATCTAATTACGGCATTTGGCATGATGAAGATACTTGTGTTCTTCTTATTAAATGCTTCAATTTACGCTAATGTTATTGTTCATGTCTCCGATTGTTCTATGTCAAAGGAGTTATGGGATAATTTGAAGAAGAGATTCGGTGCTTCTACCTCAACACATACAATTCAACTTCGCACTGAGTTGCAGAATATGAAATTAGGTTCTTTGAATTTTTTTACATACATCTCTGATATTGAGAAGATTTCAAATCAACTTGCTGCTTGTGGATCTCGTATTTCAGATGATGAACTTCATGTTCTCGTTCTTGGAGGTCTTGGGCGGATTATCATGCTTTTGCTACCTCAATCGTGATTAGATCTCCTCCTCGTTACTTTTGGGGAGTTACACAGTCTTCTCTTAAGTGAAGAAATCATATTCTTGCTGAACACAATTCCACTTTAAGATATGATGCAGAATCAAAGGCCTTTCTTGCATCTTCTTCTAAAGGTAACTCTCATAATTTTTGACCTTCATATAATCCTTCTTTTCGTGGTCGTGGACGTGGTTTTAATTTCAGAGGAGGATTTCATGGTGCTACTTCCTCTGCTTTTCGTCCTCCTAATTCCACTGACAATTCACCTTCAAGATCCACAACTTCTTCTGGCACTAGAATTATTTGTCAGATCTGCTTTAAACCTGGTCATACTGCTCTTGAGTGTTATCAACGGATGAATTTTTCCTATCAAGGTCGTGATTCACCACAGAATTTGTCAGTCATGCTAGCTAGTGTTAATATTTTAGGTGAGAACCCTTGGTATATGGATTTTGGAGCTACAAACTATGGTGCCTCTACTTCTTATGATGGTTCTCGCGATAGCTCACGAATGGTGAAGGTATGGCTATATTTCACAATAGTGATTCCAATTTTGTTTTTCAGAATCAATCATTTTCCTTAAAAAATGTTCTTCATGTTCTTAAATGTGCTCAAAATTTGATTTTTGTGAATCAATTTACAAGAGATAACAACTGTTCTCTTATTTTTACACCTTATGATTATGTTGCAAAGGATCTTCTATCTCTGAAGACATTATTCAAGGGGATCAATAAGGGAGGTCTCTATCCTTTGCGGTGTCATGTCCACCAATCATCTTCTTCACCGTCAAGTAAAATTTTACGTGGTAGATACGATGTGGTAAGTGTTCTGTTGGGACACGTATACTTCGTACTCTTACCTGAAAATAAAGAAATTTTTGTACTAAGAATTAGGCGGTGTTGGAAGTTAAACCAAGATATGGATTTGGTTCGTGGATCAACAAGTGTTGTTGATACGATGGAATGGATCAACTCTGCCGAGCTGACGCAGTCAAGTTGGATCAACTGGAATAAGTTGACACAAGGTGCGATATTTGGAAGTTCGGGTTAACTAGAAGAGCAAGTTGTGCGGTTCTAGAGAGTTCTAGAAGAGTTCTATTTAGAGTTTGTGTTATGTTAGGAATGTGTGCTTTATTTAGAGTTTGCTTGTATTAGGAAAGTACTTTGAGTGATTGTCAAGTTTGTGAGACTATAAGTAGGCTGTTAAGCCCTGAGAGAATGTACACCAAACTGATTATCAATGTAGTCGTTTTATTGCTTCCGCGTGTGCTCTCCTCTCTCTTGCTCGATCCTACATATGGTATCAGAGCGAGGTGAGAGGAAGGGAGAGGAGAAGGAGAAAGAGTTAGAGAAGTTTTTTTTCACTAAAAGAGAAGTGGTGTGCGAAGTTCTCATAGTCTTAAAAAAAAAAAAAAAAAAAAAAAAAAAAAATTGAGTTTGGAAAGTTTGATTTGGGTTTCGAGCAAACAAAGAAGATTTGGTGGTTTCTCCTAATTGTCGAGAAAAAGAAGGAAGAAGACGCATATGGTCCGTGTAGCCGATGGGCTTACGTCATTGTATGGAGATTAAAAGAGAGTGTCGTAATTAATTAAAAAAGGTGGAGTACGTCTTTGAATACGTAGCTCGGTTGCGGTGATAGTATTGTTTGTCAGTCGTTTTAAAAGGAAGGTGACGCTGTTTTTGGTGAACACGTGAAAGAGATGATGATTGGTGCTGAGAGATGCTATTTATGTGAAGAACAAAAGAAGTTGAAGGCTTGTCAAAGCCTTGGTGCTTTATTGGTGTTCTTAGTGTTAAGTAAAAGGATTTGTTTTTTAAGGTACACTGTTAAAAAAAAAAAATTGTTCTTCTGGAATATTGGTTTGCAATCAAGGCGTAATGGAGATGGAGGAACGTGAGCAAGGTTCTGATCGTGACCTGTTGGAGGTGGCGATGATCGTGTTCTGCGATAAGAAAGATTAAGGGCTTATTTTTGGAAGTTGCGATAGAAAAGGAAGTTTGGTATGTGTTATTGCTGCTGCCATGAAAGGATAATCGAGAGGAGTGAACTGTCGGTGATTGGTGATCGGAGTTGAGTCTGTATTGTTGGTTGATCATGGTTGGGTGCTTAGTAATGATCGTTGATGTGAGTATATGATCGACGGCATAGGTTTGGACTGTTGATTTAAGTCCATGAACAAGGTTTGACTGAGGACTTGTTTTACGTTAGAGAAAATCGGTTAAAACTGATTTGTTCTTTGTTGTTTGGTCACAAGGTTATTGTCAAAAAAAAAAAAAAAAAAAAAAAATGTTATTGAAAGTTGGTAACAGTATGTGATGTGTTACAAAGAACAATCACAAAGAGCTGTTATTCTGAAAAGAGTTACTGGGAAAAGAAGTTGTTACAGTGGAGTTGTAACAATCAAGCAATTGTTACAAAAGAAGGTGTTACGTAGAGTCGTAACGAAGAAAGTGTGATTTTAAGCGAGAGGCGTTGAAAAACATTTTTGTGTATGTTGATGATTGTTGAGGTAGAAAGCAAGGGTTGTTGTGGCGAGCATTGGTTGATTTTTGAAAGGTGAAAGCTTTGGGTGAGTGGTTGATTCGAAGGGTTAAGTCATGGATTCGAAAGACGAAAGGATCAAAGTTGTTATTGTAGTCGAGGATGGTACAGTTTGATAGAGGATCAAATCTGGTATTGCAACAGGCTAGTACATGTTTGATTGAGGTGATCGAATTCGAAGCTTAGAATGACAAAGAAAGTTGGGTGGTGATGTTTGAGCTTAAGGGAGGATGGTATCTTGTTAAGCTCAAACATGTTGGAAGGTTGAAGAGTTTGTGAGAGAAACTTGGAAAACTTACAAAGTGTGGCGTACTTTGTGTTAGGTATTGCTTGTAGCGTGCGTAACAAGGGAAAGATTGTGAGAGAATCTTGAAGAAAAGAAGTGTGAAGGTTTCGTAACAATAGCGTGACTGGAACAAAGAAGAGAAGTAGAAATACAACATTAAGGTTGTGAAGTAAGAGAAGTAATCACCAAGGGTGATGTGTGAGAAGAAAACAAAAAGGAGGTTAAGCCTATGAGTTGTGGAAGAGACGTCACAAGGTTGTGTGCGTGAAACAAGATTGTAGGCGAGTAAAGTCTACAAGTTGAGTGAAGCAATCCCAGTGGGGATTTGGCTAGAGTTGTGTGAAGCAATCCCAGTGGGGATTTGGCTAAGAGAAGTGAAGAAATTCCAGGTGGAATTTGAAGTGTTGAGTGGAAATCCTATAGTGAAGTGGGTAAACAAGTGTTGAGTTTGAGCTATGCTCGGTGAAGAAAGTTTAAGGTGAGCTATAATGCTTGGTGATGAGTTTGTTTTGGTGTTTGGTTAGCAAGTTGTATAGAGCACAACGAGGTGTTTCTAGCTTGTTAAGAATGATGTTCCGCGCGATGAAGATGAAGAAGAAGAGAAGTTTGCGATGGTATGAAGATTCTTGTTAAGCAAAAATTTGAAGATTGCTTCGTTTTTAGTTGGTTTGCTATATGTGTTTCGTTTTTTAGTTAGTTTGTTGTTTGTGCTTTGTTTTTTATTTGAGTTTGAGTTTGATTGACGGAATTCCGGTGTGATCATGAAGTTGGGACAAGCTACAATCGAGTATCAAGGAGTAAGGGTTTGTTTGGTGGTTTCTTTGAAGAAGAAAAAGGAGAAAAGACAAGGACGTGCAAACGTCGATCAATGGAAGATGATAAGGAGTAGAAGAGGGTTACGGAATTCTCGTTGAATGATATCTTGGTTTAAGGAAGGATGTTGGAAGTTAAACCAAGATATGGATTTGGTTCGTTGATAGGTGTAGAATACACCTAATTTACTATCTAGTAGTTTATGCTTTCTTTGCTATTTTTCTTGTAAATTATGTATTTTACGCTTATTTTGAGTTTTGTAGCTACTTTGGAGTCACACGGAGGAAAAGAAGAAGAAATCACCCAATTTGAGCCAAAAAGGGCAAAAGGACATTTTACACCCACCAAGGTTAAGGGGCAACCCTATTTGAAGGAGTACTAAATACGAATCGTCTAAGGATAAGGGAAAACCCATTTAAGTGTTAAAGGCATCCGGTTAATACTCGAGGCACCTATGTAAATTAGTTTGGCATGATGTTGGTCAGCCCATATTAGTGCCCAGGTCCGGATCCAGTTTTTCTTATAACCTAAAATTGAGTTATCCCAATCATTTTCATTCACAAAAATTGAGAAAGAAAAGGGAGACAGTAGTGAGAGAAAATTAAAGGTTTGTGTAAGAAATTCGGGGACTCGGGAGAAGATTTAATGGCGGAAGGAAGAAGAACGAGCTGCTGCTTCCATGGCAGAGATCGAGAGCCGAGAGAACAGAAATTGAAAGCCGAGAGATTAAATCGATGCTGCTGTTGGGTCTAAGAATAGACAGAAGACGAATTTGTGCCAGGGCTTGAAGAAAATAGGGTTCGATGATTGAATCGATGAATCGATTGAGACGTTGCTGCTGCTGTGAAACCGAGAGATCGAGAGATCAAGAGATGAGAGATTCCATGGAGATAAAGAAGATTACAAACAGAGATTAACTCAGTGAGAGAAGAATAGAGATGGGTCTCGTGGATAGGATTGATTTTGGAGATGACAATGACGTTGAACCAAAAGGTAGGGGTTGTGGTGTTCTTGAGCAAAGAGATGAATGGGGTGGTTCTCGACTCTGTTGAATTGATAGAGAATGAAGATGGGTGACATCTCGAGGTTCGAATCGAAGAAGCGTAGATGTTGTTAGTGTCGTGAATAGTGAGATGTCTTCTGTGGAATCAAGAATTAAGATGAAGAAATGGGTCTTATGATTTAGGTGTTGTTGAATTTGTGAGGCGAGAGAGTAATCGATGATGGTTTTGGGCCGAGAACAGAGATGAAGACTTGATGTTTGTTGAGAGAAGGTCCAGATCGAGAATGTCTTCGCCGAACGTGGAGTGTTTGAAATGGCTTTAGATGAATGTGTTAGAATGTCACGGGGTTGGAGCCGAAGAGAGGCTTTGAATTTGGCGGAAACATCGCAAACAAACAAAACTCTACGTGGATATTTCTTCTGGCGAGTCAACTCGTACCGAGCCCGATGACCGATCCAGCTCACCCAGTTAGACCAATCAGCCGAATCGAGCCGACTAGAAGCCGACTCCTCTCGACTTGACCCGGTGACTAACAATCGACCGTTAAGTTTGACTTTTGGCCGTTAGTACTAACGGAGGACCGACTCTGAATATTCGTCGAATATTCTCTTGACGAGAAATTTCCAGGTGACCTGGCGCGACTTTTAGGTCAAATTCCGGCCACAATCCCGATTTTCCCACGAGCAAAATTCCGTAATTTTCTATGGACTTCTCTCATGGGTGTGAAGACTTGGGCTAGGAATTGGATGGAGAATTGGACTCAAATTTGGAAAGAGAAGGTGGAAGAGTTGAGAAAAGCTTGGATTTGGAAATTGAATTGCAAAAGAAAAAGGATTCTATTCCTTGGAAGATTTGGAGAATATTGAAGCCTATAAATAGAGAAGTTTTCTACACCTCTCTAGATACACATCTTTCTCTATATCTTTTACACACATCTCTATACACACAATTCTTTTCTTTTCTTATTCTTTGTGTGAACTCTTTAACATGAGTAGTTAATTTATTGATTGAGGATGAATTCTAGTTTTTAAACATATGATTTGAGTTTTTGTTTTTAATTCTATCTTGAAGTTTTCACATGATTATCGATTGTTTTTACTAATAGGAATGATCTTAAAGACATTCATGATTGATTGATAGATTGTTTAGAATGCATGCTAAATTGATTTGTTAGTTTAATCTAAAGCTAGTGAAAGTTAGGAGATAAGTAATCGTTTCTTGACTCTTTACATAAGTAGCAAACACGAGACCTTGCGGAGGGATTCCGTGGAGCAATTGTGTGTAGAAACAACGCTAGAAAGTGGACCAAGCGAACCGAGTTTAACTACTAGTACTAAACCTAAATTCATAAATCTTAATGCATTCGAGGAATTACATCTTGTAAAGCGGACCTCAAGGTGGTTCTTTTGAATAGAATCGATAACTAAGCGGACTGTTACTCGGTGAAATTAGGGATTTTGGGGCTAGCTAAGCGGACCTGCTATCCTACGGTTGGTGATAATCTGTGACTAATAACAAGTAGAAAAGAACATAACTTTAATCATTGTTTTGTAACGAAGAAGGATTCCTTGATCTCGTCTCTCTTATTGCTTTCAACTTTATCTTTTAATTGCTTTGTTTATTTTCTTTTGCTTTTTACACCCCCCTTTCGTGACAATTTTACAACTAGAATCTCGTGCTCCTCGTGGGATCGACCTTGACTACCCTATATTACTTGTTAATTAGGTAGTAAAGTATTAATTAATTTGATTGCACCTACGACACGCATCAAATTTTGGCGCCGTTCTTAGGAGCAGCGGATGATTTTAGTTGTTTTTATTTTTCTTTTTGCTTTATTTTTGCTTTGTTGGATTCTATTCCGTATCTAACTTGGTTTTTTGAATCTTATTTCAGTCTTAGGTTTTCCATGTACGGTGGACAAGAGCAAGCATATTACAACAATCAATACGGTTTTCAACCTCAACATTATGACAACTTCCAACCATCCTTAGGATACAATCAAAACCAATATTTTGGCTATGATAAATTTTCTACGTAACCTTATGGATATTCTCATACATATCAACAACCTTATGACGGGTATGTAAGTGGACAAAAACACGGATGGAAGGATAGTTATGCATCTAACAATTTGTTTTCTAGTAATGTGCAAACAGAGAATTTGGAATATACTCCTCTTCATCGTGTTTTTCCTTCACTTTTTCCAAAAGAGGAGATACAGTCTAGAAACTCTATCAACGGTGGTAAGCGTGTGAACGTCGAAACTTGCACGAAATTATACAAATTGGAAGATGATGGAGACTCGGAAGAGCTTGTCGCAGAAATTAGTAGGACTATTCATATGGAACTTAAACGACGTCGGGATAAAGGTTATGAAACCGATGAAGATTCTTATTATGGTGAGTCCGAAAATGAAGATGATTGTGTTGAAAAGGACCAACCTTTGGAGACTTTTGAAGACGCTAGTGTAGATTACTCGAGCCTTGATCTTAATAATGATCAATTACCTATTCAAGAGGTAGAGCTTGAGGAAGATGCATTTATTGCTTGGAAAAAATTTCTTAGGGAAAGATGGGAGTCCGCGGAAGTGTATGAACGTTCGACAATGAGGAAGTTATTCCAACTCCGGGATCATAATAACGATCATTCACCTATTCAAAAGGAGGAGTTTGGATATCACTTGCCTATTGTTGTAAACGGTGTAACACCCGCACATGAAGATTTTACAATCTATACCGATGAGAATCATTTTAGTGAATGGCCCGATTCCGATGATGAGAATGTTGAAGAGATGATACTAGAGGATGAAACCACATTCATTGATTTTGTGGAAGACCCAATTGAACTTGCGAATGATTTTAATGATGCCGAGACTTTGGTTAAGGTAGAAAACGACGAAGAATGGTTGCAAGGTTTAATAGAGGAACACGATATACAAGAGGTAAGTAATTCACTTGAATATTTTAAGGATGAAGAGGATTCTATAATACAAGAAATTGTGAAAGGTTTGTCTAATCCTTTGCATATTGATTCTTCTCCTTTACCTCTTATTGGTTTGAATGTATGTGCTTCGAAAGTATTTTTGGATGATTTTGTTTCTAAATACCCACCATTGGAAACACTTGATGCTAACACTATGCAGGTTTGCCAAGAGGAATACATGGACATTCCCAAATTCTATGTTCTTTATACACTTCCGAGTGTGGACGAGAATAAGTGTGGGGGAAATTTCTATCGAGCGATAATTTCACTATTATTTTCTTGTGCTAACATTTGTATGGAGTTATTGTTTGCAAAACAGGTATTATGGGTGGATCCTCAAATTTTCCGATTGTTAGTATATGGGGAATGAAGCTTACAAGAGCCAAGTCGGGCCGTCGACTTTAAAACAAGCGCTTAATGGGAGGCAACCCATCGGTTTTGTATTTCTTATCCTTTTTGCTTTTATTATTTCTTTTTCTTGTTTCTTATCATGTTAAAATTTCCCACCTTGACTTTACTAGGAGGATTCAATTACATTGAGGACAATGTAAGGTTTAAGTGTGGGGGAGTGGTTAAGCATGTTTTTAAAACAAAAATTACAAAAAAATTTAAAAAATTTAAAATAAAAAAAAAAAGTTTTACATAAAAATTCCAACTTTTAAAGATTTTAGAGTCACTAGCATACTTCTAGGTATGTTTACATAGAGATTTTGACCAGACATAATTGAACTTGGAAATGTTAGAGAACTACATTCGGATTTCTTGCTTGTTTGAGTGTTAAATAATGGATTTAATCATGCCGGTGATGCGAATTTGGTGCAGGAGAAGTGCATTATTAGAGTTGCTGATCAATCATTAGTGGAGACTACCCATATTCATATCATGTGAGGCACCGACCAGAAATCTTCCATCTACTAAAGAGCTTCTTGTGAGTGTGTGTCACCGTACGTAAATTCCGGGTAGAATGGTGAGCTACCCAACCTCCCACCAATAGAAGCACTACTCTTTGATCTCTTGAGTGCTAATTTTGTCAATCATGAGGGTGACGTCCATGGATGAAAGCTTCCTTCTTGTAGTTCGATTTGCAGTTAGCACCATTCTCTCTCGCGACAACAACGGATCCATAGAAACACCATCATCATCAACAAGGAGCGACATCAAAATCTACAAGGAAAGTTGGAAAAAGTTCAAGGTTTACAAGCAACGGAACGAGAAAAAAGAGCAAATTTCAAATTCAAGTAAAGCAACATACAAAGGGCAGATTTTTACATATATGTTGAGGACTTACAATACAATGAGGTAATTTTATATCCAAGTATGAAGACTTATTCATGAAAGCGAAGAAAATTAAAAGGTGAGAATTTTTGAAGTTTATGATTTCGAGACGATACAAGTTGTGAAGAATCAAGCGGTAAAATACTTTTTCCACGGCCATGGTTTATTTTGTATTTAATTTCTCTTGTTTAAAAAAAAAAAAAAAAAAAAAAAAAAAAAAAAAAAAAAGAGAGAAAAACAAGAGAAAAATTTGTTTCGAATGAGCCGTGGGGAAGGAAAATCTATAAGGTAGTTTCAAGCGACAAGGATTTTTAAGGTAAAAGAGTTACAAATTGTTAAGGATTTATGAAATTCAAGGGTTTATCATCAATAGTTGAAACCGAAGACGAAGGAGATCAAGACGAGGAGCGGAAGACGTTTCTATTGGATGCTTGAGAGTGGTGTTATCATAATTGGCGATCGGATGTGAAGGTGAGTAAGTAATCTCATCCTCGATAATAATGGTTGATTTCCTTTCTTAGAGATCGTCGGAAAAATGGTTTTTCAAAATATTAAAAGATGTGGGTTTTTCAAAATTTGAAAGTTATCCTTCCCACCATTCAACGTGTTGCGGGAATTCTCTCTTCATTCCTACCTGCACACATGTGAGAACCATAAAAAGCTGTCTTTTTGAGTGCAATTATCATAAAATCCTTTTTGGTGAGGCGTAAGTCGAGGCGAAATGCTTATTGATCGTTTCTCAAACACGCGTTCTCTCATTATGGTGTGGTTATTTCTCACTCAACAATTAAGAACAAGAATATGTTCTTTAGTATTTCTAACTTCTTATTACTAGCATGCGAAACTCTATGTCCTCATAACTCTTTGGATGCTTGTGACGCTTGAACGCTTTGAAGTTGTGAGTTTTTAGTTTGATTTGCTCGAGGACTAGCAAAGTCTAAGTGTGGGAATTTGATAGGTGTAGAATACACCTAATTTACTATCTAGTAGTTTATGCTTTCTTTGCTATTTTTCTTGTAAATTATGTATTTTACGCTTATTTTGAGTTTTGTAGCTACTTTGGAGTCACACGGAGGAAAAGAAGAAGAAATCACCCAATTTGAGCCAAAAGGGCAAAAAGGACATTTTACAGGAGATTGATATATGGAGCCCAGCCAAGGTTAAGGGGCAACCCTATTTGAAGGAGTACTAAATACAGATCAGCTAAGGATAAGGGGAAAACCCATTTAAGTGTTAAAGGCATCCGGTTAATACTCGAGGCACCTATGTAAATTAGTTTGGCATGATGTTGGTCAGCCCATATTAGTGCCCAGGTCCGGATCCAGTTTTTCTTATAACCTAAAATTGAGTTATCCCAATCATTTTCATTCACAAAAATTGAGAAAGAAAAGGGAGACAGCGGCCGAGATAAAATTAAAGGTTTGTGTAAGAAATTCAGGGACTCAGGAGAAGATTTAATGGCATAATGAAGAAGAACGAGCTGCTGCTTCCATGGCAGAGATCGAGAGCCGAGAGAACAGAAATTGAAAGCCGAGAGATTAAATCGATGCTGCTGTTGGGTCTAAGAATAGACAGAAGACGAATTTGTGCCAGGGCTTGAAGAAAATAGGGTTCGATGATTGAATCGATGAATCGATTGAGACGTTGCTGCTGCTGTGAAACCGAGAGATCGAGAGATCAAGAGATGAGAGATTCCATGGAGATAAAGAAGATTACAGCAGAGATTAACTCAGCTGAGAGAAGAATAGAGATGGGTCTGTGGATAGGATTGATTTCGGAGATGACAATGACGTTGAACCAGTGGCTGTTAGGGGTTGTGGTGTTCTTGAGCAAAGAGATGAATGGGGTGGTTCGACTCTGTTGAATTGATAGAGAATGAAGATGGGTGACATCGAGGTTCGAATCGGCGGAGAAGCGAGATGTTGTTAGTGTCGTGAAGAGTGAGATCTTTCTTGTGGAATCAAGAATTAAGATGAGGAAATGGGTCTTATGATTTAGGTGTTGTTGAATTTGTGAGGCAGAGAGAGTAATCGATGATGGTTTTGGGGCTGAGAACAGAGATGAAGACTTGATGCTGTTGAGAGAAGGTCCAGATCGAGAATGTGCTGCTGAACAGGGAGTGTTTGAAATGGCTTTAGATGAATGTGTTAGGAATGTCACAGGGTTGGAGCTGAAGAGAGGCCTGAATTGGCGGAAACATCGATAAACAAACAAAACTCGTACGGATATTTCTTACGGCGAGTCAACTCGTCTCGAGCCCGATGATCGATCCGGTAGATCCACCACCCAATTAGACCAATCAGTAGAATCGAAGGTGACTGAAGTCGACTCCTCTCGACTTGACCCAGTGACTAACAGTCGACCGTTAAGTTTGACTTTTGACCGTTAGTCCTAACGGAGGACTGACGGAATATTCCGTCGAATATTCTCTTGACGGAGAAATTTCCAGGTGACCGGCGGCGACTTTTCCGGTCAAATTCCGGCCACAATCCCGGTTTTCCCGAGCAAAATTCCCGAATTTTCTATGGACTTCTCTCATGGGTGTGAAGACTTGGGCTAGGAATTGGATGGAGAATTGGACTCAAATTTGGAAAGAGAAGGTGGAAGAGTTGAGAAAAGCTTGGATTTGGAAATTGAATTGCAAAAGAAAAAGGATTCTATTCCTTGGAAGATTTGGAGAATATTGAAGCCTATAAATAGAGAAGTTTTCTACACATCTCTAGATACACATCTTTCTCTATATCTTTTAGACACATCTCTACACACAATTCTTTTCTTTTCTTATTCTTTGTGTGAACTCTTTAACATGAGTAGTTAATTTATTGATTGAGGATGAATTCCTAGTTTTTAAACATATGATTTGAGTTTTTGTTTTTAATTCTATCTTGAAGTTTTCACATGATTATCGATTGTTTTTACTAATAGGAATGATCTTAAAGACATTCATGATTGATTGATAGATTGTTTAGAATGCATGCTAAATTGATTTGTTAGTTTAATCTAAAGCTAGTGAAAGTTAGGAGATAAGTAATCGTTTCTTGACTCTTTACATAAGTAGCAAACACGAGACCTTGCGGAGGGATTCCGTGGAGCAATTGTGTGTAGAAACAACGCTAGAAAGTGGACCAAGCGAACCGAGTTTAACTACTAGTACTAAACCTAAATTCATAAATCTTAATGCATTCAGGGAATTACATCTTGTAAGCGGACCTCAAGGTGGTTCTTTTGAATAGAATCGATAACTAAGCGGACTGTTACTCGGTGAAATTAGGGATTTTGGGGCTAGCTAAGCGGACCTGCTATCCTACGGTTGGTGATAATCTGTGACTAATAACAAGTAGAAAAGAACATAACTTTAATCATTGTTTTGTAACGAAGAAGGATTCCTTGATCTCGTCTCTCTTATTGCTTTCAACTTTATCTTTTAATTGTTTTGTTTATTTTCTTTTGCTTTTTACACCCCCCTTTCGTGACAATTTTTACAACTAGAATCTCGTGCTCCTCGTGGGATCGACCTTGACTACCCTATATTACTTGTTAATTAGGTAGTAAAGTATTAATTAATTTGATTGCACCTACGACA
>JAJJWW010013539.1:0-47016 GCA_023531295.1 Papaver armeniacum | reverse complement strand
CGACATCGGGTGACGGGATGCGAGGAAGAAGACATCACTCGGCTATACATCTCGACCCAACAAATAAGAACGTCGGGTGAGGTATCAACTGATCACCCGAGAAGAACATCAAGGAAACTACGCCCGGGCCTAACATCATAGTACTGGATGTATCATCACTTGTAACTATAAATATAGACCGTAGTGTAGAGGCAAAACTCAAGTAACGAGGAGAGAGGAGAGCATACTTAGAGCATTGAGAGAAACACTCGTCTTGTAACCTTGAATCAAGTAATAAGATCATCCTTTAACCCCTGTGGACGTAGGCAATCATGCCGAACCACGTATATCTTTGTGTTCTTTCATGTTTTACGCGTATTACTTTCTTAGTATAGTTCTTTGGATGTAGTAGTAGGATTTTCTACATCTACACCATTCTAGCCAGGGGTTGTCTTCTCGTTGTGAGTGGATTCATGATATTCTTTCTATGTTCATTATATATTTTTTTTAAATGCCCTACTTATATTTTCTTTGTTATATTATTTCTGTTAGAGACTAACTAAGACTTCAATATGCAGGAGACAATTGTATCGTAATCATGCACCTTTACAACAAACTTTTGATCAAGTGAGAAAGTACCAGACTCCCAGGTGCGTCAATGTTGAATGTTAACATCTGTTAAGACTTCTCCAATAATAATGAGTGTTTATTATGGGTGAGTACAGATGGTAATGATAAATGATGATTAGGCCTGTACTCAAAAGTTAAGAAAAATCCCAATAATAATGAGGGTTTCTTATTTTTGCCCGTTAGGCTCATCTGACTGTCCGTGTAGCAAGTATATTTTGAATCTAATTTTGGGTGCATGTGATTCTTTTAAAAATGCAGGGCATACAAAATTAAAATTACCAAAAATGTCATCACAGCTTACTGCTATGTTTCAGGCATCGTGCCCTCACTGTTCGAGCTACGCGGAAATGGAATAGTTGGATTTTATGTTTGACTAACGTCACTAACGTCGATATGGTGATTGTTGACAAACAGGTGTGTCGAGAATTAATTGTTTCCTCCCATACATATTTCACTTCTCTCCAGGTTTGTGCCTAGCTATATGCTTGAAACCATAAATTCGCACCGGGTTCTCCCTTAAACATGGTGAAAAATTGCACATTTTTATTTCGAAAAGTTCTCTGGAAATTCGATTAACGAATCCGAGAACATAGTTTCTCTAAAGGTATGGTGAATAACTTCTTATATCACCTACGCAGGCTAATTCTATTTTCCCGTGCAAAGTGGTTTAGAGGGAAACCTAATTGTTTTACATAACGCATATCTTCTCTTTGTCTTATGTAAGGCAGAAAAAATCCCATAATCAATTAGGTTGACTTTTAGGATGTTTTCTTCCTTTTCTTATGCTCAAATTTAAGACATGTCTGCTTACTTTTGTAACATATTGTATTAACGGTTAACTACCTATTTTATCAATTTGCAATTATGTTAATGATACAAGTTAACATCAATGTTGAGAGTTTTCAGTAATTAAGTTATTGATGATAATATTAGTGTGTCAACTCTGTAACGTGTGTTGGGACCTACTACAAATAACCATTAAGTGCACTTCAGCTATTTGCCCTACTGACATTAATTGGTTTCTACCAGAAAAATACAGCTAAACAGTTAGCTTTAGTGCTACTATTAGTGAGCATTTGCTACTGAGATGTTAGGTTGTTTTAGCTTCTGAATGCAGCACGAGCACATATGGGGATGTATGAACAGTAAGCCAGACTTTTGTTGGGTATTTTTGAATCACTGTACTGGGGATTTGAGTACTCATCGCTGGGATATTGGGTAGTTTCCGTGACTTTGTAATTTAAAATGCTTATACACGGTTAGAGTTTATCGAGCAGTGAATACCATGTATATATATGTATGCAATTACCATATTGTATCAGAAAAACATTCCTTAGATCATGAAAGGTGCATCGCAGCAAAGCGCAAAGCTAGGGGTTGCACTTGCACCCCTGCCTCAAAATTTGGATCAAAGCTGTTTAGGCCCAATTAGAAGAAAAAATTGTATATATAAGCTCATTTTTGTTTTTTTGCACCCCTAATTTTTTTTACTCCTCATAGTAAATTTTGCACCCGTCTCTTAATTTCTATATATAAGCATATTTGATTCAAGTCCAAAGTGCATCAAATTTGGTGTCTGTGTCAAGGTGATACTATGTCCCTTTGTTTCAAAATCTTTAAGCGTGTTGAAGCTTGATTTTTGTTAATTCTACTGTTTGGCTTATTAAATGCCCATTTTTTGCTTCGATAATAAATTTTATTCCACTCGTTTATGTATATGATCACCGATTAGCTTATGTTTGTGTATACATGACACCGTGAGACGCTTATATTCATTTTTACCGATGTAGACTGCATTCTTCTAATGCTCTTTAGCCACCATTTGTGTGAATTGCAAATTTCTACCTCCAATAGTGTGATTCTGTTGGATGATGAACTTAAGCCTGTGCTGAAGCACTAGCGAACTAATACCACTATGTTTCGACATATTTCCAATGTTTGAAACGCTAACCAACAAGATAATATAATATGATCCCGTGCAACGCACGGGCGCAACACTAGTACCATGTATTACCACAGAAACCTCATTGTGCTCCATTCTCAAAGCTTCCACGTGTTAACCACAGAAACCTCATTGTGCTCCATTCTCAAAGCTTCCAATGTTTTTCATTCCATCTGTTACCGACAGTTCCAGTTCTTTGTCGAAGCTTCCACGTGTTAACCAGCCACCTGGTTTTTCTACACAGCCGTTGACACCATCTGTTGTCAATCATCATCAGTTACCGACAAATTCTGCCTCCAATCATCAGCCGCCAGCTTTAATTCCAAATGATGAGCCGTCTCCTGTGTTGTCGCTACCTATCCCTGGGTCAGAAAATTTATCAGCACCTCCTCCAGCGCATCCAATGGTAACGCGAGCTAAACATGGGATTTTTAAGCCGAATTCACGGTATGCTCTCATATGTGATTCAACATTTGAACCCACTTGTATTTCTCAAGCTTTAAAAGATCCAGACTGGCGTGCGTCCACTGATGATGAAATTAATGCTTTGCTTCGAAATGGCACATGGTCTTATGTTCCATATGATTCTTCGATGAATGTTATTGGATGTAAATGGGTTTTTCGCATCAAACGTCATCCTGATGGTACAATTGCGCGTCATAAATCTCGTCTCGTTGCACAAGGGCACAAACAACAAGAAGGAATTGATTACTGCGAGACGTTTAGTCCAGTTGTTAAACCATGCACTATACGTATATTCTTACCTTGGCCTTGTCTTCAAATTGGTCTATTCATCAACTTGATGTGCGAGAATGCCTTCTTACATGGAGAACTTCAAGAAGAGGTGTATATGAAACAACCTCCGTGGTATGTTGATCCTCGTTTTCCCTACTCATGTTTGCAAGTTACATCGTTCTTTATATGGACTTAAACAGGCTCCTCGTGCATGGTATCAATCGCATTAGCAATTTTTTGTTGCAAATTGGATTTGTTACCTCCAAGTGTGATTCGTCCTGTTCTTTTACAATGGAACTCATGGTGTTATCTATTTGTTGGTGTATGTGGATGATATTATTGTCACGGCTCTAGCACTCCGTGTATTACTTCTATTCTCACTCGTTTACAACAAGAGTTTGCAATAAAAGATCTTGGTCGAGTTATCTTATTTTCTTGAATTGAGGGCACTTCGTACTTCTTCTGGGTTATTTCTTTCTCAACAACGTTATGCTCATGATCTTCTTCTTCGAGCTAAAATGGATGGAGTAAAACCAACACTACTCCACTTAGTATACCGGGAGATATTTCTTCACGATCGTAGTACGTTATTAACTCCGATGCTACTACATATCGTAGTATTGTTGGAGCTTTGCAATATTTAACATTTACTCGTCCGGACCTTATGCTTTCTCGTTAACAAAGTCTGTCAATTTATGCATGCTCCTGAGAGTTTCATTGGGGATTAGTTAAGCGTATTCTTAGTTATCTCAAGCATACTAGTACGTTTGGTATACTTCTTCGGCCATCTCCTGCTCTAAAATTATCTTTCAAAGGCATTATCTTGACTCGAATTGGGTCTCTCTTGATGATCGTCGTTCCACTAGTGGATATTGTGTTTACTTGGGTGGTAATATTATTTCTTGGAGTGCTCGTCAGGTAAAACCGTGTCTCGTTCTAGTACCGAAGCTGAATACGAGAGGTCTTGCGATTGCACGGCTGAAATTATGTGGATTCAATCTCTCCTTTGAACTTCGTGTTTTCTACTCGGTCTCCTCTTTGTTCTATGGTGTGACAATCTTGGTGCTACTTATCTCACAAATCAATCCTATATTTCATGCACGGACGAAGCATATTGAGATTGACTATCATTTTGTTCGTGATCAAAGTTGCTTATAAACTTCTTGATGTCCGTTATATCATCTAAGGATCGGATTGAGATATTTTTATAAAACCACTATCCAAGGATCGTTTTTCACTTTACGGTTCAAGCTAACGGTTCGGGATAACCCGTTACGCTTGCGTGGAGGGTGTTAACACATCACCGGGAACGTGTGTTATGTAACACACGTTCCCTTGTTTACCAAGTCATGGTCGGTTCTTTGTAATTTTAGGAAACCTAGTTTGTTTAGGAAATTATATATCTTTGCCTTCAAGTAATCTTGTGTATATATATCCTGTATTCAACACAAAGTAATATACAGAAAACGTGTTTAGTTTCAAGTTTATCATCTCTCTGTTCTGTCATTGTGCGTCTTCTATCTTACCCTAAACTCAATAGTTTTAACTGCTCCCACAAGACAAACCATACAGAAGCCTAAACTACATGGTTCGACTGTAAAAATCATTGCAAAATGTCTGAACCAGTACTTCAAATTACAACAGAATATACAAATTGAGATCCGCTTCAACTTTTGTCTGAGAATACTAGAGCTCATATAAATCGCTTATTCCATGTATTACCACAGAAACCTCATTGTGCTCCATTCTCAAAATACAAAAGTTATGCGCTAGTGATAGGGATTGAAATGGGTCTTGACTTAATTGGGTTTTCCTTCTCTTGCTCGTGAGGTAACTGTTGATATAATCAGCTTCTACTTGGTCATTTCTCCCTCCGTCTTTTAGAAGATTATCACAACTATCTGAATTTGAAGGCTTTGGGATCAAGGTTACAAAGGTAAGGGAAATTTTAGATGCACGTGATCGAAGTTACTGCTAAATCATGTCGTTAAATGGTCGATCAAAAAGAAATCAAAGTAAAAGAATCATTCTTGGCAAAACGTGTAATTGAACACTTCCAAAACAGTAAACCCCAAGCACCGGACTAATCAATATTCAATAATAAACTAGCTAGAAAGCGAAAAAAAAAGGGAGAAAATGGGTCTACTGTGGATCGTGTAGTGCTTTCTACAATACAAGTTCCTTCTAACCCAAGTGTTAGTAACATTTCAGGTTCAACTCGTTTTGATGTGCATTTTTTTTTTTGTGGTTTAAATTTGTGAACTAGGCCGAGTTGACCAGCAAATATTTCGAATCGGTGGTCTCATCCAATGCATTTTACAATGTTGTTCCTAATGTTAGGGAAATTTCTATAGACAACTCAAACAGATTAAGTGGGGATAAAGAGATTCCTTCTACCCCAACCACAGAGTTGTGCAAAGTCAAATAGGTTTTTCTCCAGAGGAGGTCAGTGAGCTCGCTGTTATCCGGACAAGGATGTAGGTGGTAGAGGCCAAGATGGCATTTCAGACAATGCTGCATACATTTAACTCACACCAGCATTCAACTAATTAGTAAATACCATGCTGCGTAAATTTCAATGGAAATATTATTAGAGAGGCTCGCAAAAAAGAATAGTTTGAGTTTGCTGATAGCTTGGTGACTAGCAAATAGTTTGAGTAAAAAAAAACAACATGAGGCAGCCGTGGAAAATCAAAAAGGATGATCATGTAGTGCTTTCTACGATACAAGTGTGGAACGTGTAGTGCTTTCTACGATACAAGTTCCTTCTAACCCGAGTGTTAGTAACATTTCAGGTTCAACTCTTTTTGATGTGCATTTTGTGGTTTAAATTTGTGAACTAGGCCGAGTTGACCAGCAAATATTGCGAATCGGTGGTCTCATCCGATGCATTTTACAATGTTGTTCCTGATGTTAGGGAAATTTCTATAGACAACTCAAACAGATTAAGTGGGGATAAAGAGATTCCTTTTAGATACTTGGCTATGTTAACGTTGGTGTCAGATAGGGCTGAGAAGATGGATGAGGCATCCTGAGTAACATCAAGTACGTGTCAGTGACTAGTAAACAAGGATTTGAGTTTGAAAGAAAAGGATCAACCACAGAGTTGTGCAAAGTCAAATAGGTTTTTCTCCGGAGGAGGTCAGTGAGCTCGCTGTTATCCGGACAAGGATGTAGGTGGTAGAGGCCAAGATGGCATTTCAGACAATGCTGCATACATTTAACTCACACCAGCATTCAACTAATTAGTAAATACCATGCTGCATAAATTTCTATGGAAATATTATTAGAGAGGCTCGCAAAAAAAAAATAGTTTGAGTTTGCTGATAGCTTGGTGACTAGCAAATAGTTTGAGTAAAAAAAGAAAAGAAGATCAATCGGCAATGGGTGGAGAGGCTCGCAAAAAACCCAATTGAGTTTGCTGATGGCTGGGCGTTTAAAAGAGATTACGAAGTGCTTTTTCAGCACATACCAACACAAAGCATTGAAGAGTTGTGGGCGTTTAAAAGACTAGGACAAGCTAAAAAGTTGCAAACTGAAAACTTAATTAGCTACTCCTTTAAGTTATTCGCGGTTCACCTATATTTTGAGCAGCATTGTTACTTGGTTTACACCACCAGCTCAAGTATGGCATTGGAAAAGATAACAGACGATTTGCAAGGGTCTCAGTAGTCAATCTTGTAGCTGTTGGTAATTGGCAGGTTGAATTGCAATTAGAGATCACGCCATTCAAATGGGATGATGAGATACGATCTATTGACTAGCAAAGTCTATTGAATTTAGAGACAGCAGCATATATTAGCTAGAATCGTAGGATGCTGAATTGGTCAATTCAACCTGTACCATCTAATATATGCTGAATTGCAATCAGACACATTCAAAATTTAGAGACAGCAGCATATATTAGCTAGGAAGCTTAAAAATCAAGACCCAAACATAACAGTTTTTCCATTCAAAGTACTACATCGATCGACTTCCACAACTAAAGATGAACATAGGTGTGCCTTACTCGTTTCTTATTTATTTTTTCCGGGCTGATAGCCCGTCTAATTACCATGCTGATAAGGTCTAACGGTCTTGAAATTGAAATTCTGATTTCCTTGCTGATAGGGACCAACTTGTTTCTGACAAGCAGCTTCAGACTTCCTCCTTTGCAAATCGCCCTTTTCACATTTTCGATTTCCTGCGAATTAAACAACAACCAAATTCTTTGAATGAACAATTTTTCCAAACATTATTGAATGGTAGAAAAGATAGAGAATGGAATTCGTAGAAAAATATTAGATGGAATCAAAACAGTAGATCACTTACCAAATACTTTAGTGGAACTCCATCCACTATAACCCATGGAACCTGACGTATCTGGGGGGTGACGGAACTAGCTTTCTTAGCATAATCATACTCAAGAGCATTTCCTTCAGTTCCTGTGAAGCACTGTTTCACGGGTTTTTCTTCCAGTCTCAGCAACTCAAAGCATACTTCCCATTTCTTAGATATAGATTTGCTAACGAATTCCGAAATACAGTAAATCAATTCGTTGGCGTCGTCTTGATGATACAATTTCATGGAACAGACTGCAACTTTGCTGATCAAGCATTCTTCAATTCCACTCTGGGCGAAAAAAAAAACACTAAAGGAAATTAGCATTCAGTTAAAAAAGATGGAAGTTTAGGAATAGTTTGTTCAAAACAAGACCAACACAGTATTAATTTGGTTAACCTAACAGATGCAATACTATCTATCCTTTCTAGGACTGAAAATCAAAATGATCGATTCTCTTCAGTAAAACTTAAATCACAACAGAATAACCATTTTTAGCTAATTGTTATGTTCAGCCTCCCAATTACACAGTAAGGTACTCAAACAAGTTTGAATTTAGAAAACAAAAGTGAACTCAGAAAGATATTAGTGAATGTGATAGAGTATACCTTACAGATTACTTCAGATTTGCCTTGGATTCTAGCTTGAGCATAAGGAACAAGTTTCAGATTCACCAACTCTATAAGATCGCTCTCATATATGTATGGAAGAAAGCGAATCAAGAAATTGGCTGAAGCCATATCCAGGGCATCATAGTATAGATCTAGAGAAACCTTTGGAAATGACGTTGGACGGCCAACAGAGACAGAAGATGAACAAACTGAAGCATAGGGAAGGAGAAGAAGAACCAGAAGAAGGCTGATTTGAGAGTAAGAAGCCATTTCTTTTTTTTCTCTGTGAGTGCTTCTATGGCTTAGAGATTGTGAGGGATGGGGTTAATATACTAGTTAAGAGGAGAGATAAAAGAGAGTAGGTTGAAGTAAATGGTAATGAGGTAGAAATTCAAAACCATAATTTATCTTTTTCTCTTGCTTACTAATATATTACCAATCAAAATTAAATTATACACCAACCAACCATGTCAAGAATGAACCGGAACAAAAAAAGACCACATCCTCCATGGTAAATAGTAAAAATGCATCAGGGACTATTAGACTGATTACCATATTTATTTACCCTGTGTATCTGGCCTGAACTCAATTCTTTCTTATGCCCATATATTTTTATTGGGTTTTCTTATCTTGTATACCCGTATACAAGATAAGAAGCATTAAATACCCTATTTTTTAGCTTGGAAATTGTAATTATTTATTGGAATAGTAAATATCTCGGAAAATTAATATCCGTATATCTTTGAAATATTAATTCCTGTTTTACCCTTAACTGTAGATTGTTTCATGTTTTGTTGGAGGTCACCACTTTACTTAACGAAGATGAATCGTATATATTGTCATATGCAAAATCCAATCTTTCCATTCCTAAATCCTGACTTGTTAGTTTTTTTTTTTTTTTGCCTTATTCACTAAAGTATTCAATGGCAATTGGAAGTCGTTGCCCAATAAATTAAACTTATCAAAACATATAGATGAGCTTGAACAAGACATTAGAGATTAATAATGAGCCTCGTACAAAATCAAAATTTGTATTTTGTATTTTTACTAGCTGTAAGCAGATTTTTTCTTTTTTGTGGTAATATTAATCTAAGATTAGTAAAAGTTAAAAGTAGTGATTAAATCCGTATATACCACTGGGTTAGGCACAAATTAAAGATCGTGATCAAATTCGTATTTATCACGGATTAGTTACAGTTTTAGTTAACTAAATCTCCGGGTCCCACCGTAATTAGTGGACGAACCCCGTATTAATATAAAGTTTTAAGGGTAGTATCGGAAACAAAATACTAAACATTTACTCTCAACTAATTACCCAATTTCCAGTACAAATTTATAAAATTAATGCAAAAATTAATTATTCACTGACTCTGATGTTGTATACTGGTATACAAGATAAAATGACCCATAGTTTTGTCCATCCAACCTTGAGATCAGTATGGGTTGGTGGAGTAATTAATTAAGCTCAATGAATGCTTACTGGTGAAGTAATCAAGTCCAACCAATGCTTTGCATTTTCAGATAATTTGAACAAATAAATTCTATCAAAAGGAACCTAGCATTTTAAATACTTGCCATTTGTTCTTAAAACCAGGCCAGCTCTAGTTCTAAGACCTGGTGGAGTGAGTGAGTCCCATGCTTTGCAATTTCAGAGAATTGAACAAGACAAATGAATCCTATCAAAAGCCACCTAGCTAGCTAGACTAAATAATGATATATGGGCTGGCTAGCATTTTAATACTTGCCATTTCTGTATAAAACTAGGCTAGCTAGCGATCTAGAGCTCCAGTTATAGTAAAAACGCCGGGTGATTTGATGTTTTATGTGTATGGCAGCTGTTCTTCAAATATCAAGTTTTCTTTTTTCCCTATTATGTTTTATCAAGAAGTAAAGTAGTTTGATGTCAATGTCCCAAAGGTACAACAGAAAATTGTTTTGGTTCTTTGTAATGCCCATTTCCTTCGTAAGCTAGCTAGCTGGTATTACTTTTTACGAAAATTGTCATGTACCACATGGCAATTACATACTCTTTTATTTTTCCTTTGATTTTTTTGCCACCGCTTTTCTCCATCGATAGACATGGATTTTTACAGAATAGTACAGCAGTAAAAACTCCTACAGAATCAACCAATTACACAAGGAAATTAAAGGAACTACTTATGACCTTAATTAAATTTCAACAACTACCCTATAGGTTTGGTGTTTTTTTCTCAAGGAGTGGTCGCTGAAATGGGTAACTCACTTAGAACTTGTTAACTCTTATCAGTTCTTGGCCTCTTTGTGCTAATTCTGCAAGGAAATCAATGGTTCTAAAGGTTCTTCCTGCTGCGATTTTATGGTGTCTTTGGGATGAGAGAAACATGAGAGCTTTTCAGAATACTAGTAAGGATGAAGACGGCATCATCGACTCTATTAAGCTCACTGTGGCATATTGGCTACATAACAGGGGTGTGTTTCAAGGCATTTCTATGGAACAATTTGCTAATAGTTGGAAGGAAGTTTTGTTTCAACCACCATGAGCTTGCTGTTTGAAGTTTAAAGGGGTTTGTTGGTTTGTTTTTCGTTTTTGTTATTTACCTTGCTTTTTGGAGGCGGGTTGTGTTAGGTTCTATGGCCTTGTTTCTTTTGGGGTTGTTACTCGGTGGCTTTTCCCCTTTTTCTATTTTTTCGGTCAGTTTTGGTTAGTCCATATTTCATGTACGCAATCATTTCATCTATAAAATTTTTAATTTACTGATCAAAAAAAAAACAACTACCCTATAGGTCAGACAAGTAAATAGAGGTAACTCGCTGATACAAGTGGAACCAAAAGTAATGGATTACAGAAAAAATTGACGCATAATCACCTGAAGCTACTGTGGTAATTAAAAGCAAGAGATCGATCTTAACTCTCCTTTTGTTTATTTATTTTTCCTTTGATTTTTATGCGCAATTTTTGTTTTATTCCTTTTCTAGTCTACCACTTGCTAATTCTTGTTTTCTCTTGCTAATTTTTTTACATGGTAAATTGAATTGTTTTACCAAACCCATGTGAAAGGGAATCATACTTCAAATTTTGCCAACCTAAGGAATCTTAGTTGAATTTTACACAACCCATGTCAAGAATTGGTACAAACAAACAAAAAAAAAAAAAAAAATTGAAACCGTGAAAAAAGTAACACACAACTTCAGTGCTTATGTGCCAACTAGGGGTTTGGCCAAGAACTTCATTCAACTTATCTTACCCATACATTTTTTGTCCATGTGCAGTTCTAAGACCTGGTGGATCAACGCTTTGTAGTTTAAGAGAGTAAAACAAATAAATCCTATCAAAAGGCACCTAGCTGTCTAAACTGAACAATGGCGAGGCTAATGTATGGTTTCTCTACAAGGTATAAAAATTGATGTCCATCTCCCTAGTGGAATTTTGAAGTAGCAGACTTCTTTATCTATTATTGTCTTAGTAAGTTGACATAAGGTGTACCTAGCGCAAGAATCATGTTCATGGCATACATACTGAATGCATGAATCTTATTCCTCTTTTAGCTAGTCTAGCTACCACTACTTAAAGACGTCTGGTTTCTCTATAAGGGATATTAAAATTGATGTCCACCACTTCACACACAAGGCTACTACTGTCTTCTCTATCAAACTTTTTCCAGTGAAGTTTCTAGTATGGGTTGGTGGAGTAATTAATTAAGTTCAATGAATGCTTACTGGTGAAGTAATTAAGTCCAACCAATGCTTTGCATTTGAACAAGTAAATTCTATCGAAAGGAACCTAGCATTTTAAATACTTGCCATTTGTTCATAAAACTAGGCCAGCTCCAGTAATAGAAAAAATGCAGCTTGATTTGCTTCACATGCAGCTAGCTAGTATAGGATAACATTTTACCGAAATTGTCATGCACCACATGGCACTTACCTACTCTTTTACTTTGTGTAATTTGTTTACCATGTTTATTTATATAACGTTTTCACACTGCTTTGAATTTGGTGGACCTTTCTACTCAACGTAATTATATATCCTTTGATCTTTTCTACTACGTACCCCTAAAAAATGTGTATTTCTATCAAAAGGCACCAGTCCAAATGATGGCGAGGCTAAATGATAATTTGGCTTGCACTTAAAATTAAATTAAATAAAATTACCCTATTTGCATAATGTATCTACAAATTAATACTTGCAAATCTTGTTAATCTAGTAGAAATGACGACAATGCCATTTGTTGGGCCATCTGGAAAAGCCGAAACTGAGAGAAAAATCATCGATGTGCAAGGGACACTGAAGACCAATCAGCATTGGCTTAACCTTTGCTTGAAGTATATGGATTCTTACTTTTCACGGATCAAAAAAAAACTGATGTGGAGCAGATCACGACACCTGCTGGCAGAAATAATTAGACTGAATCCTACAAGGGGAATGATGGCGAGGCTAGTTTCTGGTTTCTCTACAAGGTATAAAAATTGATGTGCATCTCCTACTGCTTTCTCTTTTTTTCATTCTTTTTTTCCTAGTGGAGTCCTTTTTTTTCTTCTCTTGCCTAGCTAATTTCTTGACATGGTAAATTAAATAAGTTTACCAAACGCCCCATGTGAAAAGGAATCAATTTTTTTTTTTTTTGTTTTTTTGACATGGTACATTATGTGCCAACTAGCTAGTGATTTGGCCTGAAACTCATTCTTCAATTTTCTTGTGTACCTAAGCTTGAGATGAGTTCTAAGACCTTGGTGGAGTGAGTCCAATGCTTTGCAGTTTCAGAGAATTTGAACAAATAAATCCTATCAATAGCTAGCTAGACTAAATAATGATGGGCTGGCTAGCATTTTAAATACTTGCCATAAAACTAGGCTAGCTCTAGCTGTTCTCCAAATATCAAGTTCTCTTTATCCTTGTTATGTTTCATCAAGCAAGTAAAGTAAAAATATTTTGATGTCAATGTTTCAAAGGTACAAAAGAAATCGTTTTCGTTCTTTTGTATTCTGCATTTTCTTCATAGCTAAGCTAAGCGTAAAGTATCTATGAAATCAAAGCTACTTACAACCTTAATTAAGTTTCAACAACTACCCTAGCTATTTTTTGCTAAACAAACAAGTTAAATAATTAAAGGCAATTCTGTCATCCAAGTGAGTGAGAGAGTAATGGACAAATTTGACGCATTATCACTTGAAGTAGTAAAAGCAAGAGATCAATCTTAATTCTCTCTTCTTCTTCTTTTTCCTTTCATGCAATTTCTTGTTGACCAATTTTCTTTTCCTAACTAGTCTACCACTTACAACTTATTAATGTCTGTTTTCTACTACTCTCTTTTTTTATTTTTCAAACTTTCCCTTTCGAAGTTGCACGTCAAGTTTCTCTAAAAGGGATTAAAATTGATGTGCACTGCTTCGCACACAAAGAATCAAAAGCAATGTGAGATATACATAGCTCCAAATTCTTTCAAGAGCCAAGACCCATCATATAACGGATGGTGGCTCCACCTACTACCTAGCTAGAGTACTTTATCCAATACGCCATCTTTTAACGGACACCGTGATCCAAGTAGGTAGTCGAGAATTTGCTGGCATACACCAACGTATTTAAATCCCAACAATCACTTTGTATTACATATCATTTGTGTAGGAACAGAATCTACAAGATTATATCTCAAAGCAGTGCAAAATACATAAGGCTGATTTAACACCACAAAATCATGAGTTGAGAATGGAGAATATAAGGCTGCAAAATACAAGGTCGAGAAGTACTACAAGATCAATTAGAAGAGAAGCAAGACGATATTCACTTGAAGAAGGTATTGTTGAGGCCACTCGAGAAGATATACAGAATCTTGGTGATGGAAATCGTGAAGAGGGAGAAACAGCTGAAGATCGTTATATCTAGCGTGGAAAAAATTATTGTATTGAGCAAAATGATAGATATCAGAGGGATGAGCAACATCATGAACGAAATAATCAAGATAATGAAGAAAACTGAGAGGAAGGAAGAAGGTCATTATATGAGAGAGAATTACAAAGGAATCGACAAATGGTGGAGGATGAGATTGAGAGGCGAAATGCTAGACAAACACGTATAGTTTGCGAAAGAGAAAGAAGAAGAGCGGAAATTGAAGAGCAAGAGTTGCAGGAGGCTATACGCCAGAACAATCATGACAACCGAGAAAGAAGGAGCGAACGGAACTGCAACTATAATATTAATGAAGAAGTAGATAGAACACGAGGAAAAAACGAAAGTCTAGAAGGAGAAATAGCGATGAATGAACCAAGACGCAGAGAAGATGAAAGACGCAATAATGTGCGAATACACGAAAGGGGTGAAAGAGAAAATCACAGAGGGCGGCGAGAAGAAGGGGATGAAGAGGAAATACAAAATCTCGCAAGACAAGATAGACATGAACGTAGAAGAAGAGAGAAGCAAGGTTAAAGAGACCAATAGACCAAGGATCAAGCGCAAATGAACAAATATTAAGAGAACCTGGCGAGATGAGGGGAATGCTTAGCAATAGAAGGGAAGGAGGTAGGAGACAATTAGATGAAGCAATAGAAGAAGCTGCGAAGACGTCGTTTACACAAAAAGTACAGTTAAGGGGAATACCGCAAAAATGAAATCTACCTACATTAACCAGCATCTTCGATGGGACTACTTGTGATGTTCAACATATCAAAGCTTACGTGAGATGCATGTTACAATGGGAGAACCACGACGTGTTGTGCAAGTATTTTGCATCAAGTTTAACGGAGAAGCATTAAAATGATTTGAAGAATTGCCAAAGAATACCATAACATCATTTAATCAACTACAAACGGTATTCTTAGGAGCTTACATAAGTAATAATTCCTTGCGTCCTGGCATTGAAGATGTATTTGGATTGAAACAAAGAATTGGTGAAAGCTTGACACATTTAACTATGAGGTTGAAGACTATGTGTAGTAACATGGCTGGCCGAGTGGATGAAAGATACCTTGTATTATCATTCATCAATGCGATGTTCGCAACAAATCTGTATGTCCAAATATTTAGGATTAAGAATACAATAACAATGACTGAGTTGTGAGAGTTTCAAGAGGAATACATCTCCCTTGAAGAGAGACAAAATGAAATGGAGTCATACCCAGTTGCGAATACAAGCTCAACAATTACGAATACCAGCTTATTACCTAGATTAACAAACACAGTGGCGAGCACTTCGCAAGATTTGCAGAAAGGAATGGAAATCGAAGGTCAACAAAAGTTGGTTGCGATGGGAAGTCGAGATCAAGAAGAATTCGAAAAGGATAGGAGATTCTATAATCGTGGCGGAAATAACAAGATTCAGAGACTTGATCAACCTCAAGAAACTTATGGAGGACAGAAGAATACGTATCAAAGGGGACCGGGGTCTAACAAGGTTATATGGGAAGAAATCATAATGCCTCTTTTAAATGCTAGTGTGGAAAAGATATGGGAAGCCATAATTTTGATGGAAAATATCCCATCACCTTGGAACATGGGGAAGGAGCCACTACCGAAATACAGAACTCATGAATTCTGTTCATATCACCATTTTCATGGACATTCAACAAATGATTGGAGATTATAAAGAGAATTATCCTTAAGATGATAGACCAAGGCAAGTTGAACCATTTTATGATAAGACAAACCGCAGCCCTTACCATTACCACCGCCACTTAAGACCGCGGAACAAATACAACGAAAAGAGAAGATACATTTTTGATTGAAGTCGGATCGAAAGCAAAAAATTTATTCTGTAATTCCATTGTGCACTCATACAAAATGATAAAGGATTTTCATGATAACGTTCTGAGCAGAGTGTTCGCAATAGATGTTGACGGTAGAGAAATTATGAATATTGCGAAAGTCTCACCATTAAAAGAATGGCAGAAACAATCTATTTCTTTTATAGCCGACGAAATTCTTGAAGGAGGAGAAATGCATGATAATCCTTTGGTAGTAAAGTTAGATATCAATCAAAACCCAAGGAAGATGAAGATGATGAAGCCAAGGATTCATGGGCGATAAACAAAATCTTGATTGATACTGAAGTTCCTGCGGGATATTCTATATTATCATACCTCTGAGAACTATAGGGAGAAAAAGATGAAGATTTGATACCATCGACTTATAAGATTTATGGTTTTAATGGTACAAATAACAAGCCCAAGTGAAAGATTACCATGCGAATTCCTTTGAAATGATTATCTTCCAAATTCTCGCTTCATGTTGTTGATATAGAGTCACCATACAACGCTACTGATTGGTGGACCTTGGCTGCATAAGATCCCGGGAGTAGTTTCAACCTTCCATCAATGCATTAAGTTTCCTCATTCTAATGGTGTTGGAATCATAAGAGGAGATTGGGTTGAAGGGAGAAAATGTCATGCAATCGACGTAGAAAAATGTGAAGAGAAGTAACTAAAAAGATCAGTTGGAAACACAATATTAAAAGAAAAAGCAAAGAGGCGAACGATTTATGGTAGACGCAATAGAGCATGGGAGAGAAGAAATTTGCAGTAATAGTTGCTTTGAAAGTGATAATCGGCGAACATTTACGAAAGGAGAGTTGGTGTTACTTTTCTGTTGATTTGAGGAGAATGATGAAGGTGAACTTGCGAATAGATGTGAAGGTCCTTATACAATAACAAAGATACTCAAAGAAGAAAAGTATGAGCTAGAAGGAGTGAAATCGCAATATATAAAGGAAAATATCTGCAAAGTATGGTGCAAGAGATAATGACAACTCGGAACAAGAAGAAAGTAACTTTAAACAAGATCATCACTAACGATGCGAGAACTCTGAGAAGCACAAACACAAGGTAACAAGGTAAGAAACTTAAAATGTGAAATAAGAATGAAATTGATGAGATTGAGAAGAGGAAGAAACAAAGTTGAATGCTAATGATGTATTTTATTGATTAGAGAAACCAAAAATAAGTAATTGTAGCAGTAAGAATAAATACATGCGAAAATTTCGCAGAAATACTTATGAAATGAAAAATTCGATAATTTCGCAAGAGATGTTGAACAAAATAAAAAGAAAATATGAGAATAAACAAAAAAGATAGAGGAACCCAACTTTGGCGTACACCCTAGTTCGCGAATAAAATTTCGCAAGAGGCAAATGTTAGACCTAAAGTACGTCATCAAAGGGGAGACCTATTACATGGCTCAGGGAAAGGTTACACCGCCCCGGAACCTGAGTCATGGAGACTTGGGGTTTTAAACCCATCCAAGAGAGGCGCCTTGGATTCTCGGCCTTAAGCTTATGACTTAGGTTGGGCGAATAAGGTACGAAGGTCTCTCCTAAGGAGTACATAACTCGATCAAGGCGCCGAGGTACACGGTTGAGCCAAGAGTGCCTGGGGCGTTTGAAGCGTCTTGGCCATTCTTGGCAAGTCTTGTCTATGATGCACTCGGCCCGAAGAAAACTCCACTTAGGGTGCGGTCTTGTAACCATGAGCCATATCGGCGAAGGGATAAAAGGCTGCGAAAATAATCGGTTGTTGTAAAAAGGAGGATCCAACCTTGTATGGTAGAGATACGCCTCCTTGAAGGGGCAACCGGGGGGATGATAAGGCGGCACCCTCCATTAGGGAGCTGATAAGTGTCTAAAGACGCAAATGTCATGAGGCTTTTTACTTATGGGAGTATTCAGGCTTGTCATATTTGTGCAACGATCCTGTAGAGGTAACAATACTAGAAGAAGATAAGACGAGATCAATGGGTCGATGCACGCAAGTGTAAAGACGTCCTGCAATTTCTTCGCAAGAAGACAATGTCATGGGGCTTTACATTCGCAAGAATATTTAGGCATGTCATATTGTCGCATGAAAAATATCCTGCTGAGGCAAAAAAAACAAGAAAATGATAAGACAAGATCAATGGGTCAATACATGAAAATGTAAAGACGTCTGCGATTTTGTCGCAAAAATAAAGAGTGGCAAAATAAGACCTTTACTTAGGAAGGCAAAATAAGACCACACAAGAGAATAATGTTGAATGAAATTTCGGAAAATCTCAAGATACAACTAACAACGAACTCATCATAGTGAGATCTCGCAGAGAAATACAAGAAAAATACACATAAGACAGCGAAAATGACGCATAGAATCTTCACAGAACCTTGTGAACCATTGCGGTATAATTAATCTCTCATTTGAAAACAAATAACAGAGGCAAGTATGGGAATGCTTAACAGAGACAGATGTTATTTGCTTCCAACTGATAGATTGATGCATATATATCGATTATACTTTGATTACTAATCTTTGATTGTTGTTGCGAACAAGGATTGCTTTCCTAATATATACAGGTAAAGCGAAAAGAAAAGAGCTTATATTGAGAGATTTTGGAAACTGAAGCAGATCAATGTTTATGGGTAAAAATCGTTTATGCCGATTCGGTAAATTCGGTAGGTCTGGTTTAAGCCCTAAACAAATGTGCTGCACGTGAGCACTTTATAGATTCGAGAGATCAATATGTACAAGTCCGGCCTAAACCAAGAAATGGCCGTTCCAGACTTGCTTCGATCACAAAGTAGAGGAGAAGGGTTGATTTGGGGAGGGAAGCAAAGAAAGTTGTTCAGACCAGAATAATTCTGGGAGAGTATTGTCTCGACTTGTATAAGAAAGTGAAAGCTTCGGAAGCTTGCAAGAGATGAAAGCTTTTTTGGAGAGCTTGCAAAGTTGCCTTTTCTGAGAGTGTTGTGTTTTTATCCTGACCGAGACTTGTTGTCTGGTGAAAATAGGTAAGACCTATTTATACAAGTCGAGATTGAAATGTACCATTCTGGCCTCATGAAGGAAGAGAGTAAAGGGTGAAATAATGGGAGGAGGTGGTAACCGCAAGGTGTTTATGGGTGAAAACGTTTTCACCATTATTTCCTCATTTATTTGACCGCTTTATTCCTATTCACGCTTTCTTAATGTGAGCGTAGTGTACGCTGCAAGCTGGGACCGCCAAACCAAGACCCTGGAAAGCATCCCCCAGTTTGTGTTGATGTCTCGAGTGTTGGTTGTACCTTGAGTGCAAGTGATGCTTTGCTAGGGGCCGCGTGTGGCATGTGCCAATGGAATGTGCGGAATGCCTTTGTTGCGGGTTGCACCTCGGCGCAAGTGGCAATGCTAGAGCTGCTAGTGGCGTGTGTGGCATGTGCAAATGGCATGTGTGGAATGCCTTGGTGGTAGGTTGTACGTTGAGTGTAAGTGGCAATTCATAGAGATGATAGTGGCGTGTGTGTTTGGCATGTGCCAATGGCATGCGTACAATTGGATCATGGCCTGGTAAGAAAAGCTGCCGTGAGCGTGTTGGCATGTGCCAATGGCATGCTCGGCCATTAGGGCCACGCCCTGGTGAGAAAAGCTACCAGTAGCGTGTTGGCATGTGCCAATGGCATGCTTGGGACATTGGGGCCAAGCCTTGGTGAGAAAAGCTACCGGCAGCGTGTTGGCATGTGCCAATGGCATGCTCGACCATTAGGGCCACGCCTTTGGTGATAAAAGCTACCGGCGAGCGTGTTGGCATGTGCCAATGGCATGCTCGGCCATTAGGGCCACACCCTGGTGATAAAAGCTACCAGCGAGCGTGTTGGCATGTGCCAATGGCATGCTCGGCCATTAGGGCCACGCCCTGGTGAGAAAAGCTACCAGCGAGCGTGTTGGCATGTGCCAAAGGCATGCTCGGCCATTAGGGCCACGCCCTGGTGAGAAAAGCTACCAGCGAGTGTGTTGGCATGTGCCAATGGCATGCTTGGCCATTAGGGCCACGCCCTGGTGAGAAAAGCTACCAACGATGCGTGTTGGCATGTGCCAATGGCATGCGTGGCCAATTTGGCCTAGGTTGCATGGTTTGCAAGCCTAGGTGCGAGCGCTACTTTGGCATGGCGCGGCTAGGGCCAAGGTAAGGGTGTTTGGCTTGGCGTGGCGTGACCGGCGTAGCTAGGGCCAAGGCGATGTGTTTGGCATGGCGCGGCTAGCTTGGGAAAGGTGTGGTGGCATGATTTGCCATTGGCATGGAGGTGCGGCTAGCATGGTTGGCATGCATTGGCGCGTTTGGTGAGGCTGGCATGATTTGCCATTGGCACATAGGTGCGTCTAGCTTGGGCTAGGTGTGGCTGGCATGATTTGCCATTGGCACGGAGGTGCGGCTAGCATGGTTGGCATGCTTTGGCGCGTTTGGTGTGTCTGGCATGATTTGCCATTGGCACGAGGGGCGGCTAGCCTTGGCTAGGTGTGGTCGGCATGATTTTCCATTGGCACGGAGGTGCGTCTAGCATGGTTGGCATGCTTTGGCGTTTGATGTGGTCGCATGATTTGCCATTGGCACGGAGGTGCGGCTAGCTTGGGCTAGGTGTGGGTGGTATGATTTGCTATTGGCACGGAGGGTGCGGCTGGCATGGTTGGCATGCTTTGCGCGTTTGGTGTGACTAGCATAGCTAGGGCCAAGGCGAGTGCGTTTGGCATGGCGCGACTAGCTTGGGCTAGGTGTGGCTGGCATGATTTGCCATTGGCACGGAGGGGGAATTAGGGTTTGTTCGTTGTAGCCGTAATTTGAAAAAATACCCCCTATTAATTACTGACTACATGCATTAAATGTTCTAATTAATAAATGTGTCATCGGTGACATTAGGTTATTTATTACGATTTTACCCTTTGTTTAAAATCCACCATCAACATTAAGTCCACCGCAGCTCGGAGCAGGGAGCTTTGTTGCGAGTAAGCATAAGTTGGTGACAAACTATCAACAGCAATCGTAAAGAGAATTTAGGAGGCTTGTCGACCTTTTTATAAATAGGATTTGGAATCCTTGCCTACGATAGTTTTGCACAAATCGGAGGTACGGTACAATTGGGAAGTCAACGTCATTGAGAGACAGGAAGCTGGGCGGCATTGAGAAGTTGACGCGAGTTGGGAAACGGAGCGTGCTAGCTGGCGGGACCGGCGCAAAGTGGGAAGATGATCGCGCTAGCTTGCGGGACTGGTGCAAGGTAGGGAAGCTGAGCGTGTTAGCTGGCGTGACTTGAGCGACGTTGGGAAGTTGGGCGCAATTGGTGGGCCCGGTGCAACTTGGGCGACGTTGGGAAGTTGGGCGCAATTGGTGGGACCGGTGCTACTTGGGCAACGTTGAGAAGTTGGGCGCCCTTGGGGCCGTTCCTTATATGCACGATTTTTGGTATAGAAATCCTTCCCTATTTAAAATCTCACGCCCATATATATAAAATCCCTTTCTCTCATCTTTTGTTCTTTCATCTTTTCATACTAGCGCGGAGTCATAAAGAAAACCGGTTTCCGGTATGTCTTCCAAGCTTCTCTTGTTTCCATTTTCATGTAGGTGCAAACCCTAAAAGTAGGCGTTTTTATAATCCTTGCAATGATATTGCGCATATGATTTCTTGGCGTGCTTTTGTAAAATATTGTATATATGCACCCAAGGGAAATATCACATATATTATTCGAACCGTAGAAAAAGCTCCATATATAATTTTGAACCCGAAGAAGGATACCATAGACGCATTCGAGCCCGTAGAAAATCATGTATATAGTCTTGAACCCGAAGAAGGATATCGCATACGCACTTGAGCCGTATAAAATCTTTACAGTATATAATTTTGAACCATCAAGAAGATATCGCATGTGCATTTTTGAAACCAGTAGAAATATCTGTATATGTGTTCATATGACTTGAACCCATAGGAAATATTGCATATATGAATTTCGGACCTGAAGAAAATACTGCGCGGGCAGTTTTGAACCCGTAGAAAAATGCTTCATATATAATTTTGAACCCGAAGAAGGATACCATAGACGCATTCGAGCCCTGAACAAAATTTCGCCTCATCGAAGGATGTTCATAGTTCCAAACCAAACACGGATGATGAATTCTTTGCTAGACCCCTCGCCCCTGCTCGGAAGAATCACCCGGGTTTCGTGCCAATTTTGTTAACCGGTGGTGAAGATGAAAAGAAGACACGTTCGGATTCGCCTGAGAGAACACCATCGGTTGTCTTCATAAAGGGGTATATTCTTCTTCCAACATTGATTTCGGATGTGTCAAAGCCCATTGCGTTCTTTTTGATAGATGGGTTGAGTTCATGGTGAGTAGGGAGCACATAAATACCAACTTGACTGTGCAGATTATTGATCTTGTCAGAGCTTGATGAAATCTCCCGAGATTAAGAAGGATATCCCTAGGTTGCTTTTATCTCCAAATGGTGTTCGGACACCCATACGATCATATGTAGATGGGGTGAAATAACTTTCTCCTTGGATAGTGTGGCTCTCTTGTGAATCTTCCTAGAATCGGGAATCTTAATATCCGATTGTCTGAAGGTGAGGAGAAGATGCGGACGACCTTGCCGCTAAGTTGGGAGATTACGCTCTAAAAGACTCCACCTGCCAAGTCGAAGGATTTTGTCCGGAAAGAGGATGAAAGGTGCTTTTACAGATGGTGGATATCTCAATGGTTTCCGGACGAGCTAGAACCTAAATAGAAAAGTAGTGATCTTCATGTTGCGGCATTTTTGGCTGCGGTTGTCTAGAGACATTTTTGATGACGATTACGCAAAAGTAAATAAGACCCGTAGTTGCTAGTGATTGTCTGTGAAGTTAGCAAAAGGTGAAGTTCTTCCATTGGCAAGCTATTCCTTGGGTCCCCGTATGTGCATCTGGATCACCTAGTTGCGAACATGCGAGTTTCGAATGGTTTCATGAAAGTGGATTCATATGTGCACGCCGTCAGCAGCACGGCTATGGGAGCACTTTGAGAAGTATGCTCCGAAACCGTTTCCTTCGTTTCCCGCGAGTTGGGGCGGATCCCGAATTCTTCGATGGGTGAACAGGCGTCCAAGAGTTGGCATGAGCTTGGTTAGTCTTCTCGATAAGTCGCATGAAATCAGTTTTCGCCCATGGGAGCCGGTCCATAGGTCCTGACTCAAATTGACACCTTTATTCCGCTCCGATCATGTCTTTATCTTCCGACGGCAACTTGAGTGTTGGTGAAAACTTGTTTATTCAAAGCTGCATGTCCGGCTATGTCGTCTTTCTTCATGGGGTCTTTCCCTTCTTTCAAACGGGAAGAGTAACTTCGACGACTTTTGGCTATAATGAGTTAAAATCACGATGAGTTCACTATGATCCAAGATTTTGTAAATAACGTGGTGGAGAATGTTCATTGTAAACCTTCCCAAGCAGTTTTGAAGAAGTATCCAATGTTGAGATATCCCAAGCGAAAGTTGCCTCAGCAACTCGGAAGTCCCCGGAAAAGGAATAGAGAACGAAGAATCGTGTCGGCGGGTTCCTGGGCCGGTTTCAAAAGATCCTCCCGCAGCTCTCTTGTCTTTCATTTCTTCCAATAACTGTATGTGTCGCCTCCTTGTTGGTTTGTCTCAAAACACGTGAATTTCTCACAAAACATATGTCTTGTTTCTTCCGGGCTTCGGTAGTGTTAATGCTTTTGCTGCCCTTGCACGTTGCCGAGACGGCAATTTCTTCGAAGAATTCCGGCGGCACCGAGCCTTCTCATATGGTGATGAGTCGAGAGAAAGAAGAAAGTTCGACAAGTGAGAGTGATTCTCTCGGCAAAGACTGGTTCTTTTCTAGAAGGGTTCGGAGTTTCGCTTCTTTTCTTTCTTTTTCCGTTTCTTCTTTGGAAAATGTCTAACTCTTCGCAGGAGGAATCCGGTTCGGAGGACGATTACGGGGTGGAGCCAAACGAAAACTTTCCTTTGGTGACCTCCGCGACTTGAGATGGGAGTTAGCCAATTGCAGGGCACGTACGATGTGGTTCAAACGGTGGATGATTCTCTCGATGGTTCTTTTTGCATAGACATGGAAGAAAACCCTTTGCGAGTCGTGAGAGGCCATTGCGAGCGTCATTTTCGATCCCCGACTTGGTTCCTTATCCAGGTCATGTCTTTGGTTGGAGGTTTCAGCGTCTTTAAGCTAAGTATGAGGTATCAGATACCATAATCTGGGGGAATGGAGATATACGGCCACAACCAAGAAGGTCACTAGTCTATTTTATACGGTTAAGCGTCCGGAAGCGGCTTTATCTTCCATCGAGGATATGCGTGAGGTGACTGGTCACACCGTTTACAAGACGTTATTGCCGACCGGGAGCACCATCGCGACGTGTGCGTAGAAAAGGAGTTCAACGCTTCGTGATTTGCCGAAGGCCTGCTTGATCCGGAAGTCGAAGATGCAAGAATCGAAAGCCTTTCTGCAGGAGACAAACTGACGGAGGTAGAACTCAAAGCTTTCCAAGATGTTAACTATGAAGAGAGCGGCTCTTGAAGATGCGAGTTGACTTTCTCAAGAAAGAGCAGACCTCTGTTGGGTGATTTTCCTTGAATATTTCTCTGTTAAACTTTCATTTAGGTTCTTCTTCTTTTTTATCTTTTTTTTTTTGAAAAAAACATACTGGATGTATAGTTCAAAGTTCGACCGGTTTTGATAGACAGTGGTAGCTTTTGAGGATATTGGATTATTTCGATGAATGGTTTTGATAATATAACTACGATTATGTTTTTGTGAAAGGAATATTGCTTTTATGAAAGTGTGTGCTAGCAATAGGCACAAGACACGGTAGTATGACCAGTTTTATTAAGAACCTAAAAATGATCGTATATCTTGCCCCGATCTAAATTTACTCACTCCATAGGTTTTTTCAACACGCCCCCTCTCCATGTAAAAGGCGGCTTTGTTGCAAGATCGCCGACAATTCCCCAATCGCCGGGTAGCATCTTCAGCGAGTCCCAGGTTTTCAGTGTAGTTTTTACAACTAGTAACAGGTTGTCTGGCCGATTGAGTCGGATTGAGTCGCCTTCCCTACCATCTTGACATCTCGGGTCAAAGAACGAGATCGACAGATCGATATTGTAGCCCGATAAATCAATCCTCCCCATTGTGGTCGCCAATTGTTTATAGGTAAAAATCGTTTAAAATCGATTCGGTAAATTCGATAGGTGAGTGAGAAACTGGTTTAAACCATAAACAAATGTGCTGCACGTGAGCACTTTATAGATTCGAGAGATCAATCACAAGTCCCGCCCAAAAAAGAAATGGCCGTTCGGACTTGCTTCATCACAAAGTGGAGGAGAAGGGTTGATTTAGGGAGGGAAGCCAGAAAGGTGTTGAGAGCGAATACTGCAGGAGAGTAGTGTCTCGACTTGTATCGAAAGAAAGCTTCGGAAGCTTGCAAGAGATGAAAGCTTTTTGGAGAGCTTGCAAAGTTTCCTTTCTCAGTGTTGTGTTTTATCTGACCGAGACTTGTTGGCTCGGTGAAATAGGTAATACCCATTTATACAAGTCGAGATTGAAACGTACCTTGGCCTCATGAAGGAAGAGAGTAAAGGGTGAAATAATGGGAGGAGGTGGTAACCGCAAGGTGTTTATGGGTGAAAACGTTTTCACCATTATTTCCTCATTTATTTGACCGCTTTATTCCTATTCACGCTTTCTTAATGTGAGCGTAGTATGCGCTACAAGTTGTGACCGCCAAACTAAGACCCTGGAAAGCATCCTGGGGCCAAAGTTGATGTCTCGAGTGTTCGTTGCACCTTGAGTGCAAGTGATGCTTTAGGAGGCGCGTGTGGCATGTGCCAATGGCATGTGCGAAATGCCTTTGTTGCGGGTTGAACCTCGAGCGCAATGTAAATGCCGAGAAGTTGCTAGTGGCGTGTGTGGCATGTGCAAATGGCATATGTGGAATGCCTTGGTGGTAGGTTGTACGTTGAGTGTAAGTGGCAATGCATAGAGCTGCTAGTGGCGTGTGTGTTTGGCATGTTCCAATGGCATGCGTGGCCAATTTGGATAATGGCCTCAGTAAGAAAAGCTACCAAATGAGCGATGTTGGCATGTGCCAATGGCATGCTCGGCCATTAGGCCACGCCACAGTGAGAAAAGCTACCGGAGCGTGTTGGCATGTGCCATGGCATGATTGGCCATTAGGGCCATGCCTTGGTGAGAAAAACCAATGAGCATGTTGGCATGATCAATGGCATGCTCGGCCATTAGGCCACGTAGTGATAAAAGCTACCGGTTGCGTGTTGTCTGCCCAGTAGCATCGCAGCTCGAAGCCATTAGTGGCCACGCCACAGTGATAAAAGCTACACGGCCGAGCATGTTGGCATGTGCGATGGCATGCTCGGCCATTAAAACAACGCCCTGGTGAGAAAAGCTACCAGGCGAGCGTGTTGGCATGTGCCAATGGCATGCTCGGCCATTAGTGGCCACGCCCGGGTGTAAAGCTACCAGCGGCGTGTTGGCATGTGCCAGCCCGCATGCTTGGCCATTAGGGCCACGCCCGGTGAGAAAAGCTATCGGCGGCGTGTTGGCATGTGCCAATGGCATGCTCGGCCATTAAGGCCACGCCCAGTGAGAAAAGCTACCAGCGAGCGTATTGGCATGTGCCAATGGCATGCGTAGCCAATTTTGCCTAGGTTGCACGGTTTGCAAGCCTAGGTGCGGGGCGCTACTTTGGCATGGCGTGGCTAGGGACAAGGTAAGTGTTTGGCTTGGGCGTGGCGTGACCATCGAGGCCAAATAACTAGGGCCAAGCAAGAGTGTGTTTGGCATGGCGCGGCTAGCAGGAAAGGTGTGCTGGCATGATTTGCCATTGGCATGGAGGTGCGGCTAGCATGGTTGGCATGCTTTGGCGCGTTGGTATGGCTGGCATGATTTGCCATTGGCATGAGGCGCGCTAGGCTTGGGCTAGGTGTGGGTGACATGATTTTCCATTGGCACGGAGGTGCAGCTAGCATGGTTGGCATGCTTTGGCACGTTATGTGGTCAGCATGATTTGCCATTGGCACGGAAGGTGCGGCTGGCTTGGGCTAGGTGTGGCTAGCATGATTTGCCATTGGCACTGGAGGTGCGGCTACCATGGTTGGCATGCTTTGGCGCATTTGTGTGACTAGCATAGCTAGGGCCAAGGCAGAGTGCGTTTGGCATGACGCGGCTAGTCTTGGGCTAGGTATGTGGTGGCATGCATGATTTTCCATTGGCACGGGGAATTAGGGTTTTGTTCGTTGTAACCCTAATTTTAAAATACCCCTATTAATTAATGACTACATGCATTAAATGTTCTAATAAATGTGTCATCGGTGACATTAGGTTATTTGGGGTTTTATTTATTTTACCCTTTGTTTAAAATCCACCATCAACAATCACATTGATAGATTTACACAAAGAGCAAAGAATAAAAGATGTCTGAGGCGTCACAAAAGACGAAAAGTTAGTAAGGAAAAGGACAATTATTTTTAATTGATTCTTCTTCTTCCTCATCAACATCTTCTTCAACTTCTTGTTCTTCTTCACTATAGTCACTATCCAAATCTCCAGACGATACATAAAAGGAACTTCATCTAAGAGGATACATATAATTGGAAATCAGTTATCATCGCATGCCTTCATGATAGTTTGATTACGAAATTAAGAGTGTCATTACGGAAGTTGGTAATAGTGAGCTTCAATGATTCTTGACCCGATGGCATTTATCATTGCGAGTAGATAAATTTTCATGAGTTCTATCTTTTTCAACTTTCAATTATTCAATCCTTTTTACAAAATTCTTCCCAGCCTCTGCTAATAAAACAAAGAACATATCAATAACTCAATCACAAGATATGAGAAAAGAATAACTAGTAAGATAGTAAAATTAATAACCTTCTCTCGTTAGAGATCATATCTTTGATCAAGGATTTAATGGTCACTTAAGACTAACGTTTACACCTAAATTATTTCCGCATCATCTAAGATTTTCGCAAAATTAAGTGAATTCATCATCATTAGTGATAAGAAGTCGAACGAATTTGGTTTTCTCTTTCGACAAAGATAGCATTCTTATGGTTAACTTCATCTCGTTCAAAAAATTGGATTTCGAGAAGGGTTTTGTGAAATTTTTCTAAAGCTTGAGCACCTTGACTAGCGATGCGATCTTTATCATCGATAAGATCAACTCGCTTTTAATTCTTAGCTTTCTAATTTCTTCTTTGAGTCAAGATAGCGTCGTTTTTAAATCGTGAGCTAATTTCAAACTCGCTTTTATGGTCAATTTCTAAGAGATGGAATTTGGATTTGAGTTCGTTTAAGGAAAGAGAATTTGTTTTATCATTAGTATAACTGTTTAAAGAAACATTAAGACGTTCGAGAAGGGTATCATCATCCATAGTATGGGGAAAGGTGCGAAGAAAGGTGGCTTCATCGAGAAAGACCGTGAAATGTCCAAAAATGATTAATCAAATAAGGGAATACTACCGGAAAAGGATTAGAGAAGAAAAAACATTACTTACCATAAAGTTGGTCGTTAGCTGTTGAAGGTCGATATTTTATTTTGTTGAGTGGAGGAATCTACTTAATTGCTTGTTCTTCTTGCGAAGTTCAGCAATCTAAAACTTCTAATTCTTCATTCTTGTCATGAGATCCCTCTACCATCTTATTAAGCTTCGAATTCTTCTTTTCAAAGCTTTCACATCTTCTAACTTAAGTCGAAGCAACAACATAAGAAGCCTTTCCATTTCATGAAAGAATAGAAAGAAAATTCAAAATAAGGTATAAATTTTGAATTATAATTAACACCGAGTTAGAGAAATGAAGGTTTGCAATGCCAAGCGAATTAAGGAAACTTGGGCAACAGATCTAGAAACACCATGAAGAGATGCATTATCATCTAAAAGAGTAGCATCACGATATTCGCAAGTTCCCAGACAAGTGTTAGTTAAAGGAATGTTGCCTATCCCTTGTAAAGAAGAGAATATGCCGACAATTGCAGCCATAGATGATTCAGGGAAGAACTCTCATTTGCAAAGAGGTTTCAAATTCTTCATTCATACTTTCATCCGATTGAAGACTTAAAGGAGAGGGAGATCGAAGCCTTCGCTTCTTTGAAGATGGACAGTTGGTTGCTTCTTGCGAAGAATATCTTTACCCTTGCCTGCGATCTTCGAAACCTTGATAGGTTCTTCAAAGATGTGGAACAATTCCAATTTCAACCTGCGAACACACATGAAGATAAGAAATAGAGCCAACAATATTGTTATAATAATGGAAGAGGTATTTCTTACTTCATCCGTGATCGCACGCAATGCCATTAAGATGCTTGCCTTCCGAGATTTATTGTAATATTTTCAAATTTCCGCAATCTAAAAATTTCGCAAGATGAGAAAATAATGGAATAAGAATAAATGGAGAGTCATGTACTTGAGCGAAGTTTGGAAGCATACCTCTGCTTTCTTTTCGGCCACCTAAATACCCATGGTTGATATGAAGCGGATTATTAGGTAGTACATTAGAACCGAGAAATATAAGATCCCTTCAAAGTCAATGGGAAGATGCACCATTTTTATCTTTTTAATTGTGAGGAGTTTTGTCAGGTGCAGTGCCAATCAATATCTTGCATTAGTATTTTTAAGCTGAAATATTTCTTTCTTCTTCAAGCGAACGCCCCAGCGGGTGTTCTCTTTCTTCAAAGTGATTACTTCGTAATTTTCGAAGAAACTTTCCACAGTATATTTCTCAGGAATGATCTCTAAGTCAGCAAATTTAGGATCTCTAAGGTTCGATGGATAAAGATATCCCAAGCCTGCACCACGATGGGAAAATTCTAATATAAGTCGGATGCAGTTTCCACACTACTGATAGATGGCTCGCGAAAATTTCGCATGGAAAAGGATCTCGTAAAACAATGGGAAGTTAGGATTATAAAGAGGATGGGAAGACCAACAAAGGAGTTGGTAAAGGCAGACTATAATCTCCTCATTGCTACATTGATAATCGAAAATAGTTTAGCGAAGAATGCAGTTAACATCATGATCGGGAATGGTAGACAATGTAAAGCCTTTCTTTTTAAAGTCTTTTGAATATATTCAAATTCGCCACCATATTATGACCACTTGGAGGCATTTTTAGTATGGGAATGGATATGGAAAAAGATTTAAAGGAGAAGAAATTAAAAAAATACATGTAGGAAGAGAAATTCGGAAGAACGGATGAAGAAAAGTTGCAGAGAAAATAAAAGGAAGAATAAAGAAAACAAAAGAAGACTGGAGAAGGATATATATAGAGGAAGGAAATCTGGAAAATAAATTCATTAATGCGAAGAGATGACATGAAATGGTTAAGAAAATGACGGTTAATAAAGACGTGTCGAGAAATGAATGGCAAAAGAAACACGTATTATTCATTTTGCGAATCACGGAGGTTGTCGGTTGAAAAGATAGGAAAAAATGAGCGTTTCGCGGCATTTAGAGGTAGAAATTCTCATATCATTCTCTTCGCAGAGAAGACATGAAAGAAGAAGCAAGATGTTAGGAAAAAATCTACACATGATTATATCTCGCAAATAAAGCTTCAACCCAAAGGGTGATTGCGAAGGCCACCGAGTATATTAGAAGTGATGTAGCGAATGACGTCAGCTTATTCATAAGGAAAGCGTGAAAATTGTACGAAGATTGAGATTGTCTTGCGAAGGAAACCCTTGTAAGGTTGCGAGAATGACGCAGGTCAGATCCAAAAATAAAGGTTGGCTTAGCTGTCATCCACTATGTAATATCCTATATAAAGGACCAAACAAAGTCGAGATGGGAGAGGATCATATTTTTAGAGTGAGAGGAGAACAAAAAGGAGAGAGAAAGTCCAGAGCTATTTTAATTCCCTTACATTCTTGTAAAATTCATCAAAAAAAAAATCTTATTAATTGATCATGGAGTTTGGTTAGAACAATGTGTAATTTTGGAGGGGTGTGGTTGTAGGAAATCCTGCAACTACAATTTGGAAGTTCAAGGGCCTTGTCATTATTTTCTGGTGATAACGCTCCTAGGTTATGCATATTTGAGCCTTAGATCAAGGTGTCGTTGCAATCATTATAATCTTCCTAAACACTAAGCCAGCTTATCAAACTTTGGTGTAGGCCTTGGCCATGTAATGAACATCGGTTTGACAAAAAGTGCAAGCACGAAGAAGTATAGCTTCAAAAAGTCATGTGTCTATTAGTTAATTGAAGACTAATTATTTCCTAAGTTAGCCGTGACTGTTTTGGGAAAGGGGTTTCCTAAAACGTCTAGAATTCTTGGTGGCCAAGTTTGTAACCTATATAAATACGTAATTAGGCCTTGTAGAATTGTATTGTGTTGAAAACTATTAAGAGATCGGTGAGAGATTTCTTGTATAGCTTTTAGGGAAAAAGCTAGGGTTTTGTTGTGAGAGCATATTGGTGAGGAACAAGAGACAAGGTTAGCGTCTCGGGTAATTATTGCGGTGTAACCAAGGGTTTGCTGGGATTCACACGACGTTGTAATCGTTTTTTCTTCATAGTGAATTTGAGTTGGTGCGGATCAAAGTGGACGTATACAATATATACAAGTTGTATGTATTGGTCGAACCACTATAAATCTTGTTCCTTGTGAGTTTATTTATCTTTCTCGTATTTTCATAGTTGCTTGTGCTTGGTTTACTTATTATTTATCATAATATCTCAAGATCCGTTATTCCATAAGAAAATCCCGACAACTAGTATCAGAGCTTTAGGTTAAGCTCCAGGTTTCTCTTAGCATAGGTTTATCGTATTACGATTGGAGTGGGAGTTATGGGTGATAATAACTGAAAGTACGGTAGCTAGGGTTAAAGTTTTTAATTTGAAGAACTTTCCGTTTTTGGAAGTCTCGAATGGAAGACTACCTATGAGAAAGACCTTGCTGATCCATTGGGTGGAGTTGCGAAAAAAGGGAGCACGCAAAGACGATGAATGGACAACTCTTGATCTCAAGTGTGTAGCCGTGATCCGTAGATGTCTAACGGAGGAAGTCTACAATAACGCACAAGAGGAAACTAGTAATCGAAGGATCTTATGGATAAACTTGAAAAGTTATAACAAAAGTCATCCGCCTCGGGAAGATTATGTTGTGTGAACAATTATTTAATCAAGATGCAAGAAAGCGACGATTTCAAAGACATCTTGGGAAGTTTAAATCGATTATTTCTCAACTTTCAAAAGTTAGTATTACTTTTGATGATGAAGTTCAAGCTTTACGGTTGTTGTCGTCATTACCAAAGAGTTGGGAAATCGCAAGAACAACCATTAGCAATTCTGCAGGGAGCGAGAAGTTGAAGCTTGATGATGTGCAACAAAGGTTAATTGCTGAAGAGGAGAGAAGAATAGAACAAGGTTATGTTTCTAGTTCTTCAATCTCGGCCTTAAGTATGCATGAAGAAGATAGAGGCAGGAGTTCAAATAAGAACAACAACAAGACTAGATGGAAGTTTGGAGGAAAGTCTAGGGGGAGATCTCAATCCCGGCCTAGAGGTGTTGTTGAGTGTTGGGCGTGTAAGAAAGTAGGACACTACAAGCGCGATTGTCCGGAAAACAAATGGTAATCAAAGGTAAGAAGTCAACGTAGTTCTGAGCTGAACCGTGAAGGTCCTTGTTCATAACAAGAAGGTGATTACGGAAGGTTTTCTACTACTCTCTGAGGACAATCAAGATGAGTCTTGGGTTATAGACTCAGGAGATTCTTTCCAAGCAACGGGTGATAAGAGTATTATGATCTCTTATAAGGAAGGATACTATGGCCAAGTATTCTTGGGTGACGGTGAAGCATGCGACATCATCGGTTTGGGTGATGTGATATTGAAAGTCAATGCTTCGACATGGAAATTGAAGGATGTACGACACGTTCCAAATTTGAAGAAGAACTTGGTGTCTGTGGGCCAAGTTTGTGATGATGAATTTGAAGTTGTGTTAACGAAACACAATTGGAAAGTAAATAAAGGGGCTATGGTGTTAGATCGAGGAGTTAGAGTCAATACTCTGCTCTGGACTTGAGATGGAACTACTTTAATAGTGGCTAGTAGTGGTAAAGACACTAACTTATGGCATAGAAGATTAGGTCACATGAGTGAGAAGAGCATGAAGATTCTATGTTGGGAGGATATCTAACAAAGGTGAAGTCCTTGATATGAGTTTTTGTGAAGACTGTGTCCTTGGAAAGAAAACACGGGTTAGCTTCATTGAGAGGAGGAAGAGACTTGAGAAGTGCAAAACTTGATTTGGTTCATAGGATGTATGGGGACCAATTGATGTTGCATCTCACAAATGGGATTCCAATATTATGTCACCTTTATAGATAATCACTTAAGGAAGGTGTGGATTTACTTCATGAAGAATAAGTTCGAGGTGTATGAAGTGTTTAAGAAGTGGAAAGCTTTGGTTGAAACAGAAACTGGTCTGAAGTTGAAGTGTCTAAGGTCAGATAACGGTAGTGAGTATGACAAAACAGAATTCTTATAGTTATGTGATACGAATGGAATTCGTTTGGAGAGAACAGTTCCAAGGACACCACAGGAGAATGGAGTAGCAGAACGTATGAATTGGACGTTGAATGCACGTGCAAAGTGCATGAGATTGCGATCTGGTTTGCCCGAGACCTTAAGGGCACATGGAACAGAGACGGATGCTTATCTAATTAACATGACACCTAGTAGTCCATTAGATATGAAGATACCAAAGGAGGTTTGGACTGGGAAAAAGGTAAATACTTTCCTATTTGAAAGTTTTTGGTTGTGTTGTTTATATTCATCTTAGTCCCTATGTGAGAGGTCTAAGATAGGTGCTCAAGCAAAGAAGTATATATTCCTTGGTTATGGAATTGACGCTTTTGGGTATAAACATTGGGACTATGAGGGTCACAAAGTTATTAGAAGTAGACGTCACTTTTTTTTTTATGACAAGAGTATACAAGGACAGGAATACAACACAAGTTGAAGATGTCGAGTCAAGCAACGTCGATAAGGAGTTGTATATCGATATTCATGATGTTTCTAGAAGAGTGTGGAACAAGAAGAGCATGATGTTGCTGATGGCGGAGAAGTACAAGTTGAAGAGACTTGTACTTGCAGGTGAAGTTATTCCTATAGTCTTACAAGAAGTACGAAGATCGTCAAGAACTCCTAAAACTGAACCCAAGGTAGGCTTTTGAATTATCTATTACTTACGGATGGAGGTGAACCCAGAAGATATTAAGGAAGCACTAGTGGTTGATGATTCAATCAAGTGGCAACTTCCTATGGAGGATGAGATGAATTCACTTGATGAGAATGGCACATGGGTGTTAGCAAAATTACCAAGACGTAAGAAGGCGTTGCATAACAAGTGGGTTTATCGGATGAAATCTGAAGTAAATAGTGAAATTCGCTACAAGGAGAGGTTGGTTGTGAATGGTTTTGCAAAAACCTGGTGTTGACTACAACGAGATATTTTTTCCAGTTGTAAAGATGACTAGTATCAGAGTAGTGTTAAGTCTATTGGCTTCTGAAGATCCCTACCTTGAACAGTTGGATGTAAAGAAAGCTTTTCTTCATGGTGACCTAGATGAAGAAATTTACATGAAAGCAGCTAGAAGGATTCATCAAAAGGCAAGGAAGAGATGGTGTGCAAGATAAAGAAGAGTTTATACGGTTTAAAATAAGCCCCGAGACAGTGGTACAAGAAGTTTGATAACTTCATACATAGAGGTGGTTACTCACGGTGTAATGCATATCATTGTTGTTACTTCAAAAGGTGCGGTTCTGACTACATCATATTATTACTGTATGTGGATGATATGTTGGTTGCGGAACATCTCTACAAGAATTTGAGAATTTGAAGAAACAATTATCAAGTGAGTTTGCTATGAAAGATCTTGGTGAAGCAAAACAGATTCTTGGTATGAGATCATAAGAACAAAGCTAAGGGTGTTTTATGCTTAGTCAAAGTTGAATATATTGAACGAGTGTTGAAAAGGTTCAATATGGAGAATGCTAAACCAGTCAGTTCTCCACTTGGAAGTTAGATTCTCGTCTTTCAAGTATGCGGTGTGCGAAAAGAGATGAAGAAAAGAGTACATGACTAACGTACCATATTCTTCATCTATTGGGAGGTCTAATGTATGCTATGGTATGCACGAGACCTGGACATTGCACATGCGGTGGGAGTAGTGAGTAGATATGCAAACAACCCGGAAAACAACATTGGGAAGCTGTGAAGTGGATTGTCGGGTATTTGAGAGGTAACACAAACGTACCATTGTGTTATGGAAGAGGTGGTTCTATCTTGAGGGTTATGTGGATCTGGACTTCGCAGTGATGTAGATAAAAGCGAAATACGGCCAAGTTATGTTTATATTATGGGGTTATCTACGGTGAGTTGGAACTCACGATTCATGTTGGTGACATTGTCAACTACGGAAGCCTTGAGTACGTAGCGGTAACAAAGCGAGCAAGGAGATGATTTGGTTACGAGGTTTGTTAGCTGAGTTGGGAAAGGAACAACGAGACAGTGTTCTGTTTGGCGAAAGTCAAAGCGCTATACATTTAGCCAAGAACTCAGCCTATCATGCTAGGACAAAGCATATAGATATTCGTTATCATTTCATTCGAGATCTCTTAGAAGAAGGAGAGTTGAAGATCGAGAAGATTCTTGGTTCGAAGAATTCGGCGGACACGTTTACCAAGGGAGTTACATCAGACAAGCTAAAGCTCTGCAAGGCTTTAGTTGGTCACTCAAAATGAGGATCTGGGAGGAGAGCCGCACTGACATGTAGATGTTTTAGCACCGTCAAATCCAAAGTTGAATAAAATGAGAATTGAATACAATCAATGAGTCTTCAAAGTGGGAGATTGTTAGTTAATTGAAGACTAATTATTTGCTAAGTTTGTCGTGACTGTTTTGGGAAAGGGGTTTCCTAAAACGGCTAGAATTTTTGGTGGCCAAGTTTGTAACCTATATAAATAGAGAATTAGGCCTTGTAGAATTTGCAATGTGTAGAAAAAGAATAAAGAGATCGGTGAGAGATTTCTTGTATAGCTTTTAGGGTAAAAATCTAGGGTTTCATTGTGAGAGCATATTGGTGAGGAAAAGAGACAAGGTTATCGTCTCGGGTAAATGTTGCGGTGTAACCAAGGGTTTGCTGGGATTCAAACGACGTTTTAATCGTTTTTATTCATAGTGGATTTGAGTTGGTGAGGCTCAAAGTGGACATAGACAATATATACAAGTGGTATGTATTGGTCTAACCACTATAAATCTTGTGCCTTGTGAGTTGATTTATCTTTCTCGTATTTTCATAGTTGCTGGTGCTTGGTTTACTTATTATTCATCATAATATCTCAAGATCCGTTATTCCGCAGTTATAAGTGATTCCCTAAGAAAATCCTGACAGTGCCTTCGTTGTTCTACTCATCACACGGTGCATATAACCAACCTTCTTGACCTGAATCCTTGAAGGAATGCAACAAAACGCATTTTGCTCCATTTTTTTATTTCAGTTCACCTTAATTATTATATCAGTATGTTATATTGATCAGCCTATTGGAAATTTACTAACCAGAGGAATTACGGTGGGTAAGACCGTAAGTAAAAATAAAAACTCGTCAGCATTCTAGGCTGAGTGCCCTACTTCTCGATTAATTTTATCCTTTTAAGCAGAAGAAAAAGCGTAAAGTAGTCATTTATGTCGATCTTTCACCATTTTTGTAGGGGCACAATATCGCACATAGCTAACCCACCACATCGCCTTCACTAAGACAATTACTAGCACAAGCAAGGAGAGAAATTAGGCAAAGGAACATCGCACGACAAGGAGACAAGCGCGAGAAACATCCACACGATGAGCATAGCACGAAGAGCAAAGATGCAACGCGAGAGATAGAGACATCTTCCCAAAGCCTGCGATAAGTGAGAATGAAATTGTAGGATCAACTAACAGATATTTTGCACGTGAACTCAGTTGTCTTCTTCCATGATGATCAGCTATATAAGGGTTCAAATAATGAAGAGAGAGGCAGGTTGAAAGAGAATCCAGTCAAGAACAAGGGTAGAAAATCACCATTGAGAGAGAAAAGAGAGAAACCATTGAAGCTAGTTCTTGCATGTAATTTCTATTTCAATATGTATGAACCCTTGTAATATCAATAATCAAATACCATATTTCTCGTATAAAGTTTGTGTGAAGATCATATCTAGTGTCAAGAGGTGTATAATATCATTAATGTTTGAGTCTAACTTCATGACTTAGACTTAGGGTGTAGTTGTGGAATTTTCCGCAACTACAATTTTTAGTATCAAACTATCAACTTGTTTTGTTCTTCTTTCTAGAGCACTCAACTCTATAATATAAAAGAGCGATGATATTTTCGAGTAAATAGAACATTTGGCCATAAAAATGAAAACATCCAGAGTAATGATCGCTGAAAAAAGTGTCTTTGGCTCATTTTATTATTTCCACCTCATTTGACTAATAGTCAACTCTGTTTGATCCAAAGTCAGATTTCCCCAAGTAATATTAGCTTTCCCTATAACAATAATCTTTCTATATGCGCCATCTGATAACTTACGGTCAATAAAAATATACATATGCCCGAGGGTTTATTCAACGGAAAATGGGTCATTTGTCCAAATATTTTTTAAAACATGGTTCAAATGGACGAGTAAAATTAGTATGGGTGAAATAGACACAAAAAAAATAGGAAGAATAAAACCGGATTCATCCTGGCTTAAACTTAAAAAAGGAGGATGAAACTGGATGCATCCTGATATAAATTAAAAATAAGAACAAGCATTTGAAAATTGGTAGGATGAAACTTTTTACATCCTGGCTATTTTTACATTTTCGTCCATTTAAACAGTATCAAATTTTACATGTCCGTTTCACCCAAGAATTGTTGATTTGGGTCTTTTAAACCAATTTTGTGTTTATTCAAATGTTTTTGATGTGTTCAACTAATATCTATTGTGGAAATTTCTCTGGAACCCAAGTTTGGTTTCTTTCTCTTTTAGAAACCCATAATTAAGATTGTATATATGTGTAGCCCAAAGCATAAGATCTACGGTTAAGATTAACAATTTTAGATTGAATTTGTATTTTCACATTTTCGGTAGGACTAGATTAGCCTTACTTAATTAATTATTATTAACAAAAATATCGTTATTTAGCATTTTTCACGGTCAATTAGGTTATGAGATTTGTTAGCACTTTTCACTAGTCAACTAGCTACCACTTTTTACGGCCAAATAAGAGCTTGAGTATCTTATAAATCTAAAATTAAGATTTATTACTAAAAATCAAAATAAAAAACGTCAAAACAAAACAAAAATGTGTAAAGTAAGTAGTTTTCTCTCTCTCTCTCATTTGAAAATTGATCAACCGAAAAACAAAGCTCGCCATAAAATTCCGAATTTTTTGTTATAGCCTGATTTGCTCTTAATAACTCGAAACAACAAATTCATTATATAAAAGCAAATCGATAATTAAACCACCTATTTTTAATGGTTATTATCTATTTAGGTTTTCTCTCTTTTCTTTTGTTTTTGTTCTTGAACAATTTTAGATTTTCCAAATTGATTTTGATTTAAGATCAAATTAGATTTGAATTTTTATATTGTTTCTTGTTGTTCTTCTTCGCTTTGTTAGTAATCTTAAAATAGGGTCTTTTGACTTTTTATTTTGATGGACTATGAAAAAAGGTGAAAAATACATATTTCACATTGTTTTTTGGATGTGAAAATTTGTTTTCCAAATGTTTTTTTGAGTGAAAAGATGAGTTTTCACTTAATTTCAAGTGTTTTTAGTGAAAATTTGTGTTTTCATATTTTATGTTTCTTTTTTACTTTTATTTTAAGTGAGAATTTGTGTTTTCACCTTTTTTACAATGAAAAATTGAAATTTTGTTTATGATGGTGATTTTTCCTTATATAATTTTGGATGTGATATTTTTTCATCAAAAAATAAATTCATGAGAAAGAGGAAACACAAAATTGGTTAAAAGACCAAAATCAAAATTTCCGGGTGAAAAGGACAATGATTTAGATACTGTTTAAATGGACAAAAATTTAAAAATAGCAGGATGTAACTGGGCCATCCCGTCCATTTTCAAATATTTTTCTTATTTTTATTTTACACAGATGCATCCAGTTTCATCATTCTTTATTTTAAGTTTAAGCCAGATGAATCCAAACTTTCCTTGCTATTTTTTTGTCCATTTCACCCATAAAAATTTTACTCATCCCATTTGAACCGTGTTTTAAATTTTTTTGACAAATGACCCATTTTCCGAAGAAGAAAAACGTTTTTAAAGATTTATGAGGGAGAAAAAAAAATTATTCGTGATTCTAGGTAAATCGTTAGGAAAAGAGACAATTTAGGAGGGTAGACTAGAAACAAGGTAAAAAGAGTAATTTTAGGAAAAATATTATGATATAAAATTAGTTTCCAAAAATTTGAAAAGAAGGTTAGTTTTCTTTGTAAAAATTTCTAATATAACTGATTTTGGGTTTTAAATATATGATATCTTAATGGTGGGTTCCTAATATAAAAAATTCCAAATTGGGCTAGAGATATTTTTCCCCAATATCTATTTGAACCGTGTGCCAGTGCCCAACTCATACGTCACTGTATCTCTTAATCGGATTGCCTCCTATGTTTGGCTTCTACCGGTGCCACAGTAACATCAACCACGTTGATATCAAACCCAGAAGCCACTCTAGATAGATGTTGGGTTACATTCAACATTGGATACCCTAGTGGGAATTTCAGACTCCTGTTGGGTCGTTTGTCTTGACCCTCTGTAGGTGTTGGCGGAAGATGGTGCAGTAGCACTTCTCGATATCGGATTAAATTAGTCACATTGGAATTGGATACCGTATTTGATTGCACACAAAATGTGACTATTAAAGTAATTCATGAGAAATTCTGGAATGTCTAGTAGATAGACATATTTACCAGAGATGCATCAGGTGACCGAGCATTAGCGACGACATGATCATTTTCTCTCTACTCTTGAATCAATGGCCACTTCCAAGCGTGTGTTTTTCCAAATAAATTTCCCAGTTTATTATTGTAAATGGAAGAAACTTGTTCTAATATTTAATTTCTTGTGCACAGCTTCCAAATCCTTCCACCTTTCCACCAATTACTTTCAGGACTTCAGGCACCAACATTAAAGTATCTCTAGTCATCCCACAAGAATTACGAAAGAAACCCAATTTTTTTCATTTCAGTAGAACAAACCTACACACTAACAGGACCCAAAACATGAAGATCTTTGATACTCTATAGTCTATACCAATTACACAATATTATTGTTTGCGACGTAACAATAAAACGCTAAAAGAAGACGTGAAGATGTTAAGAATAAATTTCAAAAGTAAATAAACACTCAATTGATAGCAAACAGAGGATTGAGTCACGTGTTCAACACGCCTCCTTAACACGATAGTTGACCGTACACCGCAAAAAATGAGTGATACCTATACCCCTGTGGGTCAAGTCGTATCCAGGATAAACTGCCTGATGCAAGCACCATTAGCACTACAATACTTGCCCACTTTACGAACTCAACAGCAATGGCACAAAGAATGTAAAAACACACGAGAGGAGAGAGACGAAAAGAAGAGGATAGTAGCTAGCTCTTTCGGGACACAAATTGAAATGAAGAACCTCGAGTGGTTTGTATAGGGGAGAAGAGAGAGGTCGAATTGATTGTGCATTAAGAGCTTAATTAATGAGAGAATAAATCGAATTAAAGAAAAAATAAATTCGGATTAATTCAAGATTTTTTCAAAACGGTAATAAAATAGCCATGCACATTATGTCGATACAAGAAAAAATGGAAAGAAATAATTCCCAACGGGTCATACGCCCCCCACAATTAGGACAAAATTTATTTTGATTTTCAAAACGTTTAGGAAATAATTCAAAAGAATTTTGCCAAAAGATTAGTCTTGGTTGACTTGTCCATGGCGGAAGCACGAGCCCTAAGCCCAAACCTTGGTGAAAACAAAAATATTTCGTCACACCCGTTTCACCCACATCGTTTTACTAATTATCTATAAAGGAATAACTATATACCGGAATTCCTCTTTAGTTATACCCAATGTGGGACTAAGAGCAACTGCAAGTGTTGCGATCAAAACCAAAGACTAAAGAGCAAAAAAGACCAAATTTTTAGGTTTAGTAGGTGTTCAAACACTACTGGGGAAGAGTAAAATTGGTGGGCGCAACTTAAAGTTACGCCGATCGGCGCAACTTTAAGTTGCGCCCCATTAATTTTTTATTCAGCGAACTTTGAGTTACGCCCCAATCGAATAACTCTTAGTTGCGCCCCAATTTTTTTTTTTTGTCTTTTATCGTCAAAGTGAGTTATAAATTTACCTGCTCTGTCGTAACTTTAAGTTAGGCCTCACTAAAACCAAACTAAAGACTATATTTATCTGGTTTTTAGTTTTAGTATGGTCTTTGATCTTTATTCCCTCTCCACTGCCTCTGGGCTGCTTGATCTTTACTCTGGTTTTTAGTCTCCCACTGTGGATGCTCTAAAGGTTCTATTTCATTCACTCATAAGAAAATGAGTGAGTGCTCTTAGAGACCCAAAGGTCCCAAATTCCATTCCCATTAAGACCATAAAACCAAACAATAAACTCATTTCTTCCGTCATATTGAACATCATCCATCATGGACAACTTAAGAAATGATGAATCAATTGATGCAACAAATAATAACAAATTTGCATATTAAGAAAAAGAGACAGCCAACGAATCATGCGGATGTGCATTAATAATTATTAATTTATTCATAAATAAGATTCCTAAAGTAATTGATACTAAACAGAAAAAAGTACTAGCTGTTTTTGTTTTCTAATTGTTACATTTTTTAAGTAAACAGAATTCACACACTTCTCAACTTTGTACCCACGAACGCTTTCAAGAGTGTTTCCAGTGAGGCAGGTTGAGATGGCACAACCAAGCTTGCAGTAGTCATGAGCAGAAGTTACGGCATTAATACAACCACATTTTGTGTAACACATAGGTGGGCACACCATGGTCGCTGACCTCCCTTTTTCAACAGCACATTTGACGACACATTGATCATAACATCCCAATGTTGCTGAGCTGAACTCTACACACATTCCCAACACAAGCATCACCATAACGAGAGCCATCTTCATATATTTTCCCTCCATTTGTCTCTAAGTAAAGCTTAAGAATCTGATATTAACTCGCTATATGTTATGTATCTGTATCTCTCACTTTGTTGCCCTTGAAATTTTGATGTTGAGAATTCTCTTTGGAAGACTAATTTATAGGATTCATGGCCATTAAAACGTGATCTTGAAAATCAGCTTTATAAGGAAGCATATTCATTTTCTTTGATCAACATAAGGAAATATATTAATTACGGAGAAATCTTCTGGTTGTCACTTTTCTATTCCATATCTTAAAGGTTAACACCATGGTGTCTTCATATGTTATTTGATACTGCATTTATAATAAGATACCGTTAATATTGTGCAGAATCTTGGTTATTAATGTAGTTTTATTTTTGAGATATTTTGGTTATTAATGTAATTTTATTTTTGAGATATTTTGTAAAAGGATCCTAAGTTTAATGCCTAATTAGGGTCTGTGTCGTAAAAGGTGCAGTTGATTCAGTAAGGTTGTAGACTAAATCAAGACCGTTAGACAAATGTTTGTTGACTTTTTGTTTGGCAGAACGTCAGAGACTAACCGAAGACTGTTAGACAAATGTTTGTTGACTTTTTTGTTTGGCAGAACGTCTTGACCGAATATTGACTTTGCCGATTACTGTTTATATATATATATATATATATATGAGGGTTTTTTTTTTTTTTTTTTTTTTTTTTTGTAAAAGTGAATTTAGATTAGACGCTAAACTTATGGCATTATGTGACATGTTACGAAATAACGAGTAACGACCATCCCCCGTGGTTTTGAGTTTGCCTCGACACAGCCTTCATAAAAAGTACGAGTAAGGCCACCCAAGTACCACCCATCTTTTGTTGAAGAAGTGGATGTACGGGAAAACGTGTTATGTTTGGTGACCAGCGTTTTAATGTTTGTACCAATTACCAACACCAGCTGCAACAACGTCAGGCTCGACTCCTGAGGCTCTTGCAAGCCGTCTGGTATCTTTTCAAATGCCATACTTGAGCTGGTGTAAACACTAAAGTGGTATTATTCAGCTGATCAAAAATAAAAAGTGGTATTATTCTGTGACGGCATTGCAATCAAAGATGATGAAAAGTTTAACTCATCAGTTTGCAACTTTTTGGAACGCTCACAACCCTTCCATATATGTTGAAATTTAAATTGAAATGTTGAACATTTTGGAACTTGAAAAGGGGTTAAAAGGGGTTTCACAACTTATCTCTCACAACTCAAAAATATGGAAATTGAAATGTTGAGCCTCTCTATCCCCGTGATGATTGGTTTTTAGTTTCAACTTCTCTTTTTTTTTCTCTAAATCGGGGAAAGGACGGAAAGCAGTTCCTATAGGCCAGGTGTGACATGGCTCAAAAGTGTCGCACAATGATTACGTGTTAAGCCATTACGTAAGTAAGTACTCCGCCGTAATGGCGCAATGCAAAGCCATAATAGCGCAATGCAAAGCCATAATAGCGGTATACTGTATAGACTGTCAAGCACTAAGATAGTGGCACTCTGCGGGCCAAAGAAGCGCAAGAGTGGCGCTACACTCTGTGAAAGACATTTGGCTAAGGAATGAAGCATATTGGCCGACACAATGAGGCTTCATTGAGGGAAAGGCACGACGAGGCCAAAGTGACAGATGCAACATGCAATGTTGGCATTGATATGCATATCATGGAATTGAGTTGGCCCAAACTCAAGGATGATGCGAGAAGGTAGAATAGACCAAGAGTTGGCCTATGGCATTAGTTCAAGGCAGGCAAAAGCCTGAATAGTGCAAACAAGTTAGTAATGCAAGAGTTGCATTGTTGTTGTCAATCTAATTGGCGAAGTGAACCATATATCACGCATGAGTAAATAGAGTGAGCTTAAGGAGCTGGCCTCGAAGATTGAAGCATAAGGATTGTCCGTTCATTAGCTTAGAGTGATAAGCATGAAGGGCCAAGAGGGGTGAACGTTGGCGCGAGACAGAATTCAGTAAAGCACAACAGTGGTGCAATATGGCTCAAGTGATTGTTACAAGTTGGTTCTAGCTTCACATAAATTCCAATGACGCATGATAAAGTAGAACTATTATAAAGGAGTTTATAAGCGTGGGAGAAGAGTTCTAACTTCTAGAGAATAGGTGTTGGATGATTGGCGCGAGTTAGAAAAGAATCGCCAACTAAAGACAGATTATTGGCGGTTCTGAATCGCTTAGGGATAGATGGCTATCCCATGCGGTAGTGTCAATGGTTGTGGCACAGCTTAGCCAAGTAAAGTCTCTATAAATAGTCTTAAGACATGGAAAATTTGTCAGGCTTGCATATGTGAGTGAGAGACTCAATATATGATAGTTTTGTAAGGCTAAGGCTTGGTTCAAGTGTTCCCTAAGTGGGCAAGTTTTGTATTTCTTCCTTTGATACAATAAAATGAGGTTATTGTGTCATGTTTTAAGTGTTCTTGGTTGGCTGATTGTTGTTGTTAAAGTATGGAAATAATTGAATGCATTATGGGGTGTATTTGATGAGTTTAGAGAAGTGAAAGAAGGTTATAAAGACTTTCGTTGTTAACCTGAAGAGTTGGCTGTTTGCATAGGCGCGAACTTATAAGTCTGAATTGCAGGTGGGTGAAGTTTTGTTCACGGAACCACTGTGCTGCCGGATTACACTTTCGCAGAAATTAGGGGGTTTGAAGGTGTGACAATTCGGGTATGAGAGATGTGTTTGGTACACACGTTTGAGTGTATTTGTTGGACAATACTGCGTGCTTCTTTCCCCAAAGATATTTTCCTGTGAGCAAGTAAGGGCGCATTATTTTCGTGAGTTTTGCATTTGAAATGAGTTCTAATGGCATGATGATCGACGAAGAACTACCGGCACGCTTTGATCGCCTGAAGAAAATGGTGATCTTGGTGATTTGACCATAGACATGGGCTGTGATGGCCTTGAAAATCCTCTTGTTTCTAAAGATAAGGGAAAACTAGATTTACTTGAAGGAAGAACATCGATTAGTCCAAAGAATTCGATGGAATGGTAAGTGCAAAGACAAGGTGTCCATTTAAACCCTTTGAATTGCGAAACCACGTCTTAAGAGACCGAATTGAAAAGTGCACTTCAAGACATAAAAACCATACTAATGTCACGTGAGCAAATGTCAAAGGAAGTATGAGACATGTTAATTAGTAATGGCATGTTTGCATAGTGGGCTTAATGCATGGAAAGCTCAACCGAGTCTCCGAGCCAAGAGTTTACGTTGGTTTCTAAATGCTAGAGAAATTGAGAATTTCTTGTATGATGTCAGGCATACTGAGGCGAACGGAACCAAAGTGACAAAAGGTAACTGCAGCAATTACCTCAAAGTGGTAATGCAAAGGTTTGCGGGACAACCAGGCTTCGATAAGATGGAGTCAAGCAAGTTATGTCAATCCTATGTCATGGAATGACAGGAAAGATGGACCGAGATGCTGGCTCAGTCCAAGCACGTGGTACAAAGAGAGCTTGCGTGGCTAAAAATGACGGCACAATCATAGGTGTCTAAAACACCTTGATATTTATCTACGTTTATGCCATATGTTTTCTGTAAATTATGTATCTTTTGTTTGATTTTGAGTTTTAGGTACTTGAGCAAAAAGAAGAGAAACGTCGCTTAAAAGGGGCTAAAGTGTCATTTCATGTGCAAACATCAAGTTGGCGACTTATTTCTCATTATTTACTTTTTCTATCCTGAAAAGACATGTCACTTTAGTGATGCGATTATGTTTGAAAAATGTTACAAAATTTAGCGATGTAAAATTGAAGAAAAAAGTGAATATGAGAGGTAAGAGATGGCTGCTCGAGATACTACTAAAAGCAATCTTAAAAGTGTTAAAGGCACCCCCCAAAAATGTCCCTGGAAGAGTTGATAAAGTCACCCAGGAGTTTTTCACTATATACATCCCAAAAGTCATCTTTGTACCCCCAGAAATTGCTATTCGCACCTCCAAAAATCACAAACGTAGCCCAAATTGCTAAAGGGACACCGTGGATAAGGGGAGAGTCATCTTCCATTCGAATTTTCAAATTTTTAAGGGAAAAAGAGCCAAAGAATTAGGTTTGGAAATTAGTGATGTTCTACGAGATTCAATGGCCTAAATTGAATGGGGTTTGTTCCTGGTTTAAACAGGTATTTAATATCTGTTTCTCAACAAATTTGCTATTAACCCAGCATTTATCGGGTGGTTCACGGTTTTGACGGGAAAATTAGTTTTCAATGGCAAGAAATTAGATTCGATAATCGATGAGTTTTAATGAGACTAGTATCGAAATTCATTGGGTATCTTCCTTAGGCCTAATGTGCTCTGCTTAGTTTGACTTATTTGATCCGTCATTAATCCTGAGAAGAAGGTAGAGAGGATATGTATACTGAGTTAAGTGGATGGGTTTGGTCATGATTTCATCGGATTTTCTCATGGAAATGGGTTTAGTAAAGCTTGTTAGGATCAAACAGGTTTGTACTAGTTTTGGATTCGAAGAAAGGGAAGTTTCCACGTTGATTTCACGAAATAGAGACAATTATTCTCGGATATATTTTCCAAGTTATATATGGGAGTTACGTGGGAATTGAAAGGAGATCTTCACTTGGATTTAGATTATTCACGAAACAAGGTAGTCGACGTGTTTTAGGAGATAAAAATGGGATCGAATCAAGAGTTTAAAGAGAAAGAAATCCCATGTCGTGGAAGAAAAGAAACGAAAAATAATTAGAATATTTCTCGGATTTAAACGCCTTGTCAAGTATATAGGAGGGTTGAGTCCAAAAACGAGGACGGATACTTGGAGAAGAAATAGAGAGCTAGGAATCGAAAATCACAAGTCACGTAAAAGTTCACCCGCGAA
>JAJJWW010013538.1:600000-1001092 GCA_023531295.1 Papaver armeniacum | reverse complement strand
CGATTTTGTCACGAGAGGATGCGGAGCAACTTCTTGGAATCGGGTCAAGAATGATGAAATAGACATACATCGCCTCGACCTCCTTACCCATCCCCGAAATCAAAGAATTCCTCTCCCAAGAGGATACTCCTCTCCTCAATTCACCACTGTATGATGGCCACTTTGAAATGCCGTGAACATGTCTCTCACTTCCTCGAATTCACAGGCGGACACGAATACAATCACATTCTTCGTATGAGGGAGCTTTGAAATCTCTTCACAGGAAGAACGTACATTGATACAACAACATCACGCCAAATAACATTCCCAATCCGGGGTAGCATAGTTACCGCATTTTACAAGAAGTACTTCTTCGTGTCTGAACAAGTTACCTTCTCGGACCAAAGAAGGATGTACGGAGGGACAACGAACATCCGAATGATTTAGTTAAGAGATTCGGGGTTCAAGCACTAGACCTGTCATCACCAAACGTGGTGAGCAGCAGCCGGTGAATACATGAATCAACGTTACGCCTCCATCTACCGCGCTTGCTAGAGAACCTACGTTTCCAGACATTCTCCGAATTCCATGAAGCTGCCAAACGATCCGCAACGACAGAACCAGCATTATTGGAAAGGGCTAGACCGACCAGAAACGAAGACATGCGTGAAGCTCGTGGAAATAGGCGTCTCCTCAGCAAATAATTTAACAATAGACCCTCCTCTCGTAAGCGTAGTAAACGAGGGAGGGAAAGGAAAGCCCCCATCTGGCGACCGTGACCCAAACTGAAGCACCAAAGACGACGGGGCTCGCCACGTGAAGGCCGCCGCTAAAGCTCCCATGCGTCATCACGAAGATGAAGGAAATACCATGGATTTCCGTTTCCCCGTGAGGAGGTGATCGATCTCTTAGAAGCATGGATTCAAGACGATGTTATCGACTACCATCTCCCGACGCCCACCGAATGAGGCCGAGATGGCAAACCCCAAATACTGCCACTACCACAGATTTGTTAACCACCCAACCAGTGATTGCAACAGACTAAAACATATCTTCAAAGAAAAGATAGAAGCATGGGAACTTCAACTAGGAAACGAGGGAGTACATCGAGAACCACTTCCAGTAAGGAGTTGTGGGGTCTTTGGGACTCCGTGCATGAGACTGTGCAGTCCGTGATGCAAAACGTATGTGAAATTCTCTACCTTTCCAAGGTGCAGCGCCAAGATATTTTCGCGGCTCTCAATCGCGTTTTTCGGTCAAACGGCTTTTTCCCTCCATGGAAGTCAAGTCGGGAGCCCAAACTCTCCCAGCAAGCGGAATTAAAAGGACAACTGGGACTCCGCTGACCACGTTCTATTTAAGAGGTACCGGATTCGATAATACGCTCTTGTCGACGCGTCCTCGACTTCAACATTATACTTCAAGACTCGAAAGCGGCGGGGTTTACGAGTCAAGAGGATACCCGATCCCCATCAGTGATTGAGAACCCAGAAGGGGAAAGCGCACGGCTACATCAACCTCGAGGTCAAGATGGGAGACGCTATAACGCGTGGCAAATTCCACATTGTCAAAGAACTGTATTATGACATGATATTGGGGCACTTGTGGGTACTCGACAACAAGGCGAAATTATATGCATCCCCTATACCAATGTCAACGCCCGAAAGGATATCCAACGAACCGTCCCACTTGTTGCGGCATCGACGAGTTACCGATGGAATCCAAAGGCCTGAAGAATACCTGTTGGCGCTAACTCGTGGATTCCAAACGCAAGTAAGTCTGGCCGAACGAGCTTATCTACAACCATTAATTTCTTCCCATATTCCGTTATAGGGACTCAGCGTGATTACTGGCATAGACGCTGTCAAGAGATGTGAATGGGGCGCTGGACCGTTCAAATGCTTTGTAAAGAATTTAGAAACTGCCATCGAGACCAACGAGACCAAGATTCAAACGGATGCACAACACCTGAACCGTTTTCAATCAGAGATATAATGGTCAAAGTAAACTCATTTCAAGTTGGGAAGATGACGGTAAAAATAGCTGTTCGGGTTGGTTCTCCTAATGAAAAATAAATCGAACCGTATCTGGTAGAAGACGTTCTTTTAGGAGGATACTGCAAGCTCATCAACACAGACAAGTCGGAAGGCGTGATAGTTCACTCGCGATGGCTCAAGCTTTCCAATCCCTAAAATTCTGTACTTTCTCGCCACTCTCCCTTTAGTATTTCCTTCAAAACGGTTTCTCTTGATATTTGTATTTCCCAGAGATGAATACACCGTTTGTATTCTTCTCTCGAGTTTCATTTTCATTCAAAAAAAAAAATACATTTCTTTAGAATGGGTTTTCCAAATCTCGAGAAAATACATCAAACTAACCCAAAATCATTGAGATACTATTAACCATCATATCACAAACTAAAGCCAAAACCATGTAAGAAATACCTTATTCAATTATTCAAAAAACACAAGCGGAACATTAATTGGCGAAATCCTAACTTCGCCACGAATATAAAGAAGGTAAAGTTGAGTCTACAAAAACATCAGGACGACTAAGCAACAAACAGAAAAAAGGGAGAAGCTAGTCATCGAAAGATGGAACACGAGTCTCCTCGGTCAGGGCTATTTTCAAGCACTTTCCCCAACAATCTCTCGGGCAGCAAAGATTCCATTCGACGGCATCAGCAGTAGCAACCTCAACATCCCATTTTGAAGCAACATCAGTAGCAACATCTCCCATCTCTTTCCCAGTACACGTTTCAACAACTGGTCGATCCAGCATATGCCACCACGACCCCCCCCTAATGTCGCCGACAACATTTTCGGCGTCAACTCCGAAGGCCGCTTCGGTCCCATCAAACGCAGCGTTTTCCTCAAAGGTTTTCTCAGCGACCTTTCGTGGAGGATTTCTGATTTATTCGCATCAAGAATCGAGAATTATGACGTCGTCTGAACGAAGAAGTTACGTTGGCTTTCCTCTAAAGGTTCCACTGACATCGGTTTTAGTTGTTTCAACCCGGAAGCGGTCGATCCGCCTAACACTAGGCGAGAAGAAGTTTTGTGCACATCAAGCCCCTCAACGTACCGGGGCACTTCATCACCTTCCCATTCCTCCCCCATGTTCACCGAGCCCAAGAAAGTCCGAACACGCGCCCGCACTTCACCAAGATAGATAAAAGGAAGGTCCTGGATAATTTCGCCAGCTTCATGGAACAAAGATTCGATTCTACCTAATGCCTCCTCATGAGAAGAAATCTGGTTTTCGGGGAGTCCAAGGTTTTTCTCCGAAGAATTAGAGGTACGGCTGCCTCTGGAAGATCCCATTATACACTACAAAAAAAAAAAAAAAAAAAATGAGCAAGTTTTCACCCTATCTATACCAACAACATACGTAAATAAGAACATAAAATGGAAACCTGGAGAAAAACACGAGATGATACCTGTGAAGAGAACGAGCACGATTTTCAGGACGAACTGTACGAATGGAGAATTCAAGATCATCTCTTATGTTCAGCAGGACGATGCAGTCCCAAAAAAAAGGGGGGGGGAGCTTTCCTACTAGCCGTGAATTAAGGTGTGATATCCGATCCTAATTAAACCTCTTTTTACCAGCCAATATAAGGGAAAGCCTCATGCCTGGCTGTGCGAAATAATTAGGGTTTGGTGAAAGAACGTGGAAGAACGTGTTTAAGACACACTCGCTCGTGTTTTGCTTTTCCGCCGCCAGCGTTGAGATTCGGAAGCAAAACCAGTAACGTAACCTGAGAAGGAGGAGTAACGCCCCTTGTGGGCATAACACTCTCGATTGTTGAAGAGAAAGAAAAATTCATATTTTAGCCAAGTAAGGAAAAGAGGCAACTGGGCCCGCGAAGACACATCACCTAGCTGTCCATGCACGCCGCGCCTTGCCTTGGACCCACCATGCCAAACCGTCCGTGCACGCCTCGCCTCGTAAAACCGCACCTTGCCATGGCCGCACCATGCCAAGTCGCCCACTCCGTCGCCGCGGCCCCCATCATGCCAAGCCGACCATGCCATGAATTTCCGCGCTGACACCAACTCGCCAACCCAGCGTCATGATGTTCCCTAACCCAGCCAAGATGATGAGTAGCTGAACTAAGCCGACGCCTCTCACCTCACCATTTTACGGTCTACACAGCAAATAAAAGTTATGCAAGGCCGCCAAACACCAGTAGTGGAAAACAGAAATTCCGCGACTGTCAGGACAAGTCATATATACGAGTTATACGACCAGTTTTAACCGTCTCTGTTGGGGTCTCTGATAAAGCGTAGCTGTTTTGTACCACCCTTAGCCATGTGTCTCAAAATAACGACTGATTTTAAGGGTTACGAGGTACAGACCCTTAGCCGTGGGTCTCAGATTTAAATTATAATATATAAAAAAAAATATAGATTCAGATTTGCTGAAATGCCTGAATGGCTAAATCTGAAATAATCTGACTGCATCAAAGTCAAGTCAAGTCAAATGAAACTCAAGTCAAAGTCAAGTCGAATGACCCCAATTCAGTGTTCTAAACATAACAAACAACATAAAAGATCCTAACTTGATAAAGTAAACAAGAAATTTAGTAAGATATAGTACATAAATTGAGTTTTACATAGCAACAAAAAATGAATCTTTGTTACATCGGCACCAATCTTTGCAGGAAAGCTCAACTACTTGTAAGATCCCAACACAAACATTATCATAATTTCCAATTTCCGCCGTCATCTTCCCATCCCTCTGTTGTACATTCTTGCAATATCTTCACTCATTCCTCCTCCACAAACCTTTGCATTAACCTCCACAAATCATAACAATCTCACACAAGCAGGACAATCAACTAAAACTAGACCCGAAAATGGCAACCAACATGCCTAGAAAGAAATTACCTCTTCTGGTTCCAGAGGGAATATGTTCTCTTCTCTAATCTCTCCCTCTTCTACGGGGCCGTCAATTCCCAAGCTTACCAGTAAACTAGTGATGGGTATGGTCAGTTCCTTCACATTAGACTTGTACACATGCCTACAACAGATGATGTATTCATTAGTCAAAAAATTAGATGGTACAAGCACAAGTAAACATCAAGTGAAGAGATAACAAGCAAAAAACATAAGTATGATGATGAATGCTTTAAGAGACAACACCAAAATTATAGTTATGCATCTAACTGACATGATTACCTAGTAAGAAAAACTGAGAGCCAGCGCAAGTGCTAAAGATTTTAATAGAAAGTTGACCCAGCTGCACCCATGATCATACCTGAACAATATAAAATTAGATATTAAGCATCACATAATCAATTCCTAAATGTGACAGTAAAAGGCATGTGTAAAATGTAGAACAAATATATAAGAGATAAAATGAAAGCTTAACTGAGCTTCTCCATTCCAGTACTCATCATCTCCAACGTGTCAATGAGAGGGATGAACGCTATCCAGAGATATGTAACCTACACATGAAGATAAACGAAAGTTTCAGCATTATGATCCTTGACTTGCTTGCCTAGGTAATAATAAAAAGTCTATGACAATACTTAAAACAAATGAATGAATATTCAACCCATACCTTTCCCCCATGACAGCATGGACTCCTTCCATGACATCCACATACCTATTTGTTGCAAGCTCCATGTTTTAAAATTGAACAAGGTGGCAATCTTCCGCCTACAAATTTGAAAGATATAAGCATAAAAAATAAGCAACTTCACTAATATGTACTACAGCAAAATGATAAGACAAATCATCAAATGAGTTAGTTAAAGTGAATTACTTTCAGTTTGAGCATACTGAGAACTGATTCACTTTTGTCAAGATGATGCAGAGAACTAGTTATTGCCTGCAACGAGAGGAGCGATCTGTCAGCATAAATTGAACATACTAGAAGTATGAGCATACACACTAGAAGATTTAATTCAATCCAGCTCTAAATTGAATTCAATCAAATAACTGATATAGATAGATTCATGCATCTTCAGATGATAAACACAAGCACAAATCAACATATATACACTCAATAATCTCACTTCCAAAAGAAAATCATCAATATGTAAACCATCACTTAGGTAAACTTATTAACCAAAGATGAGACGCATGCTTTACCTCCCATTCATCATTCATGCGATGCAGTATAAAAAGATTAATTACACTTGCAATTGAGAGTAAGAATGCATCATTAAGATTATACAAACTAAGCATAAGGAAAAATGAAGCATTTTAATTACTATCAGTACAAAAAGATCACAAGCAAGGTCTAGCAGTACAGAAAGATCACCTGCAACAAGGAATTCCTGCACCAACAAGTACTTCAAGAGACAATATTGTGGTCTTCTTTCCAAGGGTAGAAAAAGTGACTGCTAATGCCATATTCAAATTTTCAAGAACATACTACTAGTTTTGTGCATCCGATGATATAGAACAATTATATAAGAGATAGAATGAAACCTTACCAGAGCTTCTCCACTCCAATACTCATCATCTCCAACAGTTATCAAAATTGACGGAGTTTCATTCGCATTTGCGGTAAAGCTCCTATCATCATTTCCAAGCACCTACGAAGAATTAAACAAAATCATTTAGATAGCTAGTAACTGACAAGTTTTTTTTTTTCAAACTTCAATACGAATCCCTGAGTTCAGAACACTAGTGTCACTCTCAAGAAAATAAAAGCATCACCTATACACAACAAACATCTCCAAACATTCTCAATAATTTGACTATACGATAATCGCAAATGGAATCCTAGGTAAATTATTAACTATGAGGTCAGATTTTGTTAACCCAATCCATCATATTATAAATAAATGATAACACGACATATTCGTAAAAGGCAATGCTACTGCTCCTATCATAAGATAAAGTCCTGTAATTTCATAGATATCATACTCAAACAATAATATGATTGCGTAAATCTCATAAGACATTGTTGATAGTTTAAACAAAGAAAATCATACCGTTATCAAAAAAACAATGCCATCGGACGAGATAAACCGTGCGATTATGCAAGACAAAAAAATGCTAGTGCATACATCATTTCAATCAGAAGTCCTCTCGGATCATCATATCCGTTCCCTGAAGTCCGCTCAAATCATTAAGTATTTTAAGTAGTAAAGTGTTTTTAAAATCACAATATTAGCCAATAAATCACCGGCATCCCAAATTGATGATCAAATAAGCTTACCAAATAATAACATGTGTCTAAAGTATTGTACAAGGATCAAGTTAGAGTGAACTAATCTAATGGACAATGAAGTAATAAACATGCTCAAAATTTTTACTACCAACAGAACAAGATATGAATGGCTAGCAAACATGGGTGAACCACTGAACTCACCTATCATGACGTCTAGGCATGGTAATATTGGTGAGGTTAAACATATATCTATCACATACGAGGTAAATTAGTACAAAAAAAGTTTTTATTCACAATCCTTCAAGTAAAAAAACTGAATTAAATCTCAAATTTTCCCCAATACAGAGATGCATATTTACAATAATTTTGATAAAGTCATGCAATTATTATGCTTGGAGCTGAGAATAACATCCAAGTATACATAAATATATAGTTGCACATTAGAAAAAGAGATCAATTTAAAAGAATAGCTTCGGTTCAAGATATAAACTACAAACAACGAAAAATGAACTTCAATTGAGGAAAAAAAAGACCAATGTTGTCTGTAGTGATTACAAAAGTCGTACAAGTAACCAATAAACTCCTGGCCTTCTACAAAGCGCCGTTGATTTCAATGGGTGGTTCCTAAAATGAGAAGCTAAATGCTCAGCAGATACCTATATAAAATGGATACTTGCTAGTTCTATAGTTCAACAGAATCCCAATTTACAAATTATTATTGGAAAAATTGAGCTAATCGGCACAATGGAAACTTCCTTCCTTCCAAACATGACATCACAGGCACAACAAAGTGAGATTATTAATTTTAGCCTCATGTTACCAATCTGCAGATGGAAGGAACTACGAATCTCAATAATCCAAGATTCTCACCAATCTAAATATTATATTATGCAACAGACTAGCCACAAAAAGGAAATAAAAATTTATAATTGGTCATCAAAGATATACCCTGAGCAGGAATATTGAATTTCACAATCTGATAGATTGACTTTCGAAGTAATTTCCAAAGAAAGCATCTCAAAAATTGTCCAGCAAGCTAAGAATCCACCTGCAACACATATCAAAGAAATGTAGAAAAATCAATAAAAAGACTGGAAACTATCTAAATCTTTAACTAAGAATAAATGGGGACGTTGAATCACCTGAGATGGAGCAGTAGTAATTGTATCCTAAATCTGCAATGTTGAGAAATAGATCAGGAAAGTAGAATATGGATTAAACATAACTGAAACAACCGCCACCCAAACTGAAACAACATCAACTTATGATATCATCGAATCCCCTAAACCCCAAATTGAAGAAGCAAAAATAAACATAACTGAAGTAGTGTAACTGACCAACTTCTGCTTCATCACCACAACCACACCGTCAACATCAGGAATCATAATAGGAATCAATTGAAGTAAACTGCAATCCTATTCAAGAAAAATAACACTTCAATCCAAACTATTACCAGGAAAATCAAGACCTTGAAAATTCACCCTAACCCTAATACAAAAATTTTAATTTTTGTAATTGAAAATGATGAATAAAATTGAGTCATAGATGATTACCCCAATGAATCGTAAGAAGGATTTTATCACTGACAACACAGAGACTACCACTGAAATTGATTATTTGATTCAGGGTATTGACTTCTATTTCAACTTCCGGATATGGATCCATTATAGAAGAAGAAGATGATGGAGGTCGATCGAGAGAAAATTAAGGTTGAAACTTACGGAGAGAGAAAAAAGAAGAGCTGGAGATGGAGATGAGTTCTAATGTGAGCTGGTGAAAGAGGCATGAGAGAATAAAGATAATGGAAGATAAAGAGATTGAGATGAGTACAGACAGATGCATCGATAGTAAAGAAGTCCCTACTTCCCGATCGAGCCGTCCATTCATATAGATCAATGGCTCACATCTCAAACGTTTCTCAGCCATTCATCTAACTACAGATACATCACTAATCATGGGTAGCGGAATGGGTCCCTGAATGAGGGTAAAATAGTAAATATTCAGAGACGGTTTTTAAGGGATTCCGAATTTTTTTTATATGAGAGACCGCTCTGTGTGGTCAACGGTCCGGCTACCGTTAGCGAGGGTCTCTGATGTGGGTGGTAAAACACCCATTTTCCACTAGTGCACGAGATCATGAACTCTCCTTACCTCTCGAATAAGGTTAGTCGTACTTTCCTAACCATCTTGCATGTCCTACGTTTTCAATTCTATCCTCGTCATGTCACCATCATATGCTTACCTCGCAACAAGGCACCCGTTCGAGCTAGCGGGGACTTAATGTTGATGGTGGCTTTTAACTCAGGGGTAAAGTCTAAAACCCTAGTCAGACAGTGACGTCACAGAACTTGAGTAATAATGTCCAACCCAAGCACATTTATTTGAACTCTTTAATTTGTCTGTGAGAAAATTACCAGGGTACATTTTTTAATGCTAATTAGGGTTTCGACAAGCCAAAACCCTAATTCTCACACCACACGTGCCAATGGCTCATCATGCCAGCCACATCCTACCGCGCCAAGGCATGCCAACCATGCTGGCCGCACCCTTGTGCCAATGGCAAACCGTGCCAGCCACATCCTACCGCGCCAAGGCATGCCAACCGTGCTAGCCGCACCCTTGTGCCAATGGAAAACCATGCCAGCCATAGCCACCGCACCAAGGCATGCCAACCATGCTAGCCGCACCCCTGTGCCAATGGCAAACCATGCCAGCCACACCTACCGCGCCAAGGCATGCCAACCATGCTAGATGCACCCTTGTGCCAATGGCAAACCGTGCCATCCACACCCACCGCGCCAAGGCATGCCAACCATGCTAGCCGCACCCACGTGCAATCGCAAACCATGCCGGCCACACCTGGCCGCGCCAAGGCATGCCGGCCACAACCATGCTTAGCCGCACCCCTTGTGCCAATGGCAAACCATATCGACCACACCTACCGCGCCAAGGCATGCCACCATGCTAGCCGCACCTACCAAACCCTTGGCCCCACATGCCAAACCAAACCGTACCTTGCCTTGGCCCTAGCCATGCTAGCCGCGCCATGTGCCAACAAAGATGCCAAAACCTTGGCCCCACCATGGCAAGCTTTAAATCGCACCTTGCCTTGGCTAGCCATGCTGGCAGCACCTACCAATCCCTTGTCCCCACATGCCAAGCCAAACCGCACCTTGCCTTGGCCCTAGCCATGCTAGCCGCGCCATGTGCCAACGTCATGCCCAACCCTTGGCCCCACCATGCCAAGCCAAACCGCACCTTTCCTTGGACCTGGCCATGCTAGTCGCACCATGTGCCAACGGCATGCTAAGTCCTTGGCCCCACCATGCCAAACGCATCTAGCCACGCCACCATGCTGGCCTTCCATACACGGGTACCAAAACGAAGGCGTGCGATAATCAACGGTTCCCCTTCAATCCCAGGAGCAAATCCTAGCCATCCAAGGTTACCAGACAACGCATGGTAACCTTTGGCCCGAAAACCTAAGTTTGGCCACGCCAAACCATGCCCTGCCAACGGCATGCCAACCCTAGCCGCGCCACCATGCTGGCCTTCCCTACACGGCTACCAAAACGAAGGCGTGCGACAATTAATGGTCGCCCTTCAATCCCAGGAGAAAATCCTAGCCATCTAAGGTTACTAGACAAGGCATGGTAACCTTTGGCCCGAAAACCTAAATTTGGCCACGCCAAACCATGCCATGCCAACCTATCCGCGCCACCATGCTGGCCTTCCCTACACGGCTACCAAAACGAATGCGTGCAATAATCAACGGTCACCCTTCAATCCCAGGACCAAATCCTAGCCATCCAAGGTTACCAGACAACGCATGGTGACCTTTGGCCCGAAAACCTAAGTTTGGCCACGCCAAACCATGCCATGCCAACGACAAGCCAACCTAGTCGCGCCATCATGCTGGCCTTCCCTACACGGCTACCAAAACGAAGGCGTGCAACAATCAACGGTCGCCCTTCAATCCTAGGAGCAAATCTTAGCCGTCCAAGGTTACCAGACAACACATGGTAACCTTTGAACCAAAACCCTAGTTTGGCCACGCCAAACCGCGCCAAGGCACGCCATGCCAATGGCATGCCAACCTTGCCGCGCCACATGCTAGCCTTCCCTATACAGCCACCAAAACGAAACCGTAACAACGATCAACGGCTACCTCTCGTCTTAAGATGTAAAATCTCGACCAAGTCGGAGGTCACCAAGCTAGCAAGTATCCCAAGCATGACTTTCCAGGCAACAACAATGTGCTACATGTTTTCCACAAAAAAATTCGAGACATCAACACATATCACAAACTGGGGGATCCTCTTTGGGTATTGGTTTTGCGGTTTACAGCGTGCGGCGTACACTACGCCCGTCATAAGGAAGTGTCATAAGGATGAGGCGGTTAGTAAATACAGGGAGTTAATGGTGAAACGTTCTTTTTATGGAACACCAATTCCATGCGTTAACGGTTTTATGGAACATCAATTCTATGCATTAACGTTACCACCTCCTCCCATTTACTCACCCATCTTTACATTCCTTAATGAGACCAGAGTACGTTTCACTTCGACTTGTATAAATAGGTCTTACCTATTTCCATCGAACAACAAGTTCATTTGGGAATATAAAACACTCAGAAAATACTTGCAAGCTTACCATTTGTTAGCCTTCCCACTTTTCTGATACAAGTCACGGTAAGATAGCTAATCTTCCAGAATCAATTATTCTGGTTTCATCACTTTCCTTGCTTCCCTCCCCAAAACCAACCCATTATCCTTCACTTTGTGACCGAAGCAAGTCTGGAACAACCATTTATTGGTTTAGGCTGGACTTGTACAGATTGATCTCTCGAATCTAAAGTACTCCCTTGCAGTACATTGTTTAAGGTTTAAATTTTTTCCTCACTCGCACACCCGAAATTACCAAAATCAGCAGAAACTATTTTCACCCTCAAACACTTGTATAATCGGTTGATATATTAAAAATATAACTACCGATTATAGCTTTATACTTCACAGTATTTTCCAAAAAAAATGTACAAATAGTGCTTTCCAAAATACATCTTTCAAACATAACGATCATTCATCTTCATCATCCGAGGGAACCAATTCCAAGAGGGCCTTAAAAATCCTCCTTCATGACGTGATCCCAATCCAACATGTTGGTCTCATATTGTTTCAACCAATCGTTACAATAATTCGTTGGGAAGTAATCACTCCAACCACCCAACGGAGGTAATGGGCAATCTCTCTTACTCTTAAACCGATAAAATGCATATCATTCACAAATGCCATAACAATTCTTATATCTTTAACCGATTCATCGCAAACCGTCCTTGTAGGTGTAAACGTGTAAGAATGTCCATACTTAGGAGGAATAAAGAAATGTATCACGCAATTTAAAGCGTCCGCTAAGAGATATCCACATTTAGGCATTGTCATCCAATACTTGGATCCGATTGTCTTCAATCCCTTTCGGCACTTTACATGCGCAACTAAGTCTTTGAACTCTAGTTCTTTGTCGTGCCTATCTCCTTGCTTAATCATATCCATATATAAATCCTTGTCCTTTATTAGTTGTACCGCCATCTTAGTTCTTAAATTTTTCTATTGGGTGACATCTTCGTTCACCGCCTCTCCAAAGTAACCAATTTGTTCCGTAGCGACGTGAAACCCACAATTGCCATCCCCATCAACCTCGTCGGTGGAAAAAACAAATGGAACAATGAGTGGAGGGAGTTGTTTCATATACTCTTCTTTAATCGTATACCTTGATCGTGTTGGTCTTCCATGAAAATCCCTAGGACAACGAAGAGTACCATACTTCTCTCTTATAGTCACCATTTCCGTTGATTGTGTTTGTTGCGAGTCGCTCATTTGATCAATAATTACGGATCTAGTTTAGGTCTCCACTAACACAACTTCTTCCACCGCCTCGGCTTGAATTACTTGAGAAGGCTTCGTAGAAACCTTTGGCCTCACTTGTCGGGCGGTTGGTCCACTTTGATCTTTTCTTGGACGACCTCTTTTCCTGGGTTGCGGCTCATCTTCAAATTCGGCTTCCGAACGCTCATGCCTACATAATATTCTTTTAATAGAGAAATGCTCATGTAATTCTTTTCTTTCAATGGTCCTCGACAATTCGTTGTTTGGCCTACCCCGCCCCTTTTGCTTAATAGGTTCATCAACCTCCATTAAACGAGGGTGAAGAGCTTGCTCCAAATCATGCATCAATATTTGCTTCTTGGCGCCATTTGTTGTAGCATAGCAGCTCGGTTATTCTTGCACACAATTCGACTCCATGAACGACGGCCATCAACTACGGGGTGCTTGGAGTGAAATTTAATTGCTTCCAAAATGGATGAATATCATTGAGGTCAATCACCTCGACGTACCTACCCATTTTATGACGACATGGGAGACCAATACCTATCATATCCTTGCAAACACAAACCGTATTCTCGTCATCGTAAGCTTTATATAACTTCAATTATTCCATCATGTGATTTATTGCCCATTTTGAAACTTTATGAACAATGCCCCTTATAAGAAATCTTTCCTTTTCATGTTCCGTAGGGAATTTATGTACACTAATTTGCATAGAATCCTTAATCTTTACGAGATAACGATTGGTGAATTCATCGACACAACTCCATTTTGACTACCTAGAAGTATTTTCTTTAATCGGCCACGAGACCCCTCCGCAATGCTTGTCGCCTCGTTCTTGAAGTTACGATATTCATATGTCCATGCATACACAAACCTCTCCTTAATCGGTAACCATTGTGTTTTACAATACTCAACGGGTTTTGGGTAGTCCTTGCCATATTCATCCTCAAATTTCTTCAAGTTTATTTCATAAATTTCCTCGGTCATTGACCAAACGCTCTTGTCCCATGCTTTCATGAACGCTCTCCAAATCATTCCATCCTCCTTCCATTTTTCATCAAAACCTCTTCTCTTCCTCTCGTTCTTCCACGATTAATTTACTAATGCGCTCATCCTCTTCATTCGACCTCTTGGTACCCTTCCTTGGTTTTTTAGCTTGGAAATGGTGATGGAAATTGTGTTTGAGGTTGCATTGAGTGTGCCACGTACATTGCAAGTCTCGGGATTCAGGAAATACTACCGTTATTGCATGCATTAATGATAGACACATTTATGTGTCTAATTTGTCCTCAATGTTTTGTATTGTTAGTACTCGTTTTTGTCCTTATTATGTTGTTTTGTGTGTTTGTAGGTATTTTTTGAAAATAAAGATTGTTGGAAAATTCGGCTCGAAAAGTTGCTCGGGACACCTCCGGAGGACATTTGATATTCGGACTCCCACTTTGGATAAGGGGCACCTCAGTTGAGCATCTGATATTCGCACCCCCGGTTTGGCTAGGGGACACCTTCTTCTCCATTTCAAAAATCAGTTTCGACGGGATTTTTTCATGCAAACTACGGGGTTTCCTCGGATCAATTCTAGAGATTTTCTCTAGATTTTGTCTGAGATATGGTTTAGGAATGAGCTGTCATGCCAAAATGTGCTTGGTAATGAAGAGTTTTGCGCAAAAAAATAGAAGAAGAAGTTGCCATTTTTTCCCGAGCACGGATAAATCACAGAGATACGCTCGTGTTGTTTTGTGGAAGTTATGTGGAGATTTATTCCTATGAGAGCTATACTCACTGGGATGTGTATGGCACGCATTTGGTGAGATTTAGTAGTTCTGAGATCGTGTGAAAGGAAGGAGAATAAGGAATTATTTCCTTAAATGGCAGCCGAGAATATCATTCATGAATGGAGAATTATTTGCATTAACACCGAACTATTATCGTTCCTATGGGTATAAATAACTGGTTGGAAGGTCAGAGAGGGGATGGAGAAATTTGGGAGAGTTTGGAACGTCACAGAGTCAAGAAAATCGAGTTCCAGAGAACACCATTGCTGCTGCTGCTACCAAGAACACGAAGAACATTAGACCAAAAACGACAGTCGTTTATGAACAGTGTTAACGACAATTTCTTGAGGGTCGCAGAGATACGGTAACAACAGCATTTCATCTTTATCGTTCTTGGTAACAGTGTTTGCAACAACTATAAACGTTGCAAACACCCGATTTTCAATATTTATTCCATTTTCGCCTCTTGTAAACACTTTTTGAGCAATGAAAAATTCCTTTGAGCGTGTTTCCAACATGAGGAGCTAAACCCCATCACCGGACGACGGAGGAAGCTAAATTTCATGAATGTGGTAATTCTATTAATTCTTTTTATGACTATTTGCACTTGTTATTTAATTGAATTATGATTATCATTGAATGGTTGTGATTTCAATTGATGGGTCATGCTTAGCATAAATGTTTTGATGTCCCATGCTTTAGATTTACATCCATTACTTTCGAAATCTACATTAGGCAATGAATTAGAGTCAATGAAACTTTATCTTATGAGCTATTATCGTTTAGAATTGATTTTTGAACTGCATAAAATTGAAGTCCGGTGGAATCCCGAGTCCCTGGTCATCTCTTCATCCTGTGACAATATTTGTATATATTTTCTTTTATTTTCTTTTATTAAAACTTAAAATCAATCCCATCAAGTCCGAGTGAACGACAACCGTTATTACTACAACATCATTGAAAATATCCATCAATTAAGGCTTGATCGTTATCCGTTACAATAACCCTTGGAAAATCATCGCCATTATAAATGGACCTCAACGTCTCCAACATCCAAATGAAACTCACGTTGTTCTCATGATTCATTAAACCTCATGCAATCGTAAACGTGTTTTTTTTCTGAAGTGTGACAAGCAATGTTCAACAACGGCATGTTATATTTTTTTATCTTGTAAGTGGCATCTATCAACAAAATTTGATGAAAACATTGAGCCAATTTTATCATTTAGGGATGTGCCAAGAAAATACGTACCACTTTACCATCCTTTTCTTCCGTTCTCAACGTGTGTCGTGTAACTCAGCTAACCACTGCGATTGTTGCATGACCGTTCTACCATCCCATTCCGTCCTTTTGATCGTAGTTAGAGCCGACTTAATTGTAGACAAAAATCGAAGACAAGTTGTCGGGGTCGTCCGCCTTTATTTTACTTAAGATCGCACTCGCCTTTTGGATCCGCATAGACCTAACCTTCTCCATTTCATGTGGTTTTAACTTCGCAACCATTACATGTCCAATAAGAGTATCCGGATCATCGTGGTTGTGACAACCATTAGCAACTTTAGACATTTTCCACTCTTTACTTTCCCTACCATCGGCTTATAGAAGACAATCTTAAATGGGCATCCAATCTTCTTTGTATGAGTTCGGTATTTCTTTCCCTCCGTCTTCCTTACATACTTAATATTCTTTCCCTCGTGACTCTCCTTCACCCCACCTCGCTCACATATCATTTGAAACCGAATCTTCTTAACGCAACGGTTTTGAACTATCACACACATCTTCTCTTTTGCCTTGTTCATAAGCCATTCCTTGGCCTCCTTCTTACTTCCAAATATCTAAATGCGCATATAACAAACCAAAAAAAATAAGCATAACCATCTAACATACATGATTGGAAAAAGAAAAGATAATTCATGAACATACCAAATCATTTTTATAGTGTAGGGAAGTATCGGCCTCAAATAATAATCGTCATCAACCACATAACTGACCTACGCACAACAACAACAAGTTATGCATTAGAAATCGAAGGAAGTTAAGAGAATAAGTAACCGATTGTATAACAATCGACAATACAATACTACACAACATAACCGATTATGAAAAATCGGTAGTATTGTACTATCATAGGTTACCGATATACGAAATTGAAAAATGTACAATTATTCTGTGTAAAAACTTCAATAATCGGACGATAAGTTAATTCATAAATTACCGATTATGAAATTATTTGAGGGTGACGGGCGTAGTATACGCCGCACACTGTAAACCGTCAAACCAATACCCAAAGTGGATCCCCCAGTTTGTGATATGTATTGATGTCTCGAATGTTTTCATGGAAAACATGTAGCATGGTTGCTTCCTGGCAAATCGAGCTTGGGAGACTTGCTAGCTTGGTGACCTTCGACGGTGAGATTTTGCATCTTAAGAGGAAAGGTAGTCGTTGATCGTTGCACGCTTCCGTTTTTGATAGCCGTGTAGGGAAGGTCAGCATGGTGGCGCGGCTAGGTTGGCATGGCATGCCTTGGCGCAGTTTGGCATGGCCAAACTAGGGTTTTGTGTTAAAGGTTACCGTGCGTTGTCTGGTAACCTTGGACGGCTAAGATTTGATCATGGGATTGAAGGGAGACCGTTGATTATCGCACGCCTTCGTTTTAGTAGCCGCATAGGGAAGGCCAGCATGGTGGCGCGGCTAGGTTGGCATGCCATGGCGCGGTTTGGCGTAGCCAAACTAGGGTTTCGTGCCAAAGGTTACCTTGCGTTGTCTGGTAACCTTGGACGACTAGGATTTGCTCCTGAGATTGAATGGCGACCGTTGATTGTCGTACGCCTTCGTTTTAGTAGCCGCATAGGGAAGGACAGCATGGTGGCGCGGCTAGGTTGGCATGGCATGCCTTGGCGCGGTTTGGCATGGCCAAACTAGGGTTTCGGGCCAAAGGTTACCATGCGTTGTCTGGTAACCTTGGTCGGTTAGGATTTGATCCTGGGATTGAAGGTCGACCGTTGATTGTCGCACGCCTTCGTTTTAGTAGCCGCATAGGGAAGGCCAGCATGGTGGCGCGGCTAGGTTGGCGTGCCATTGGCATGGCATGCCTTGGCGCGGTTTGGCGTGGCCAAACTAGGGTTTCGGGCCAAAGGTTACCTTGCATTGTCTGGTAACCTTGGACAACTAGGATTTTCTACTGAGATTGAAGGGAGACCGTTGATTGTCGCACGTCTTCGTTTTAGTAGCCGCATAGGGAAGGCCGGCATGGTATAGTGGGGCCGCGGGTTTGGTTTGCCGTTGGCACATGGTGCGGCTACAATGGCTCGGGCCAAGGCAATGTGCTTTTGGCTTGGCGAGGTGGGGCCAAAGGTTTGGCATGCCGTTGGCACATGGTGCGGCTAGCATGGCTATGGCCAAGGCAAGGTGCGTTTGGCTTGGCGAGGTGAGGCCAATGGTTTGGCATGCCGTTTGGCACATGGTGCGGCTAGCATGGCTAGGGCCAAGGCAAGGTGCGTTTGTCTTGGCGAGGTGGGGCCAATGGTTTGGCATGCCGTTTGGCACATGGTACGGCTAGCATGGCTAGGGCCAAGGCAAGGTGCGGTTTGGCTTGGCATGTGGGGCCAAGGGCTTGGCATGCCGTTTGGAATATGGTGCGGCTAGCATGGCTAGGGCCAAGGCAAGGTGAGGTTTGGCTTGGCATGGTTTGATATTGGCGCAGCAGTGCGGGCCGGCATGGTTGGCATGCCTTGGGCGCGGAGATGTGGTGTACGGTTTGCCATTGGCATAGTGGTGCGGCTGGCATGGTTGGCATGTCTTGGCGCGGTAAATGTGGCTGGCACGGTTTGCCATTGGCACAGTGGTGCGTCTGGTATGGTTGGCATGCCTTGGCGCGGTAGATGTGGATGGCACGGTTTGCCATTAGCACAATGGTGCGGCTGGCATGGTCGACATGCCCTGGCGCGGTAGCATGAGGGTTTTGTACAAGTGATGTCAATCAATGTTAGGGGTTCTGCCTTAGAACATGATACATAGAAAGAAAAAAGGTACCCTGGTAATTCTTACGTAAGCATGCTGATCGATTCGATAAATGTGCTAATGGTCATAATGAAGTCATGCCAGATGTGCGGTTTTACGATTTTAACCCTAGGCTAAAAGCCACCATCAATAGAAATATCAAGAATCACAAATATTTCATTTTTGGAAAAATTCGTATTTGGGGCAACTTTTCACAATCGGACGTTTGTTGATGTATAAAGCTACCGATTGTGACAAATTAAAGCTTTCAATTTGGGGATTTTTAACATATTCGGTAGCTTAATACACAAACGAATCTCTGGTTGTCTATAATCGGTTGGTATTTTAATCGATTAGCTACAAATTAAATGTCATTCATGGCATTCAATGCATGCAGTAATCGAATTTTCACGTTCAAAAACATACACAAATGCACATAACATGGATAACATGGGTATTAGAGTTTGTTAACAACATACATGTATGTTTGATGCATCATTAGCTTCTATCTCGGGTGATTATCCATTTTCTTCCATGAAAGCGTCGTCTAGGGTTTCATATCCATCAAAGTTTGGATCATTCAACATATACCCCAAATCGTCATCTCTAAACGGTAGTGAACCTTGAACTTCAACAACTTCACATTCTTCTTCATACCCATCCATGTTTATGGAAGTTGGCAACAATCGGAAGTTGACAACATATACCCACTTCTTCTTCTTCTCCCATTCAATCGGAAGTTATCTCACAATGACCTAATTTTTTTTTTTCCAAACACTAATATATAGACCCCAAACTACCGATTACAAAGTTTGCTTCCGATTACGGTTTCAATCGGTAGGTCTATAAGTTGGATACTCTACCGATTATAGCAGATTTCAAATTTCATTACATGAAGGATTTTAGAAAAAACTCATTTTGGGGCAACCTATAATCGGGAGGTTTGTAACCTATTTAGCTTCCGATTATGGCTACATCCAAAACATAAACCAAGTGGTTATGGTTGGCTCTGCACCCCTCAAAACCTATGGAATATGGCCAAGGATGAATCTGGGGCTACCTATAATCGGTAGGTCTATAAGTTGGATACTCTACCGATTATAACAGATTTCAAAATTCATTACATGAAGGATTTTCGAAAAAACTCATTTTGGGGCAACCTATAATCGGGAGGATTTGTAACCTATTTAGCTTCCGATTACGGCTACATCCAAAACACGAACCAAGTGGTTATGGTTGGCTCTGCACCCCTCAAAACCTATGGAATATGGCCAAGGTTGAATCTGGGTCTACTTATAATCGGTAGGGCTATAAGTTGGATAATCTATCAATTATAACAGATTTCAAAATTCATTACATGAAGAATTTTAGAAAAAACTCTTTTTGGGGCAACCTATAATCGGGAGGGTTTGTAACCTATTTAGTTTTCGATTATGGGTACATCCAAAACACGAACCAAGTGGTTATGGTTGGCTCTGCACCCCTCAAAACCTATGGAATATGGCCAAGGTTGAATCTGGGGCTACCTATAATCGGTAGAGCTATAAGTTGGATAATCTACCGATTATAGCAGATTTCAAAATTCATTACATGAAGAATTTTAGAAAAAATTCATTTTTGGGCAACCTATAATCGGGAGAGTTTGTAACCTATTTAGCTTCCGATTATGGCTACATCCAAAACACGAACCAAGTGGTTATGGTTGGCTCTGCACCCCTCAAAACTTATGGAATATGTCCAAGGTTGAATCTGAGGCTACCTATAATCGGTAGGTCTATAAATTGGATAATCTACCGATTGTACATGAATAATTTTAGAAAAAATTCATTTTGGGGCAACCTATAATCGGGAGGGCTTGTAACCTATTTAGCTTCCGATTATGGCTACATCCAAAACACGAACCAAGTGGTTGTGGTTATGGTTGGCCAAAACCTATGGAATTTGGCCAACGTTGAATATGGGGCTACTTATAATCGGTAGTCATAAAACTTGGATTATCTACCGATTATAGAAGGGAATATTAGCCGAAATATCCACATACTAATCGGTAGGTAGTGTTTCAATTTAACCTACCGATTCACCTTTTACCTACCAATTACGGTATAGGCTACCGATTATGGAAGGGCATAGTTGCCATTTAAAAATTTCGGAGATAAGGGATATCTTAGATTTACGTTTGGGTGACCTTTTTTGTCTTTTAGTGTCGCATCTAATTCTTTTGGGGTCGCCCCAAAAAATGTCACGAACAAGAGTTCACATAAATTTGACATGGTACATAATGCTGGAAAATACTGCATGACAGTTTGATGTAATAGATATGTAGTTTCTTGATAAAATTGACATAAATTTTTATATCCCTGAACATATCAAACTCAGAACATTAAGATAAAAGAAAAACACATCTTGACTACCTTGGATTCGAAAGATGACCTAATGCATATAAAGCCTGAAACTTACAAAATTTTCAAGTGGCAGACAGTTCAAGAAGATTAGCATGTTATGAACACAAGCAATACCCACCATTGAGTAATATGACATAAAGAACAAAAATGTGTAATTCCTTAGTGAACCTAAGACTATCAACATGTTTTAGATTAATTCAAATCCAAGGATCGATGTAAGTGTCTGTCCATGTAGGGGGTGGAAGTACTGTTGGCATTGGCTTTAGCACAAATAGCGTGAACATCGAAACAATAAAATCTAGATGACTGTTAGCCAAGGAAAAAGGAGAGCATAGCTCGTCAATTATTTTGGTCAGGGTAACGCAGCCGCAACAACCGAGCAAAACAACATGATGGTCTACCGGATTAATACCTACAACCTCTACTTCAGCAGAATCTAAAGTTAAACTTGTACTTCGTTTCTGAAAATATATTTGTCCGAAGGTATCGTGTAATTCAATACACAATTGCCAGTTATCTTCCTTGAGCACCCAAAGACTCAAAGTTCTTTGACTTCTTGTGATTCTAGCGTATTAGATCAAGCCTTCTGACTCCCCGAGAATATGACCTTGATAACTAGCATCATTGCCATCTGGCAAGCAGATAATACTGCAACCATAGGCGCCATCAGTACCGTTTTTATTGAAACTGTAAGCTATGATTCTGTTTCCATGTACAATCCAATAAAAAACACCATCATGATCAGCAACAACATCTTTATGACAAGGATCCCATTGAACATGATTGAAGGCATGAAACTTCAAAGGTTTTCCATTTCCCGGAATTAGAACAAAATACATCAGCTATAAATATATTTGAAATTGATTGATCATTTCTTACACGTAAAACCTTGTAATTACAACTCCAGTTGTAGGATGATGAATACTCACAAAAGAAACCAACAACATCATACGGAGAACGCAGGGCCATGGGTGGTGAAGGAATCGAAACCCAATTTTCTGTGAGTGGATTACAAACAAAACACATCGAAGTTCACTATCGTATAACAAAGCACTAAACCATTACTAGAACCTCCGAAGTTCAAGTCTCTTCCCTGAAGTGGTTTAGAATTCAGAAACCTAAAAGAAAAGCCATGATCATGTCTAGATACGAAACGTGAATGTAAAGCAGGACATGATGTATAATTTCCTATCATTAGACCATTCTGGTGAATCTTTCTATGATAATGTATCCATGGGAGAGACTTGTTTGTGTTGTTAAACTGAAACCATTTGGTTATGAAATAAGGATTGGAGAGAATAGATAACCATACCTTTGAACGGATTTGAACCTATATATAGATTGAAGTTACAGGAAGATAAGTAAAGATGACGATCAAGATATCCTCTGTCAGAAAATTACCTGCCATCACTATCTTTTTTATTGGATTTCTGACGACAGGTTTGATTTTTTTTTTTTCTTCTTTTTTTTAAAAAACTTTGGTATGACACTTGAAGAACTAAACCCTAGAAAATCCGGGATCTTTTTTAAAAGTTGCTTCGATATTTAAACTCTTAAGAAGGGAAAGGTGCCCCTCGTTGTGGTCTAGTGATTCAAGTTATATCCTCTTGGCCCTTGGGCCACTTGCTATGAACACTTTTGCACAGTTATTATCCTCATGGGCCATTTGTTCTGAGAGTGCAGGCAACTCTTGAGCCATAAGTCTGCGGAACCGACGAGTCATGATGTGAATCCCTAGATATATTTGTATCTCTGGAAAATATTTCAATGTTCTAAGGAAAGATGGCGTCTATGATGGTGTTTATGGGTAAAAATCGTTTACGCGATTTCGGTAAAATTCGGTAGGTGAGTGAGAAGCTTGGTTCAAACCCTAAACAAATGTCGTTGCACGTGAGCCACTTTATATGGTTCGAGAGATCAATGTCTGTACAGAGTCAGGCCTAACCAGAAATGGCCGGATTCAGGGACTCGCTGCCCAGTCATAAGTGGAGGAAAGGGTTGGTTGGGAGGGGAAGCAAAGAAAGGTGTTGGGGCAGGGGAGACAGATGCAGGAAGGAAGTGGATGTCTCGAGCACGTATCGGAAAGTGGAAGCTTCGGAAGCTTGCAAGAGATGTAAAGCTTTTTGGAGAGCTTACAAGTTGCCTTTTACGAGTGTAGTATTTTCTCGTAGCAGACTTGTTGTGCAGTGGAAATAAGTAAGACCTGTTTATGCAAGTCGAGGAATTAAACATCCACACCCCCGCTCCATACCCTAACCATACCCGGATCCAAACCCAAACCGAATCCGCCCCGGCTTTCACTTACCCAACCCCCTAACTGGCCGAGAAGATTATCTTCTTCTTTTGTCTCTCATTCTTCATCTCTTTCATTTCGCCTGAAATCGAGAGCTAAGAGCAGTGGATGATGCTGTTGATGAGAGATCGAGAAATTATGATTAATCAAAGAGAATCATGGTTGGTAGCTGTAATTTATGAAACAAATGAGTCCGAGACGAGAATGGGATCTGATGACTGCTGCTGTTAAAAATCGAGAGAATTGATGAAGTAGAAGATTAGGGTTCGTGCAGTTGAAGGTCGCACTACAAAAAATCCTAGCAAAGGCCACTAAAATCCCGCAACTACCTCAAAAAATTAGTTGCCAAATGCTTCCGGAACTAGTCAATGGAAACTACTAGTTCCTGTACACTTCGACAACAAGTTGATCGCAATTATTACTTTTATTAGTTTCTGAATTCTTTAGCAACAAACACATGACAACTACATGATATATGTTAGTAGCCTAATGCTTTTGAAACTAGGAAAAGGCAACCGCTAGTTCCTATATACTTCAGAAACAGGTTAATCGCAACTACTGTTTTCATCAATTTCCAAAAACATCAGCAACAAACAGATGACAATTACATAAAACACTCTAGTAGCCTCATATTTAAGCAACTAAACCAATTGCCTAGTTGCTTAAGACTTTGGAACTAAGCGGCAGCAACCTCAAATTGCCAAAGGTTTGAGCAACACAGTAACACCAAACTATATTACGTTAATTGTTAAGCCTCATGTGACCAATCAAACTCGACAATTACATTTGATTACTCGTTACTTGTTAAGCTTCATGTGAGCAATAAAACTCAACAATTACATTTGAATACTCCGAAGATACATTTTTTTAATTATGTAATGGGTTCATGCCATCTGAAGATACATTTTTAAAAAATACATCTGAAGTTACAGATCTGTTCATGTCATCCAAAATAAGATGTGTGGGTAGAAGCAAAAGATTGCAAGTTTGTTTCACGCAGACATGTAGTAAATATTTCTTTTTTTTTTATGTATACAAAGTTTAAATACACATGTCAAAAGAAAGGCACTATTGCACATTACTTCCTTGTACTGTCACCAATGCCAATTCCAAACAAAACATTTATCCTTTGTCCATATGATAATCTTCCGATGTGACAGACATTACGGCAATCTTTCAGTGTGACAGGTTACGGCAATTGGTCTTTTAAGGCGCATACATCCTACTTGTCCTAGCACCATCAACCCTCATCACCATCATCTCCTATGGAAAATGGAAACAACATGAATTAAAAGACTTAAGTAGCTGGTAGTATGCATTTACAACCAATGCAGCTAGCATTACTTCTGGCACTTGGAACAAAAAATGTAAAACATCAATGTTTCAATATATAGAGATCTTTCAAAAATTTAGAGGCTCTAACATTAGTCCTGGAGTAATGTGTTTCTCATGTTCTCATCCAAAGACTTCCAAATCCACTGAGTGGTATTTTATGGCATTCTTGTACTGTCCTGGTATTTGAAATGATGCCTATCCAATATCGGCTCTAACAAGTGATACTTTAAGCAATAAAAGCATCTCAAAAGAGACATGTCATTTGGCCAGAGCTTTAAAATGGGAACTCAACATGTTAATCTTCGCCATACAACTGCTGCTCATAAAACAATGTACCCCTCCAATATGAGACCTGCCATTCTCCCAAACTGCACATCTCTGTGCATAAAAAAAAAGATTGATCAACTTAGCAACCATCAACTTCAAAACAAATAGCCTCAATAGAACATAAACAACACTTCAGCAGAAGTTAGATATAACGATTTGTCAAAAATGTTTCTTAGATATCCATTACCCACTATATCATTTTTCAACTCGCAATCCATTTGAAATCCGATGTGTCATAAGAGAATCTACGTTCTATATATGTCACTCAAGTGAATGTATAAGAAAACATAAGAAATTCAATCCGTCTTTACACAAATGGAATGAACCTACACATGATTCTACATTCGCATAAAACAAAAAATAAAAATAAAAAACAAATGAGTGAAGCATTCGGGTTAGATCTGGTCTTTGTAAACCAATGCAATCAGGTTATACCTACAGTTATATCTACAAAATTTCAAGTAGTCAAAGCACTTCCTAACAACAGTTCGCACTGGCACAATTGCACAAATTGTAATCTACATTTATGCTAATGACAGACAATTAGAAATTTCAGTATAAAATTCATGGCATGCGACCCCAAGTGTACATAAAAAAAAAAAAAACTTTAAGCATCTAAAATTCTAAATATACCTCGAGGCTTGAGCAGCTTTGCTCCAAGGCGTGCAAACTTCCCAGGATGCTTGAGGTACTTCACAACTTCAGTGAATTCCAACAATAAGCATGTAGCATAACTCCTAAACAACACCAACACCTAGAGTTCCTAGAGACATAAAAATGAAATAAATGCAACAATCTGGGATGAGCCCTGTATTCAGTAATGAATCGAATGCAACTACGGAAGAAGTTTCACACAACAATTTCGTCATGAAGACAAAAGCTTGCTTTAGCAGAACACCATAGTTCCAATTACAGTTCTCATACCAACACCAACAAATTCTAATGTTTGAGTTGGTCATGTCCTGTCCAATAGACACTAAGAAAAGCCATGGATACCCAAACATCTGAATCCTTCAATCAAACCAGATCATGAAATCCCACATTGGCAGATTAAATAGATTTTAGCAATCAACAAAAGTCAAAATTAGAACGCATTGATATTCAATAAAAGACCCGTTTGAGTTGGGGAAATAGAATGAACGACTCACTGGAGCATACCTACTATAAGCAATAGAAATCTATGTAAATCTCAGAACTATGATATAAAAAACAGAAATCCAGAACACAAAAATTCAAGACATATACCTAGAAGTTCGAAGCGCGCGCAGAACAATGTCGAGAACAATCCCAAGAGGTGCATCTGCCTGTTTTCCCTACAAAAACACTCCCAAGAGGTGGAGATCGCCTCGAGAAGCATATTTGATAGCAACTTTGAACTGCATTACAAAATAAGTAGAGAATAAGCTTACTGCACATGCAAAAGTAAAAGAAATGAGAGGCACCAGAGCAAGAACCTAGCATCTCTAGTGCCATCATATCCTCGTTAATCAAGGTAATTGAGAAATCCTTACTCAAAAAAGGTAAGGGCCCAGGGGTATAAGACTCTTCCTTCCATCGTAAGGAGGAAGGCGTCTTCCAAAATGGGACTCTCTGTATAATTTCACAAGCTGCTCCATAACGGCCCTGTTCACACCCCTTAATATTAGTAAAAAGAAAATAGATTAAAGGAGACTCTTACATCATATTGGTGCAGATCCTTGTCGGGTAACTCAGAATATTGTTGCTGAGGTGTTTTTTTCTTCAATCATTCTCTTCTCGCAGAATTAACACCAGCAGTTCACAGTTCAACCATCTTTTCACTACCTTCCCGCAAAACATAATTTAACAAATTACTCAAATTTTACATATATGTCAGCAAAACATAATTTGAACAAATTACTGTCAAACCTTAGACAGGGGAACCTAAAACGATGAAACAAATTAACAAAATTATACCATGAACCTAGAGAGATTAACTAAGAGCATAACACATAAGAAGAGCTGCAACTATAAAGAGCACAAACAGGAAAATCCAAACTCATTTAGCAATTGTGAAACAAGAATGCAAAATAAATAAACTTTCTGTCTATAAGATAGACAACACTTGCATAGAGTAACACAAACAAATAAACATTCTGTCTAGAAGGCTGCAGATCTGAACTCAAGCTAGATGGTCTTGCAGTAGTCATGAATTTAATCTTGATAATATGTATATGCAAAATAACCAAGACCAAAATTAGTTCCACATGAAACACCAGCTCAATAACAGAACTAGCAGCTGAATCAAATCACATAGTCATTGCAGAAATAGTTAATCCCTTAACTTAAAAAAAAAAAATAATCAGTAGATACAGTTATTACCTTGCAGGTTTGCAATTGGTGCTGGTGAAGGGGATGCAGATTTAAGAGGGTTTGTAATTTGAGATTTTTAGGAAAAATAAGCCCCAAATTGAACCCAATTGTCTCTATCGTCAACATAAAAATGGAAGAAAAAAAATCAACCTTAACTCTGACTTGGGTAAAGAAACACCCAAATTTCACAGCAAAGTAATTGTACAAACCCACAGATTTGTAAAAAACAGAAAAAGAAGAGATTAAGGATATTTGTAAAAACCCTAACTCCAAATTCTCTAACTTTAACAGAGATTTGTAGAAATCCTTACTCCAAAATCTTTAATTTTAACAGAGATTTGTTAAAATCCTAACTCCTAAATCTCTAATTTTAACAGAGATTTGAAGAAACTCTAACTCAAAATCTCTAATTTTAACAAAAATTGCACATGCCCTAACTTCAATTTGGAAGAAGAAGAAAAAATCAACTTTGAAACCAAATACTTCAACTCAATAATCATCATGGTTGAAGATACAGATGGGGTGAATAGTGAATGAAATAAAGAATCAGAACTGCTTCTCTCTGTTAGTCTTATGAGAGGATATATATTTGGATACGGTTTATGTGAGTTGGAGGAAAAGAATAAAATAAAGACTATCAGAGAGAGAGAGGAGGGGTTGGTTTAGCAATTATATTATATATATGGTAAGGCGTCCCTAGAAATTCCAGTGGAGGGAAAGGAAATTTTTGGTGGGAAACATCGCGCCACACACGAACCATGGCGGCAAAGTTAGAATGTTCTAGATCTTTAGGTGATAATCCGTTTGACTTCATTGATATGTATTTCTAACCGTTGGATCAGGTACTCTAAGTTTTTTATTAGCCTGATAAACAATTTAAGGATCATGGCTTTCTTTTCCTGGGGTCTTTAGGGGCGACCCAAAAGAATTAGGGACGACACAAAAGACAAAATAGGTTGAAAATACTTATATGTCCCTTCATAATCGGTAGTTTAGTTTTTTTTTATCTACCGATTGTGAAATCTCATTTTTTGAGAAACTCTATATTCGGTAGTTATATGAACTATCTTGACTACCGATTATAGGCTCAACCAAATTAGAAAAATAAAGGATTTTTGCAAAATCTCATTTTGGGGCAACTCTATATTCGGTAGTTATATGAACTATCTTTGGCTACCGATTATGCTAGGATTTCGGTAAAGAGGTCCAATGTATAATCGGAAGTCAGTATACCTTCATTTACTACTGATTATAGGCTCAACCAATGCAGTTGAAAAAGCTCGGTGTGGGCATTGACGTGGTATATATGAATACAATGCCGGTACGCTATACAGGGGGTCTGGGGGGGGGGTTCCGGGGGACGTAGCCCCTCCCGGCTATGTTCGACCTGACAGGTCAGGTCGCGGGGGTCTATGGGGCAGCGCCCCCTATCAAAGTGCGAGACAGCGCCTCGTAGATTTTTTTTTTCTACGATAAAACTTAATTTTAGTCCGTTTTGGAATTTTTTTTTGGTTTTCAGTCCACTGCCGGCACATTCATTTAATTCTCGAGAATAATTGAATCGGGAGTCAAGATAACTTTATTTACTACCGATTATTGGATAATCAAAATTCAGAAAAAATAGGATTTTGGCAAAATCTCATTTTGGGGCTACTCTACATTCGGTAGTTATATAAACTATTTCGACTACCGAATATGGTTGGATATTTGCAAAGAGAGCAAGGATAATCGGAAGTCAGGATAACTTCATGTACTACCGATTATAGACTCAACCAAAATTCAAAAAAAAAAAGGATTTGGCAAAATCTCATTTTGGGGCTACTCTAAATTCGGTAGTTATATGAACTATCTTGACTATCGATTATGGTAGGATATTTGCAAAGAGAGCCACTGTATAATCGGGAGTCATGATAACTCTTCCTTTCTTATCGATTATAGGCTCAACCAAAATTCCAAAAAAAAAAAAAAAAAAAAAAATTGCAAAATCTCATTTTGGGGCTACTCTATATTCGGGAGTTAAATAACCTAACTTCCCTACCGATTATGGTAGCATTTTTGCCAAAGGTCTACTTTAATTGGGAGTCAAGATAACTTTATTTACTACCGATTATAGGATAGTCAAAATTCAAAAGGTAAATGATTTTATTTTGTATACTTTATATTCGGAAGTTATACAAACTAAATTTACTCCCGATTATTTATTAACCCGATTGTATAGTTATCTACCGACTGTAAAGGGTAGTTTGGCCATTAATAAAAATTGCCCCGGAAATAACCTACCGATTATGATATTTTTTGTCGTTTTGTGTCGCCCCTAATTCTTTTTGGGTCGCCCCTAAAGACGCCAGGTTACTTTTGTGTTTTAGACTTGTAGCAAAAACAATTCTTGTTATGTGTTTTGTAAAAGATAACCCCACCCAATTGCAACTAATTGACCAGATCAACAGATTTTTTGCATTCCATCCCTCAAAAGAATAAGATAAAGGAGCTAGATAACAATCGGCTAATGATGATCAATACCAAATGGTCAGAAATAAACACAGACTGGATAATATTTATTGAAGCTTCTTTCAAGGAAGAGGATTTTTCAATGAGATACGCTCACATCATTTATTCAGTAGATCACCAGACATTTATGCATATTTCAGCTGGTTCGGACACACCTACTTCGGATTTTCATGCGGAAGCGAAATCTTTACAAAAAGTGATCATCTGGCTAAGAGACAACGTCTTGTCTAGCGTTTCAATAGTAACTGATTGTAAAGTCTTGGAAGAATATAGCATCAACAAGGACAACACAAATCTCTCTTGGACAGCAGAAAACACCATTAAAGAAGTCATTTTTTTTAAAGATCTTCTTCAAGCTCGTAAAGTTTACAAATAGAAAATACAATTCAAAGAGTGGATCGAATTACCAAGGGAGCAAGAATAAATAGCCTTCAACATATGTCTACGAAATTACAACAAAAAATTAAGCAATCTAGCATTATCTCTAATATATTTGATAGAAACGAAATTGTAAATCTTTTATACTACATTTGCTAGTTAATATATTTCTTCTTCCCATCAAAAAATAAATAAATATTTGTTTTGTAAAATACTCTATTTTGTGTGATTGATTTTTTTCCCCCTCAATTTATCCTAATTTCGTGATCTTAATGCATAATTTCACAAAGTACTGATTGTCAAATTGCAAGTATTGGGGGAAAATTCTCTAGTGCTACATTATCTAGCTGAACTCCTAAATCTTACCGGACATTTATTTTTATTCTCAGCTGAATGGCATAAATTAATTTTTTTTCCCCTAAAATATGAGCAAACACGATTTCTCGATTCCTATTGGTTGAGACTAAGCCTATGCAAGCTAGAAATTAATGACTCTTATGGTCGGTGGGTACAAAACCCTAGCCAAGGTCGAAATTGAATTAGGGAAAAACCGTTACTTACTAGGATATGGTTGGCTAACAAAAGTCGTGATCTTGTATCTTCATAATCTCTAACAAAAGTCGTCATTGGTATTTTTATGGTCTCGAAATTTTTTCACCTTAGACCGAGAAGAATAACAAGAAAGATGGACTCAACATTAAAACCACTTCAGCATTCTCGATCGTCGAATTTCCACAGTAAGTCATCGTCTGTTTTTATAACCACCACACCATTAGCTTTGTCCCTACATTAACCTAATAAGAAATATTTCTCACAAAAAACCCTTGAAATTGCATAACTCTTTTCCAAATAGCTTTACCAAAGCCATATTTAGGAATTTTAGTCAATTGTGAGTAGGAGCAACATACTTTCCATGGTCGGACAATGTTTCTCCATAATCCATCGCTTTTAGACACATATATGTCCCCAAAGATGTCTAAGAATGAGAACCTAATTCATAAGATTCATATTTCTTTTTTTCGATCCTACGCCACAAATCTTCTTATGCTTACAAATAACTAGCCATTCGACCGAGTGCATTTTCTTATTGTTCTACATAATTCATTCAACCTCATCAAATATGCTTGGCAATTTACATAAATGGATTCCAAGAGAAAAATCATCTGATTTTAGATGTCGTTCATACTAGATTAGATTATCCTGGCGTCATAAGGGGCGACCCTGAAAGAATTAGGGGCGACTGAATAAGATAAAATATATTGAAAATACTTATATGTCCCTTCATAATCGGTAGTTTAGTATTGGTTCTTTATCTACCGATTGTGACTATGTTCTTCTCTTCTTTGAGAAATTCAAAATTCCATTGATTTTGAAAAATTCCATTGGGCTACTACCACAACCGGTAGATAAATAACATCACGATAGATAATAAACATCACGAAACAACTGATTGTGCAAATAGAGAAATTCAAAATTCCATTGGTTTTTGAAGATTTCAAATTTGGGGCTACTAGCACAATCGGTAGATAATGAACATCACGAGACTACCGATTGTATAATCGGTAGATAATAAACATCACGAGTCTACCGATTGTGAAAATAGAGAAACTCAAAATTCCATTGACTTTTGAAAATTGCGAATTTGGGACTACTAGCACAATTGGTAGATAATGAACATCACGAGACTACCGATTGTATAATCGGTAGATAATAAACATCACGAGTCTACCGATTGTGAAAATAGAGAAACTCAATTCCATTGACTTTTGAAAATTGCGAATTTGGGACTACTAGCACAATCGGTAGATAATGAACATCACGAGACTACCGATTGTATAATCGGTAAATAATAAACATCACAAGTCTACCGATTGTGAAAATAGAGAAACTCAAAATTCCGTTGGTTTTTGAAAATTTTGAATTTGGGGCTACAACCGCAATCGGTAGATAAAGAACATCACGAAACTACCATTTTAACTACCGATTATAATTTTCGTAACACAAACCTATATACATCAAACTAAACTATCGATTGTTGTACTGTCTACCGATTATTGAGGACATTTTAGATATTTCGAAAAAATTTAAATAAGGGATGACTTTGGGTGACCCTATTTTGTCTTATTAGTCGCCCCTAATTCTTTCGGGGTCGCCCTAATGACGCAATGTAGATTATAAGTACCATCATCTAATAACTTTAAAGTTGAACTATTACCGCTCCCATTTTTTTTTTTGCTGTACTATCTATCTAATTTTTCTATGTCTTCGCTAGAGTGTGAAGCATGTTTTAAGAAACACGTCCAAGTGAGGATTGGAATACGAAGGATCGTTTGTTTACTGTACACGTGGCTGTTGATAACCATTAGATTTTTCTCAAACAATCGGGTAGGTGCCGGAGCTAGTATAATCGTCCAACCTGGTACACTGTATGATGCCCAAAGCCCCAAATAGATATTATCGCCCAACCATAACCCTAATCTCTTCACTTCCTACTTCTGTTCTGCGCCGCTTTCTCAACTCTCTCTGCATACTCTCTAGTAATCCTTTTTTTTTAAAGAAATGGGATCTGAAATGAATCCATTGAGAGAATTAGAAGATTTGATTTCATCTCTTCTTTTGCAAAGACACATCAAGTGAAATCATAGATCCGTTGTGGGTTAAGAGTTTCTGTTAAATTGAATTTATCGATTCATTGAGGGTCAAGGACGAAATGCAAGTAGAGATTCACTGAGGACGAAGTGATGAAATCGAAAGAGGTTTGAGGGTTTCTATTTTTGTAGGGATTGTTTTAAAGAACTGAAATGGTTGGAGTCATTTCGTTTTGTTTCCAAAAACCCTAAATCTTTGAACTCTCGAGGCATAAAATTCTGCTCAGAATCTTCACCAATTCGACCCCCCAGTTCAGCAATCATACTCATCTTCTTCCCTTTCCAAGCTCATCAACCCCAATCTCATACGACCTTGAAAACCCCCAAAATCTTTGGTTGCTGCTGCGTTGGAAGAAGTCTTCAATCCAATTACCCTAGATTCAAGACAACCCAACTGTTATTGCAAAGAACCCCGCAATTATGATCACTACCATTAACATCAAGTCCATTTGTCTATACGGATTCATGAAGTCTCCATCTCGATTCGTCAGTGGCTGTTTGAAGAATTGATTCCCAAAATAGGAAGGAGTTTAAGGATGTACAAGAGAGAACACCTCTGGGTAAGCTAAATCTCATTTACCGCTGATCATTTGATTGGTTTTAACTGGTTAATTAGTTTTACTAACTTATTTCAGTTGGAATTCTTGATTTTGTAGATAAAAAAAATGAAGAATAAGGTAAAGCCTTCTGAATCAGTTGCTGAATTTTGCGGGGGATTCCTTGTAAATCTTGCATATCTTCTCTGTGTATGTTTAAGATCTCTATTGCTCAACGAGTTAGTGTTTTGGAGATTTACTCTTACTATGTTTATTATGTGAATTTTACAACTTTGTAAGTATTATCTGATTATAAGAGTTTTAAACAAGGAAGTCCTGTTTAGTAGGAATTCATGTTTTAATTCCTTGGAAGTATTCCCTTAATTTCCATAATACTAACAAGTTGTTAGTAGTGTTTCTGTTAGGAAAGCCGACCATTAAGGTTGTTAGTGGGACTAGATAATGGCCAGTATCTTAGATTGTTTTAAACATGTAGTTGTGATTGCAGCATGTAGTTAGTGGGTAGAAGTCATGTACTCAGATCTCACCTATGTAATGGTGGTCAGCTTTTGACTTTATGACAATGAAAAACTTTGAAACAATGTAGTCTCTCCTAGCATTTTGAGTCTGTCTTTCTCTCTGCTTGATTTCTGTCCTTGTTTTTCAACAGTGGTAAGTTTTTTTTTTTTTTTTGCTTCCACTAGATATCTTTTAGCAAATTGTTTGTGGGTTTCAAATTTTGTTTGACTATTTATTCCGTCTAGATTTTCTCCATTTAGTTTTGGCAAAATCGGCCTGTTTATTATGTCATTGTTGGCTAGCTGGTATAAATGTTTCCTGGATCTTATTAAAGAAAATCAGCTTTCAACGTGATTGACAAGTGCCTGGCAATTGGTGCCGTTAGCTCAAAATTACGATAGTGTTGTTGTAAATGAAATTTAATCTTGTCTATTGACTCACATGTAATGCTAGTTATTCATTTATCTCTGATATTGGGTATTCAATCTTAAATTTACATTTAAGTCTATAGTTTTGGGTATGTTGATTTTCTTAGGCATGTCATTTAAGTGGTGATTATCTTTTCATATGTAGAAGCCAGTACTCTCCCTCCCTGTTGCTGTAACACATTATTCTGGTAGTGTCTTAGTTCTGATTAATGTTGTTCTTGATTGTTATTATGTGTGTGTATCATTTAGGTGATCATTAGGTTATAGTATCTCTTTTAATTACTATTATTAGGTTATTAATAAGTTTATAAAGACTTATTTGCTCTCTTGTCTGTCATATTAAGCCTTGCAATTATTGAAATGGTTCTCACATGATTTTGTTAACCTTAATTGTTGTTTTCCAATTTGAGTTGACTGGAAGTTAATAAACAATGAACAAGTTCAGTTTTAATACTTCAATGCATTCTTCATGAATTTGAATGAACTTGTGTTCTTAAGTTGTGGTTTTATGTCTTTATCAAATCTAACCAGGTTAAGAGGAAGGCATTCAATTCAACTTACTGGTTTTTGACTAAAAGGTATCTACACAATTCTTTTTCTTGTTGCTTTTCCTGTGTTTTACAGAGAACCTGTTGTCATGTAAATTTGATGCTGCTATTTTGTCACAAATAGTTGTCTGTCAATGTATTTGGAAATTGGCCTGTTATCCTTTGTAGGTTGCCAAGATAATTTTATTGTTTACTTATAAGATGGTTCAAAGTAGTGGTTCAAGTAATAACTTGGATCTTTGTAAAATATTCACTGGATAATGCCATTTCATCTGATCCTCTTTTTGTGTGGCATTTGTGTTGCAGTGCACTCTTGGGAAGGACCATCTGCTCTTGCTGACCAAGCAGCATTGTACCATCAGATTCCTGGGAAGGACCATATGCTCGTGCTGACCAAGTAGAGCATTGTTCCGTCAGATTGTGATCAGTGCTATGTTTGTTTTCTTTTTCTTTTTGTGTTTTTATGCATAAGTCTCTTATGTATATTTTTGTTGTAATCAAATCAAAAAATATACTTATATTATAAATAAAAAATTACTTTGGAATTAATTGTGTTCAGCTTTATTTCTGGTGTGCATTTATTTAATTTTAATTGTTAATTTCGGTGCCTTAAAGACCCAACTTCCGACACCCCAACCTAGAAATGTTCATTGGTTTGAACGTTGACCAATTTATTGTTAAACATTTGACCCATGTCCCAACCTCTTGACACCCCAACCTAGAAATATTCATTGGTTTGAATGTTGACCAATTTATTGTTAAACCCATGTCCCAACCTCTTTGTCACGGCAATCTATGATCATGCATTGGTTTGACTAACTGATTTCATTGGTAACATTAACAAAGTCCTAAGCAATTAATCCACCACCTATGCACATGGCAACTACAAGTTGCGAATTGATTTGGAAACCATTTGACAACTACTAATATTAGTTGTTAAACAAATCAGAAACTATATGCCAATTACAACTTAATTGCTTTAACCTAATGCAATAATGACGTTGGTCAGCACCCAATTAATTACCATATAAATTCACAACAAGATGTATATTTAGTTGCCATATTGTTTGGCAAGTACCTGACAACCACAAAAATGTAATTGTGTCAATGTTTGGCAAGTAACTAAGAACTGCGAAAACTAGTAGGTATAGTTTATCGCACTTAACAAATATAGTATTTGGCTACTATAATGTAAGTTGCCAAAAGTACGTATGGCAACTAGCCAGCTGTAGTAGTTTCCTTTGCATTTCGAAACAACCCATACGGCAAACAAAGCTTGGCAACTACCATTAGTTGCCTTTCTGTTTGGCAACTAAAACCTCATCTTAGGCAACTAAATTAGTACGGTTGCCAATGCTCGGGTTTTTTGTAGTGTCGAGAATGATGCTCAAAGCTCAGAGTGAGATAGAGATGGAGAAATTAAGGTTTGTTATCTCTGAAAACCAAATGAAAATGGAGTTAGGGTTTTTATTGCTGTTTCGATTAATGGGTTTGATGGTCTTGAATGTTGAATCGGAGATGCTGCAATCGATTCAGGGAATCGAGCTCGGTTTGAGCTGTTATTCAATACATGGAGAAGAAATTGGAGATTGAGCCGATGGTGTTACAAGTGAAGCTGGTGATGGGATGAATGATAGCAGGGTTCGATCAGAAGACTGCTATTCAAATATGAGATGACAGGGGATAATTGAAGGTTGGGTGTGATTTGAAATTGTGTGCTTCGAATCTGTGTTGATGTTTCACACATGAGAAGAATGGGTGTTGAGAGATGGGTTTGAGAAGCAGACGAGACTCGAGAGTTGAGGGAGCTGATGATTTTCATGGTTATGAGGCTAGGCCGAAGTTCTTTGATGAAGCCGCTCATGTTAATTGAAGCAGCTCGGAAGATTTAGGGTTTGTTTCTGGTGGTGCTAGAACAATACAGGGCACTTGAATGGGTCAGCCATGGAAGAGTGAAAAGAGATTGGCAGTACAATGGTTGGGAGTGGCTTGCTCATAGTCCTGATGCTAAATAAGGCTGTAGTTGCAGCCATTGAGAATGGCAGCTGTGATGTTGGCTGGACTATGGAGCTGTGAATGATGTATGGTGGTGCAGATGAGCAGGTTCATCTGATGTATGTTCTAGGTCAAAGGGCATTGCAGGAATGATGCAAATGGAGTTTTGGATTGTGAAGAATTGACAGAGTAGACAGTGAACATAAGCTGCAGCTTGAGTCGATAGTTCGAGTTGTGTATGATTAACAAGGAAGTGGGTCTTGAGGCCGATGGAAGAATTGGAATATGAGCTGAGTCGCAATGCGAGCTGGTGATATGAGCTAAAGGGTGCAATTGATCAGCTGGAGTTGAATGAGCAAATGGAAGCTGAGTGCCAGGAAATGGAATTGAGATTGAATGTGCAGCTGATGGTGGTTCTGCAGGTGTGGTTTGCAGTGTTGGTTGTGGCAGCATCTGTGGTGCTAAGATTGGATGTTGCAATGAAGCTAGTTGGGGGTTTCTGGTGAAGAGTGAATGACTGAGAATTGGAAGATTGAAGCAATGCTAAAATGGAGTAAGCTTAGATGTATGTGCTAGGATTGTCACAGGGAAGAAGGAAACGGCCTGAAATTGGCCTGAGATTTGCCCGAAATGAGGAAACTCATCGATTTTCCCCCGGAGATTCAACTAGTTTTGGATGGCCGATCCGGATGATCCAGCCGATCAAAGACAGATGAGTAAGACGAGTCACCACCTAATCACCGACTCGGCTGCTGACCTCGATGTCGACTCCTCATCCCCTTGACCCGGTTGGTAGACGGTTTGACCATTTGACCGTTAGTCTTAACGGAGGATCGACGGAATATTCCGTCGAATATTCTCTTGACGGAGAAATTTTCAGGTGGCCGGCGACGACTTATTCCGGTCAAATTCCGGCCACAATCCCAGTTTTCCGGCGACCAAAAATTCCAGAATTTTCTATGGACTTCTCTCATGGGTGTGAAGACTTGGGCTTGGAATTGGATGGAGAATTGGACTCAAATTTGGAAAGAGAAGGTGGAAGAGTTGAGAAAAGCTTGGAATTGGAAATTGAATTGCAAAAGAAAAAGGATTCTATTCCTTGGAAGATTTGGGGAATATTGAAGCCTATAAATAGAGAAGTTTTCTACAACTTCTATACACCTCTCTACACACACATCACTTGTGTTTTTGCTTGCTTTTCTAAGATTCTTCTTTTTAGTTATTTGTGTGAACTCTTGAAAATTCTCCTTTTAATTATTATTTGTGTGAATTTCAAAAACATGAGTAGCTAATTTTCTTATTGATTGAGGATGAATTCCTAGTTCTTAACATATGATTTAAGTTTTTGTTTTCAAATTCTATCTTGAAGTTTTTTCACATGATTATCGTTTGTTTTTACTAATAGGAATGATCTTAAAGACATTCATGATTGATTGATAGATTGTTTGGAGTGCACGCTAAATTGATTTGTTAATTGATCTATATCTAGTATAAGTTAGGGAATACGTAATCGTTCTCGACACTTTACACAAGTAGAAAACACAAGACCTTGCGGAGGGATTCCGTGGAGCAATTGTGTGTAGAAACAACGCTAGAAAGTGAACCAAGCGAACCGAGTTTAACTACTAGTACTAAACCTAAATTCATAAATCTTAATGCATTCTCGGGAATTACATCTTGTGTTTAACCTCAAGGTGGTTCTTTTGAATAGAATCGATAACTAAGCGGACTGTTACTCAAATTGAAATTAAGGATTTTGGGGCTAGCTAAGCGGACTGCTATCCTACGGTTGGTGATAATCTGTGACTAATAACAAGTAGAAAAGAACATAACTTTAATCATTGTTTGCAAACGAAGAAGGATTCCTTGATCTTGTCTCTCTTATTGCTTTCATCTTTTAACTTTCGATTTTAATTGCTTTGTTTATTTTCTTTTTCTTTTTACACCCCCCTTTCGTGACAACTCTTACAACTAAGATCTCTTGCTCCTCGTGGGAACGAACTTGACTTCCATTATATTATTTTTAATTGAGTGGAAACATAGAATTAATTTGATTGCACCTACGACACGCATCAGCTCCTGCAGCTGTCAGAGTTCGACATAACGTACGTTTCCCCAAGGGCCATAAAGGGACAAGCTGTTGCGGACCTGTTAGCAGCATTCCCAGGAGGAGATACCGCAGAATTACGAGAAGATCTCCCGGGAGATCTTCCAGATATCTTTTTAGTCAAAGAAGAAACGTGGCTACTGTTCTTCGACGGCTCTTCCACCCCCAGCACTAATACCGGAGGAGCGGGTGTTGTACTAGTATCTCCTGTTGGAGAAGTCTTCTCGCACTCTTTCAAGCTAGACTTTCCGTGCACCAATAATGTAGGACCATAATATCGCAACGTACAGGACTTGCGAAGTTAATAAACAACGATGTCGCGAGGCAGTCGCAGAGAGCTAAAATAAACGACGCAAAGAATAACGACAGGCGAGACATAAAGGAGACGTGAGATCTCATGCGAGGTTAAGAAGTGTCGCGAGATTGAATAGTTGTACATGGCGACACTTCGCGAGACATTCCCGAAAATAAAGGATAGCTTAGCTGTCATCCACTATGTATTACCCTATATAAAGGGTCGAGTGAGTCTGTAAAAGGGGGGGATCTTTGGAGAATTGTTAGGCAAGTCATTAGGAGAGAGAAAGTTTAAGAGTGTTCTAACTTCTAAGTGTAATTCTACTTTCCTGTGTAACACTTGATGAAATTAATCAATAAACATTCTCAATTATACAACTTTCAATAGACTAATTAATCAAAATATAGTGAGGGGTGTAGTGTGGATTTCTGCTACTACATATGCGCTAGAAACAGGGACCTAATCTTGTTGGTTCAAGAAAAAAAAAATCGCAATTAAAGTCAGTTTAGATCAAGAAAATGAGAAAGGAAACTCTTAGATCGGATGGAAGCTGGGAAAAGATATGGCATGTGGCGCAGATCACAGGAGTAATGATTAGTAAATTTCATGAAAATATCGAGGAAGAATACACAAAAGGGATTTTGAAGGAAAGAAGGTTACGAGACAGAGAAATGATATCACCTTTGAAAGATTGGGAAAAACAAGAGATAACATTCACTATGGAGAGATATCCAAAGAAAATTTGGATCACCCATCTCCATTAGTGATCGCAATTAACGCGTATAAGGAGAAAGAAGAATTGAGAACACAAAAAAAACATGGGTGGTAAATGGAGTTTTAATTGATACGGGAGTCCTGGTGAATATAATGTTCTATCACACTTACAAAAAGATGGGATATGAAGACGAGGATATGACTTTCGCGGCGTACAATATTCAAGGTTTTGGTAAATCCATAACCAAGGTTAGAGGAGAGATAAAAATACGTATTCCATTAGGAGGAATCAAACTCAGGTGACATTGAGTATAGTAGATATGGAATCACCGTATAACTTGTTACTAGGAAGATCATGGGTACATGCAATAAAAGTCAAGGCGTCGGCGCTTCATCAATGTATCAAGTTTCCAACACCAACCGGAATAGGCGAGATCAAAGGGGATGCTTTAAAGGAAGAATATATTATCAAAAGGAAGTAAAATGTTGCGAGGAACAAATAAACAAACAAAAGAATATATCTAAGCACCGCAAAAAGATGGCGAGGCGGCTAAGAAAGAAGAAGAGTTCGAGTTTACATGATCAAAGCGAAGGAAGGAAAAGGAATACCTAGCGAGATCTCGGAGAAGAAAATGATTCCGCGATGGAACCGAAAGGACCAACCCCATGGGAGAACCGAAGGCCCGATTCACGTCGCGGGAGAGCAAACTAAAGAAGTGAATATTGGAACTAAGGAAGAACCCAAGATACTAAAGATTGGAACTAACATGGGAGCGGAGGAAGAAGAAAGAATCATTGGTCATTGCGAGATTATAAAGATATCTTCGCGTGGGATATGGATGAAATGCCTGGTATAGATCCATCGGTAGCTTGTCACAAGTTGGAAATTGATAAAAATGTGAAGCCATTCAAACAAAGAATTAGAAAGATAGCAAGACATATCACCCTCAGATAGAAGAAGAGTTGCAAAAGATGTTGGACGCAGGAATCATTAGACAAGCAAAATATCCCGAATGGATAGCGAACATGGTTATAGTTCCAAAGAAGAACAAAGGAATAAGGATTTGCATTGATTTCACTGATTTAAATAAAGCACTCTTTGCGAAAGACAGTTTTCCATTGCAGATATTCCCGGCTAGTCGAATCGGCGGCAGGAATGAAAGGGTATCCTCGCTGGATGGATACAAAGGTTACAATCAGATCCCACTCGCCGAAGAGGATCAAGAGCATACTGCTTTCTTCGCTCCAAGAGGATTATATTGCTATACTAAAATGCCGTTCGGTTTTGCGAAATCTTTGGAGCGACGTATCAAAGGATGGTAGAAGAGGTATTCGCAGAATGGATACATAAAACACTGGAAGTCTATGTAGATGACATGCTAGTAAAAAGTAAGAAAGCAGAAGATCACGTGCGAGACTTGAAAGAAATTTTTGAGCAAATGAGGCGTTTCAACATCAAAATCAACCCAGAAAAATGTACCTTTGGAGTTGCGTCAGGGGAAGTTCTTAGGTTACATTGTGTCAAAGGAAGGAATACACGTTGACCGGAGAAAATAAAAGCGATTCGCGACATGCCGACGCCGGCGACAAAGAAAAGACGTTCAAAAGCTAAATGGATTGTTAGCATCACTAGGAAGGTTCATCTCGCGATCGTCTGATAAATGTAAACATTTTTTTCAGTGTTCTAAAAAGGGATCGAAATTCGAATGGACGGACGAATGTGAAAAGGCTTTACAAGGAATTAAGGAACATTTAATGGATGTATCCATTATGCAGATAGGCGGAACCCGGGAAGAGTTATTAATATATCTCGCATTCTACTTCGCACGCCTTAAGTGCGGTTTTATTGCGAACGGACGTGAGTGGAAAAACCAATCTATTATATCAAGAAAACTTTTAATGCCGAAAAGAAATTATTCAAAAATTGAAAAACTAATCCTAGCGTTAGTCTATGCGTCATTTAAACTTCGCATATATTTTCAGCACATCTTGTTAGAGTAGTAACAAAGGTACCAATCGAGTTCGGTAATGAAAAATTCAAAAAGATCAGGAAGAGTCGAAAGATGGAATGCTCAAATAAGTCATTGCAAACTCAAATATGAAATATTATCTTCAACCAAGTCACGGAGTCGTCGCAGACTTTCTTCTCGGCGAGAATTTCCTTTAGAGGAGGATGAAGCAAGTGGATGAAATGATGGATGTAGAGGAAGAACATGGAGATCCAAAAGATTTGTTAACTGAACCAAACCGGTGGGAAATATTAGTGGATGGATCATCAAATGGAGAAGGTAAAGGAGTGGGAATTGTTATGATTTCGCCATAAAGCAATAAGTTAGCTTTTGCTTTTAGATTGGAACTTGAGTCTACCAATAATGAAACGGAATACGAAGCCATAATACATGCTTTACGATTTGCAATAGAAATGGCGGAGAGTGTGAGAATTACCAGCGACTCGCAATTGGCAATTCGTCAGATAACAGAAAAGTATGCTACAAATGATCCATCCCTACAGAAATACAGGAAGCTTGTAGAAGCGTTGTCAGCACAGATACCGAAAATAAAATGGAGGCACATATCAAGAAGAGATAACAGACTCGCAGACGCTTTTGCCTTTATATCAAGTATGATGACAGACCCAACTGCGAGGAATATCAAAATACAGACGCTACTGGCGCCATCAGTTAATAAAGAAGAGGAACAAGAAGCAGATATAATGATGGTGGTAAATGAGATGCAAGGTTGCGAGGAAGATTGGAGAGTAGAACTTCACGCGTACTTAATGAAAGGCGAGGTACCAAGAAATAGATTGGAAGCACACAAGTTAAAGAGCCGAGCAACAAATTATGAATTGCGAGATGGCGTGCTTTATCGGCGTTCTTTTGATGGACCTTCGCTTCGATGCCTAACAAGGAAAGAAGGAGAAACCATATTGAAGATGTTTGATAGTGGAGATGCTTAAATCATAGCGGCGGAAGATCTTTGGCATATAAAGCAAAGATGCAAGGATATTATTGGCCATATATGCATGAGGACGCGAGAGCAATAGCCGACAACTGCGAAGATTGTCAAAGACACGGGAAGAAGATACATGCACCAGAGCACGAGTTAAATTCTTCAAAAGTGTGTGGCCTTTTGGAAAATGGGGTTTAGATATTGTGGGACCATTTTTACCAGAACTGGACAAAGGAGATATCTAATTGTCGAACGGATTATTTCACAAAATGGGCGAGGTGAAAGCGGTCCCGAAGACATTCGTGATAAGGATGTTTTTACTTTCATATTCGAAAATATCATATGCGGATTTGGGATCCCTCTGCAATTGGTATCGATAATGGGAAGCAGATTTGAAGGGCAAAATATAGAACTGTTGCTTGATGCATTTCAGATAAGATGTGGAAAATCAACTCCATTACATCCACAAGCTAATGGCCAAGCGAGGCAACAAACAAAACAATTGCCGATATATTGAAGAAAAAATTGGAAGGACACAACAAAGGATGGTGCGAACAAGTACCCAATGCAGTATGGGCCTATAATACAACTAGAAGAGAAGCCACGGGAATGTCCCCTTTTGCCTAACTTATGGAGTTGAAGCAAGATACTCCCAGCAGGTCGTGATTCGACAACCAAAAAAGAGGTCTGGGAGAAAAATCTTAGCGCAGTGACAATATTCTAATCAAGTTGGATGAATTGGAAGAAAAACGAGAAAAAGCCTTGCGACACATGGAGAATTATCAAAGACTAGCTAGAGAATATAATAAGCGTGTAAAAATACGTGAGTTCCAACCAAAGCGACTTGGTGTTGCGAGAAACACCAATATATCAACGCGAAAACGGAGGCAAGCTGGCAAGAAAATGGGATGGACCTTATATCATCAAAGAGGTAGTCTGATACAGGGGCATATAGATTGATGGATCCGGAAGGAAGAGATGTGGGGCAAAAATTGGATAGACCATGGAATAGGTTATATCTAAAGAAATATTATCCGTGATAACGAAAGATGACAAAATGAATTAAGATGAAGTACTTCTTCGCGATATTTGCGACATTCAAAAATGCAGGGAGAATCCGCAAGAGATCGCGATAAGAATAACAGAAAAGTCATGAATAGCTTAACAAAACAACAAGAGATAAGGAATGATTAAATGAATGAATCGGCGAATATCTCATGAGACAAAATAGCAAATGATGAAGAATGATTGCCTAAAAAGAATGAATGAACAGGACGAACCTTTATGGCGTACACCCTAGTTCGCGAATTATATTTCGTAAAGAGGCAAATGTAAGACCTAAAGTGCGTCATATAAGGGGTATCTCTTAACATGGCTCGAGTGGAAGGTTACACCGCTCCCAAACTCCGAGTCATGCAAATTTGGGGCCCATGAAAGCCTATCCGGAGATACCTTGGATTCCCAACTATATATGTAGGTTATACCTGGTTGGGCGACCGAGGGTCTCTTCCAAGGAGTCGGTGGATGCACAAGGCGCCGAGGTACACGGTTGAGCCGGAGTGCCCGGATGGATGAACCTACCTGCCATTCTTGGCAAGTCTTGGCATGTGCTTTTGCACTCAAGAAAACTCCACTTAGGGTGCAGTCTCGTAACCATAAACCATATAGGTATAAGGGATAAGAGGCTGCGAAACAATCGGTTGTTGTTAAGACCGGATGGGAGGAGCTAGTCTTGTATGGCGATGTTTCGCCTCCTTGAAGGGGCAACCGGGAGATGATAAGGGCGCGCTCTCCATTAGGGGGTGTCAAAACAGACGCAAATGTCATGAGGCTTTGTTTTCGCAAGGAGACTTAGGCTTGTCATATTTGTGCAATGATCCTGCAGAGGCAATAATACTAACGCGAGGTAAGGCGAGATCAACGGGTCTTTACACGAAAGTGTACGGACGTCCTGCGATTTCGTCGCATGCGGCGGCAATGTCATGGGACTTTATGTTCGCAAGGATATCTAGGCCTGTCATATTGTCGCATCTAAAACATCTGCGAGAGGCAAAAATACTTGAAAAATGATAAGACAAGATCAATGGGTCTTTACATGCAAGTGTGACGGACGTCCCTGCGATTTTGTCGCCATAAAAGGTGGCAGGGAAGACCTCTAATTAGGGAGGTCTAACTCGGAAGACCACACAAAATTGATAAGGCAAGATCAATGAGCCATTGCATGAAAATGTAAAGGCGGTCTGCGATCTTGTCGCCACAAGAAGAGATAAAATAAAGAATACCAAAATGATAAAACGAGAAAAGTAGGTTTCTTCCCTCATGGAGATGCTCACGACCTTGTCATAATACAAAATTCGACATCAAGAAGAATACAATGAAAAGATGATGATGATTAAGTAAAAATAATTTCATCAAAATATAAGCGAATAAGCTTGAGATTATAGTTATAAATAAGAAGAAGAAAATAAGAGGATTCTCCAACAAGGGATTTAATCTCTCAATACAAATGATAGATTGTAGCAAGAGTTATCAAACAATTAATTCTCTACATCAATTTTATCGTCTTCACCAATTACTTTCTCAGCTTCACCTTCGCCAGCCAATGGACGTTCTTCAGAAATATTTTCAGCATCTTTATTCTCGCCAGTTGGTGGATTCTCATCAGAAAGCTTTTCACGATCTTTGTTGATAACTTCAATATTAGCGACGTCTTCGCGCTTTCATAGTCATAATCACTATCTGGAGCATCAGAACTTCATCATCACTTATTTCCAAAGGAGCGACGTGAATAGGATCAAGAGACTTCAAAGCAAAATGTTATTCACAAGAACTTCCGCCTTTAGAGGGAACTCAAGTAGTAATGCCTTTTGACGATTCTTACTATCAATGTCCTTACAATGAGACATATAATCAAGTCTTCGCTCTGCACGGTCACGAGAACGAGCAAGATGCGAAGTGAGTAGTCCATTTTCCTTGCGAATTTTGGAATAATCAGACCTGAGGTAGAAATAGTGGAGCGAAGCTTTCTCCGGGAATCCGCATAACAAATACACAAGATCAGAGAAAATTCTTATCGAACATTATCGACATTTTCAGGGTAGTAAAGCATTCATGGAATAAACATATGAATTAAGATAGTCAAATAAATTGACTACCTTCCTTTTGAGAAGAAAGATGTTGAATTAAAGCTGCGAAATTATTCCCCAGGCGGTCCATGACATCATCAAATGAATCTCCCACTAAACCTTTCAATCGAGAACGCAAATTCTTTTCATTGGAAACAAGTATGGAATTTTCGTTCACGGAGAGTAGAAGTTGGATTTTTCTAAATTGACACATTGTTCTTGGAATTGCTTCGCTTTTACACTCAAAGTTATTCTACCCCGAATAAGTTTATCTCTCTCAGAATAATTACTTCGATTGGTTTTTCAAAGAATGATTGGCTTGCTCTTGTTCTTCACATAATTTTCGACAAGCATCATATTGCTGCGAATAGTTCGCCACCTTATTCAACAAAGAACGTTTCTCTTGCGAAAGAGTTCGATTCTCATCTGATAAAGTTTGCAACTCCAAATCAGATTTAGTCAAAGCATAAGAGAGGCGAGATAAATCATTACTTAACAAGTCTTGCTTCTGCGATAAATTTAAATTTTCTTTTGACAAGTTATTTATTTGATCAGCTGCATAAGTGTGAAGATTATCTAAGAGATTATATTGTTCCATCCAACCATCTCTCTCAACTCGAACTTCTTCAACAATGGACTCCATCCGATATATCTCCATTATTCGTTTCTGGTTTAATGCTTGGAGAATGAACAGAGTTTGAGTTGCAAAAAAAAAAAAAAAAAAAGAGCGGCGAGGGTATACCTTTTAATTCTTCATTCTTCTTGCGAAGGTCATCACAATCCAGCGAGATGTTGTGAAATTTTGATTGCACTTCACGGTCATGACACGGAGATCATTCTTGACTTTACTAATTTCTTGAACCAAAGACGCCTGCGAGACCTTATCGGACCAAGGTGCTTACTTAAAATCTCATGAGACATTGGATTTGATAGGATCAGCAGAAGTTTTCTTGGCATCATTCACAAGATCCGAAAGAACCTTAAAGGCCACATCTATACCCTCCAAATTTTCTGGGCATTAGAGGAATTTGCTCTACTAAAAATGAGTCATCCTTTGTCAAAGGAATCTCATGAGAAGAGGAGGTCTCGGGAGAGAAGTGGTTGGAGAAATAGTAGGAACATTGATAGCGGAGGGTGGTATAGCATCATTTGTAGGGAACGATTGTGAGGAACTTGGTCTATGAGGAGTTGAGGCGTAAAAGTGTTGTCGCCAGAATGTTATCGGAAGGAAGAGGCACGAAACTATCCTGCGAAGATTTCGCGAAAGGAGAAGAAAGGTCCGAAAGAAGGAAATGGAACGCGAGTAACAGACTTGGGTCGGCGAAGCCTTTAGAGTTCTATCAAGATTTCCATCATTCTCATGAGTAACAAGTCAAGTAAGAAACAGAGGCAACAATATATTGCTTATAAAAAGAAATGTTTCTTAAATACCTTGTCACTCGCAGCTTTCTTTTGATTATAGATTTTGTTCATGAAGTAGGCTTTGACTGTATAGGAGATTCTTGTTGCGAAGAGGGTTCTGATGGCGAGCCCAAAGAAAGAAAAGGGTCCTTCACGGTAAATCTGGTTTTGGGTTGGTTCTTGCTAAACAACAATGGCAGAAAAAGAACTATAAAGTTAAGCATACCAGTGTGATTTCGACAAGAAAAACTAACTTCAAAGCAATTAACCACAAGATTAAATTAGATATGGCAAGATTAACAAACCTGGATGCCATGAGAATGACAACTGATAAGAAGTAAATGTGAAGAAGAGAAGAAGATGAAGAAGGAAAACAGCAGGCAAATACTTGCAGAACGATGAAGAAGAGGAAAGCTTGCATACGATGAGGAAGATGAAAGGGAAAAAGAAATTTCTTCACAAGGAACACTTCTATAAATAGATGGGAAAAAGGTATTACGACCGGTAACATTAAATGCGCTTTAAAAAGAGGCAAATATAGACACGTGTTAACTGGTCATTACCCAAATCCAAGGAAACTTGACGAAAAGAAATTTAGCGGGAATTCAAATATATGGCATATTTCCTAATAGGCGAGAAGAGATTGCGGAACCGATTATTCTCTGTAACACATGAGGCAAGAAATGACACTTTGTACATAGGAGCTTCGGAATTTCGCAAAAGAATAGAGGCAAGTACGTACTTTTCAAGTCCAGTATTCTTTCGCTCGTTCCTTCATCAGCGAAGATCAAAGATTATTGCAACAACAGATTTTTTCCTTCAAATCGCTCTTCAAGCAATATTCAAGGAAAAAGAGGCAAGATGTAGGACCATAATATCGCAACGTACAGGACTTGGGCGGTTAATAAACAACGATGTCGCGAGGCGAGTCATGAGCTAAAATAAACGACCTTGAAAGAATAACGACAAAGAGACATAAAGGAGACGTGAGATCCAAGAGGGTTAAGAAGTGTCGCGAGATTGAATAGTTGTACAGCGACACTTCGCGAGACATTCCTAAAAATAAAGGATAGCTTAGCTGTCATCCACTATGTATTACCCTATATAAAGGGTCGAGTGAGTCCTCAGAAAAGGGGGATCTTTGGAGAATTGTTAGGCAAGTCATTAGGAGAGAGAAAGTTTAAGAGTGTTCTAACTTCTAAGTGTAATTCTACTTCCTGTGTAACACTTGATGAAATTAATCAATAAACATTCTCAATTATACAACTTTCAATAGACTAATTAATCAAAATATAGTGAGGGGTGTAGTGTGGGATTTCCTGCTACTACAAATAACTCAGCTGAATACGAAGCTTTCCTCATCGGACTATCACTAGCTAAACAAGTCGGGGCCACGCGTTTGGAGATAAGAGGAGATTCCAAATTACTCATCAACCAGGTAAACGGGATCTATGCATTGAAGAAACTAACGCTGGCACCATACAAGTATCAAGCGCAAAACTACTCAATTATTTCGCCAAGCAACCATCACACATGTCACCGGTAAATAACAGACAACAAGCATGCCGACCGCTTAGCTACACTAGCCTCAAAGCTCATGGTTCAAAGAACCGAGGAAACCCCGACGGTAGAAACGACGAACGATAAGCTTCAACGTGGCTTTCACAACTCCGAGAAAGCCGAAGATGACGACCGGAGAACTCCTATCATTCAAGAACTCAACAACTCACTCTTTCAATGGAAGGTCGACCTCAAGACCTTGCGGAATTTCTTTATGCTTCAAGGTGTTATGTATCGCCGAAATCCAGGACGGCTCTCGTCAAGGTGTCTCGGAAAGAGTAAGCACAAGAACGGCTTGAACATATTCATGCCGAAGTCTCTGTGGAATAACATCACAGTAACCCTCACCGTCGTTTACAACGACTTGGATACTACTGGCCGGAGATGGAAACCCAATCCCGATTGCTCCAAAAAGCGTGTCCAAATTGCAGGCGCCCCCATGTCATCAGAAATCCTCAACATCGGCCATCTTGGGACTCAAGGGAGCCGTACATCACTTTCCTTCGCGATGGCATTCTTCTTACTAACAAAGAGGATGCGTCCAAACTAAGACAAAGTCCAAAAGGTTCGTGTTCCATGATGGGGTTTTATATCGCAAGAGTTTCTGGGAGGTCTACTAAGGTGTTTGGACGACACGAGAGGTCCTGGTTATGTTAAGAGAAATGCACGAAGGCGAACACCAAGGAAAACATAAATTATTCCCTGCAGATACACGCGAGGTACTACTGGCCGACCATGGAAGACGACGCGCTACCTTCGTTCGAAATGCCGAGAATGCCGATTCATGGAAACCTCATCCACGCGCCTCCAACACCCTTGCACGCAATAAGTAGCCCGTGGCCCTTTTATAGCTGGGGACTCGACATCATCGGGAAGATCAAACCCCCATCCTCAAAACAACATGAGTACATAATAACCGCGACCGAGTACTTTACCAAGTGGGTTGAGGCTGTCCCGCTGAAAGGAACCACTGGAGCCACAATCGCCGCATTCATCAAGGAGCACATCATCTGCCGTTTTGGCATACCTAAACACGTCATCACCAACAACGGCAAACCTTTCGCTAACAAGCAAGTACAGGAACTACTTGAGAGGTACGGAATCAAACAAGTCTTCTCTACCATCTATTATCCTCAGGGAAATGGGCAAGCCGAAAGTACCAACAAGACTCTGATCCGAATCCTCAGCCGGACAGTACATGAAAATCCCAGAACCTCGGCATGAGCAATTGCCAATGGCTCTCTCGGGCATGGGAACATCTCCTAGAAGCTCCACCGGCGTGTCTCCTTACTCCCTCAGATCTGGTGCAGACGCGATCCTCCCTGGCCCAATCAAGATCCCATCCGCGAATTGCCACAATGAGCGGACCCAGTTGGACGGCTGCCGAATCACTCAATGCCGAGTGCAGGCTGGATACTCTAGACTCCAAAAAGATCCGGGCAGAGGAACATGCACAAATATACAGAATGTGGATTTCCGGGGCGTACAACAGCCATGTAAAACCCGGGGTTTTCAAGGAGGAGATCTGGTGCTAAAACCGCCAAACACATCCAAAGCAAGACGCATCAAAGATCAAGTTTTCTCCCAAATGGGAAGGGACGTACATAATCACTAAATCATATAACAACGGCTACTACAAGATCATCAAAGAAGATGGGGGAAAACTAGAGACAGTTATCAATGGAAAATGGCTTAAGGCGTACTACGCCTAATCATTCCCTGCAACATGCTACATCAAAAGTGTGAACGTCCAGGCATTTTCTCCGCTTTTACTTTCTTTCTTACCAGTTATCGAATTTCAATACAAAGCCAATGGATTAACAGAATCTCTTTATTTTCTTCAAAAAAAAAAAAAGAGAAAGGGGAGCCTTCGAATCTCATAATACAAATCAGAAAAGCCCATATAGTAAATTATAATCCCTACAAAATATCATCTTCAATCGGCCATGATATCTTTCAGTCCTACTCTTCAACTCTCGAGTTAACTCCTCAATCTTCCGAGACTCCAGTATTAAAATTTCCTCTTCTTCCAAAGATGGCTTTCAAGGTGAATCACACCAAAGAAGAATACCAGCCTGTCAACCTTCACAATATTGAGGCGGTGACGGCTGACCACTAACGTTAAATTCCAAAGATTCTGGCAGTAGACACCATGTTCTCCCACTTTTGAATGGCTGACTCCACAACAAAGATGAATGGACACATTCTCCATCTCAAAGAATCATTGGCAAAAGACAGCCACTACGGAAACCAAAGCGACGAACAAAGACTTCACCACGCTCCCCGGTAGCAATATGGCCGTACGTCTTCCATATCCTCGTATAAAGGGCTATGAATTCTTTCCGCACCAAGAAACCGCCAATATTCCGATAATTGGAGGAGAGGCACCTCATACGACTCCCAAACGATAAACCTGCAGAAGGGTATTCATGGCAAGAGAGCGCTAAATCAGCATTCTCCAAATCTGCAGCAGTCAACAAGGTCGGACTTGAAGGAAGGGGAACAACTAGGTCATCCTCGTCGATAACAGTGACGCTTGCTCCAACAGGATATCTCTGCACAAAAAGGAAATTTCCCCATTACACAACAAGCGTTAAAGTGTGTGTCATCCGCTAAAGAAGAAGAAAACATACCCAGATGATTTTTTCTTAACCCGAATAACATTTGTTGGGATGCTCATGCAAGAATCAGACCTCGCGCCCTCATCCGGAGAACCTGACTGGTTAGAAGATGACTCGAATCTGCGTGACATGACAAAAAGAGAAATCCAACAAAAAGAATCTTTTCTCAAACAAGGAATATGATGCGGTTGCATTGGGTATAAATACAGGATTTTTTTTTTTAAAAGGGAAAGGAAGCAATGAGGGACATAACGCTTTCAGATTTTAGCATGAACAATGCCCTAATTGAAGCCGCACGTGAAGGAAAGCAAAATAAGGAAACTTTGCTGTCTGAAGAAACGCCTACTCCCTCTTTACTTACATAAGTCACGCCTGCTAGCACGGCTTCCAAGTTGCACCGGCCCCACCAATTGCGCCGACCTCCCAATGGTCGCACAAGTCACGCCTGCAAGCACGCAAGACTTTCACACTTTGCGCCGGTCCCACCAGCTAGCCCACTCAGTTTCCCAACTCACGCCAACTTCCCAACGTCGCCTAAGCTGCATCGGGCCTACCAATTGTGCCAGCCTCCTGATTTGTGCAAGACTACCAGAGGCAAGGATTCCAAATCCTATTTATAAAAGGTCAGACAAGCCTCCTTCAATTTTCTTTACGGTTTGCTGTTAATAGTTTGTCACCATCTTATGCTTACCTCCCAACAAAGCCCCTGTTCCGAGCTAAGCAGGGGACTTAATGTTGATGGTGGTTTTTAGACAAGGGGTAAAATCAAAACCCCATGACCTAGTGTTACCCGCAACACATTAACTAAGAGCATTTAACTCAGTGTAAATAATTAATAGGGGTATTTTTTCAAAATACCGTTAGGGTTTTCAACACGAACCCTAATTCCAAAACCAAGACGCACATCGCGCACCATGGCAACAATGCCAAACCAAGCCGCATCTCGCGCACCATGGCAACAATGCCAAACCAAGCCGCATATCTGCAGACCATGGCAACAATGCCAAACCAAGCCGCATATCGCGCACCATGGCAACAATGCCAAACCAAGCCGCACCCTGCGCACCATGGCAAAGAATGCCAAACCAAGCCGCATCATGCGACCATGGCAACAATGCCAAACCAAGCCGCATATCGCGCACCATGGCAACAATGCCAAACCAAGCCGCACTGGCGCACCATGGCAACAATGCCAAACCAAGCCGCACCCACGCGCACCATGGCAACAATGCCAAATTTCCAAGCCGCTATGCCTTTGGCCCACGCCAAATTTAGCGCCCTAGGCTTGCAAGACTTGCAACTAGGTCCACATGGCCGCACGTGCCATTGGCACATGCCAACACGTGTCGCAAGCCATATTTCCAAGCCGCTATGCCTTTGGCCCACGCCAAATATAGCGCCTAGGTTTGCAAGACTTGCAACTAGGTCAACATGGCCGCACGTGCCATTGGCACATGCCAACACGTGTCGCAAGCCATATTTCCAAGCCGCTATGCCTTTGGCCCACGCTAAATATAGCGCCCTAGGCTTGCAAGATTTGCAACTAGGTCAACAAAGCCGCACGTGCCATTGGCACATGCCAACACGTGTCGCAAGCCATATTTTCAAGCCGCTATGCCTTTGGCCCACGCCAAATATAGCGCCCTAGGTTTGCAAGACTTGCAAATATGTCAACATGGCCGCACGTGCCATTGGCACATGCCAACACGTGTCGCAAGCAATATTTCCAAGCCGCTATGCCTTTGGCCCACGCCAAATATAGCGCCCTAGGTTTGCAAGACTTGCAACTAGGTCAACATGGCCGCACGTGCCATTGGCACATGCCAACACGTGTCGCAAGCCATATTTCCAAGCCGCTATGCCTTTGGCCCACGCCAAATATAGCGCCCTAGGTTTGCAAGACTTGCAACTAGGTCAACATGGCCGCACATGCCATTGGCACATGCCAACACGTGCCGCGAGCCATATTTCCAAGCCTCTATGCCTTTGGCCCACGCTAAATATAGCGCCCTAGGTTTGCAAGACTTGCAACTAGGTCAACATGGGCGCACGTGCCATTGGCACATGCCAACACGTGTCGCAAGCCATATTTCCAAGCCGCTATGCCTTTGGCCCACGCCAAATATAGCGCCCTAGGTTTGCAAGACTTGCAACTAGGTCAACATGGCCGCACGTGCCATTGGCACATGCCAACACGTGCCGCGAGCCATATTTCCAAGCCGCTATGCCTTTGGCCCACGCCAAATATAGCGCCCTAGGTTTGCAAGACTTGCAACTAGGTCAACATGGCCGCACGTGCCATTGGCACATGCCAACACGTGTCGCAAAGCCATATTTCCAAGCCGCTATGCCTTTGGCCCACGCCAAATATAGCGCCCTAGGTTTGCAAGACTTGCAACTAGGTCAACATGGCCGCACGTGCCATTGGCACATGCCAACACGTGTCGCAAGCCATATTTCCAAGCCGCTATGCCTTTGGCCCATGCCAAATATAGCGCCCTAGGCTTGCAAGACTTGCAACTAGGTCAACATGGCCGCACATGCCATTGGCACATGCCAAACACACACGCTGGTAGCCTAACTTGCAAACCGTGCAAGCTACCACCAAGGCATTCCGCACATGCCAAACACACACGCTGGTAGCCTAACTTGCAAACCGTGCACCCTACCACCAAGGCATTCCGCACATGCCATTGGCACATGCCAAACACACACGCTGGTAGCCTAACTTGCAAACCGTGCAACCTACCACCAAGGCATTCCGCACATATGCCAAACCCACACGCTGGTAACCTAACCTGCAAACCGTGCAACCTACCACCAAGGCATTCCATTGGCACATGCCGCACGCGCCTCTAGCAGCGCCACTTGCACTCAAGATGCAACCAACACTCGAGACATCAACACAAACTCGGGGATGCTTCTTTAGGGTTTTGGTTTGGCGGTCACAAAGATGCGCCAGACACTACGCTCACATTAAAAAAGCGTGAAAAGGAATAAAGCGGTCAAATAAAAGAGGAAATAATGGTGAAAAAATTTTCACCCATTAAACCATGCTTACCACCTCCTCCCATTATTTCACCCTTTACTCTCTTCCTTCATGAGGCCGGCACGTTTCAATCTCGACTTGTATAAATAGGTCTTACCTATTTCCACCGCACAATAAGTCTCGGTCAGGAGAAAAATACTACACTCTCAGAAAGGAAACTTTGCAAGCTCTCCCAAAAGCTTCCACCTCTTGCAAGCTTCCTAAGCTTTCACTTTCTGATACAAGTCGAGATACTACTCTCTCAACACCTTTCTTTGCTTCCTCCCCAAATCAACCCTTCTCCTCCACTTTGTGACCGAAGCAAGTCCGGAATGGCCATTTCTTGGTTTAGGCCTGGACTTGTACGATTGATCTCTCGAATCTATAAAGTGCTCACGCAGCACGTTTGTTTAGGGTTTGAACCGGTTTCTCACTCACCTACCAAATTACCAAATCGCTATAAAAACGATTTTTACCCATAAACACCGTGTATGCTTCAAACTTAGATAATGTTGGTTAAATTGCTCAAATTTTCAAAAAAATGTAAATTTTTAGAGTAGATTTGGGCTTGTTTGGTTACCTTATGTGAAGAAAAGGTTACCGAACTCATCCGAAAGTGTAGTTCGGTTACTTTTTTCCAAATACGCAGGTTACCGAACTCGCTCTTTAATGGAGGTTTTTAGTCGTTCGGTTAACAGACATGTTACCGAACTTTGTTCATAGGATTTACAGATTAATGTTCGGTTGGTTCACAAACTTTAACCCAACAACACATCTAACCGAACTCCACATGTATGCAACTGGTGGAGAGTTCGGTTTGTCAAGATTTTTTGCGAACAAACCGAACATAGTGGGACAAGTTCGGTTAAATTGAAACTCAACGTAGTATGAAAAATAGCACAGTTCGGTTACATTGGAATTTTTTTTTCTTTTTGTAATATGAGTTGAGTTCGGTTAGTAGATAGTTTTAGAAATTTTTGCGAACTAACCGAACATAGTAGGAAAAGTTCGGTTAAATCATAACTCAACATAATGGGAAAAATAACACAGTTCGGTTACACTGGATTTTATTTTTTTTATTTTTATTTTTGTATTATGGGTGGAGTTCGGTTACTAACTAGTTTTAGAATTTTTTGCGAACCAACCGAACAGAGTGGGAAAAGTTCGGTTGAATGACAACTCAACATAGTGGGACAAATAGCATAGTTTAGTTACATTGGAAATTTTTTTCTTTTTGTAATATGGGTAGAGTTCGGTTACTAGATAGTTTTAGAAATTTTTATAACCAACCGAACTCATGATTCGGTAACCTAATTTTAAATCCTATTGAACCGCATTGTTCTTCGTGTTCTTCCTTTCAGGAAGTTCGGTTAAGAAACTATGGTTTTTGTGAAACGTGTCCTAACCGAACAAGGCACTGTAACTTCCATATGAACCCTATTTTGATGATTTCTATTCAATTAAAAGTAATGGGGTTTTGATGATTTCTGATTTGCTAGATGTGCTAAATCGGGACCTTTTCCAGGGAGTCTTGGGGTTTTTTTTCGAAGAACCATTCTTATACTCGATTTGGGGAAGAAGAGAAGAACATGCGAGAACAATTTTCTCCTCAATTTTTTTTTTGTGCGGCTAGGTTTAGGGATTCTTTTGTTTTTGTTTTAGATTAAATTAGGGGTGGTTATTAGATTAGGGTTTATTTTAATTAGGATAAGGGGCAAATTAGTAATCTCATGATTTTAGGACATCCCTTAACATTGTAGGGTGGGTGGCCTAATAAGACCATGGTCCCAAAAAAAAAAAAAAAAAAAAAAAAAAAAAAAAAAACCATGGTCCCTAAAAAATGGTTCTTCAAATCAAAGAGCTATATACACGCTCCAATAAATAATTGACTACCCACTCAAGGACAGGAATATAAGAAGACTGAAAAACATGCGAAAACGATTCTTTTCCCCACTCATTTGAAAATATCCAGCAAACTACGACTACTTTTATGAGCATCATTGACAGGGTTACTAGCTAGACGCCAAGGACATCGACACTACTCAAACTACTTTCTCAAAGAGCACCTTAGCAATGTGAAAATCAATAGTTTCAGGCAAGCAGTGTGTAACATAAAAGTAGCTCTTGACCACCATAAGGAATGTTTGCTTGATTTCATGGTCAACCACGTTGTCAGATCGTCGGAGGACACACTTGACGAGTTCTTGCATGTCTGATTCTATTATGTGCAAGTCTGCATCTTCTTCTATTAGTATGTCATTATTGCCTTTCTCTTGGTCCTGCTAACAAAAGATAAAATTTAAAAGCCTTCGATGTCATTGTTGCAAATGTTTTAGATAAAGAGTCAAGTAAAAATTTGGGTGGAATTTAATTATAACCCGCTGTTATGTTAATATTCCCAAGTAATGAATATTGTAGCTAACCTTGACGGATTTACTTTTGGCGAGATGATAACTCTGAGTACGATTTCGAAGTAATTGGTGAGAAATAGAGTTGGTGAGGGAGACAAGACGGTTGTATTTGGGATGAAACAATACGGTGTAATCTTCCTCCCCGAGTTGAGGTAAATGGATGGAGCAAAACGTCATCATTTGTACTAGCAGGTATGCTTCATGCTGCTGTCTCTCTTCTTTGTTATTTGTTAGTAAAAAATTCTCCCACTGCATTTCAAAAAATAAATAAATTAAAGTTAGGTTTTCAAGAGACTTTTTGTACTAGTATGTGTGTTCTTGGATCACCAACTGGTAACCGTTTAAAGTGAGGCATTTATGTAACTCCTCTGCTATTGTTTGCTTGTATTTTGCTTGCACCATCTTGGTGTTTTTTGACATATCTTGCCTTGTTAACAAAAGAAAAACAATAAGGAGATAACTTACAGAGCCCCGTAATTGGTCGTGGATGTCTCTTCCGTGATCAAGCATTACACCGAATGAGATTTCGTTTAGGGTTAAGACCAGAGCTTGGATCAGAACGTCTCCAAGTGTTTTTGATGGTGCCTTCTTCTTTGTCCTCCTCCTGCAAAGAATAAGCAACCAAATTAAAAAATGCGCAATATTAAGGAGGCGGCTAGGGACGGGTTTGTTTCTTCCGAACCATCATCAGCTAGCATTTCAAGGTTGATAAATTCTTTCTTTCTTTCTTTCTTATGCTAACTCAATTTACCTTACACCACTGTAACTATCACTAGCTTCCATATTGTTGATAAACTCTTGGGTGAACGCTCTTTGTTGCTCACTCGAGATATCCTCGAAATACTGTGAAACTGCCTTGATGAGGACAGCACTTTTGGTCCAAGCAAGGCGCACTCCTGACCTCTCTGGCTCGAATGTGCAAGCTGCGGCAAGAAAATATGCTTGGAGTAATACTTTTTTGTCGACCATGATTTCAAGATCGCACTCAGTGTACCACCTACACAAGAAATGTTGTAGTTGAAAATTAATTATCTTAATTAAGAAACGCGTCCCCATTCTCAGTTGGTAATATATTGTTATTAAGTGGCTTACTTTTGCACGCCGAGCCACTCGAGCTGATGCTGTTCTTGGCACTTGTTAAAGTCTAATTTTGCCAGCTCTAGATTGGTATTGTTACTCACATTAGGCATCCTGATTAGTGATTATTTAAAAATGAAAGTCAGCAAGCTAACAAATCAAAATCAAAATGTTAATAGTAAAATATTTAATACTTCGTAAGAACCTGTAGAGTGTTTTCCCAATCCAAACGTCGTTCTCCCCTCCATATTGCTCTATGTGAAATCGAGCTTCAATACGGGGTAAACTAGCGTACCATGGAACATCTAGAGAGTATCCAACCTAGATATAGTTGTTATCATATCAGTAATTGCCGAGAGCAGAAGTGCAATGCTTTAACATTTTTTGAAAGAAAATATTCTCCCAATTAACTTTAATCATATGCGCGACTTCTAGAGTCTACTTATATCTTTAAATATCTGGTAAGGTTGGAGGAATCTTGGTTTGCGTTTTATGGCAAAAGTTTACCTCAGCAGGCAAGTCCTTGGTTATTAGCCATTTGTCTAATAGCTGATTGGAAGCTTGTTTTTCTCGTAGAAAATTGGAAGAAAATTGCTTAGCTTCTTGTAAAATTGTCTCTCCAGGGAATGATACTTGAGATGCCCTATATAGGTTACACATAACGGTAACTCCTTCGCTTGTTTGTCCAGGAAAACAAAAGAATTCACCGTCTTTCTCAAAATGTCGAAAAACATCTGTAATTTCTCAAAAGATCGAAAAAACATCTGTAAACATTTATATATTATGCAAAATAAGAATGATAGTTTCTTCAGATTAATTGGATATATTAAGACTATTTTGTGTTAATTACCGGGAGAGACATCATGCCCATACATCCTCAGAAGCCTAAAGGCTACAGCAGTATCGTCAATATCATAAACTCTGGTATTACTTGCCCAACCCACACCATTTTCATTCCAGTACCTGCATATGGGTGAGAAGTGAACCTTTTAAGCATGCATCAAACATTCTTAAAAGGTACCTACTTAGTACTTACTGTATCCGGTTGGCTGTACGTAAATCAACCTCAATCTTATGGCCTACAATTTCTTATCCTATTTTCGTGTTTGATAGTGAAACATAGATTTTGTGTATACCTGTAGACATAATTCAAACATTCTTCAATTTCTGATTGGAAGTGCCGAGATATCCCAAGACGTTCCAAGCGATCGACAGAAAATATCCTGTCATACAAGTCAACAGGGTACAGAGTGGGAACTGTAAAGAATAACATACACTTTTATGTGTTAAAAACCGTTGTTTTGTTTCTGATCTTTCTTTAGCAGTGAAACTTAATCCATACAGCAAATGTAATACTAGAAAGTTAATGGAAAACATTATACCTCCTCCCCCGAATTGCTGCACAACCTTCTGAAGATATTGTAAACATTTCTTATTTTTGGTTTGCATATAAGCAAATGCTGTGCACGCTGGAGAAACTAAAAAAGATCCATCTTTGGATTGCAACTTGACAAGCTTTTCCCAATCTAGCTCGGTCGACATTCCTTCAAGGCTATGAAGTAGTGTTGTTGGGACTTTATGCATCATTTCCATTGGTATCCTGTAGATGTATATACCCGCATCATACAGTGACATAAGAGGTCTACAAATTTCTTATTTTCTTACATGGATTACAATAATATCCACACATGCACAACAACAACAACAAAATAAAGAAGATAATAGCAATATATGTGTATTTATATACCTTGTGAGCTTAAGGTCTCTCTTGGCATATATATCTTGTAAGGCAGGAGAATCCTGATCTTTAAAGACGTCCAAGCCGAGCAACCGAGCCATTTCCATTAGGGATGGGAATACAATTTCAAATCCCACTGGCAAGTGAATGGTGTTTTCGTCCTGGAGTTTGCACATATTCTCTTGGATGAACGATAAACCTAATACATATAACAGAAGTTAACTCAACAAGACTTGAAAATAAGGTCTGATCGCAGGCCTAGCTAGTCCGTGAGAAGATCCGTTTGGGTGGTCTCTTACGGTCCCAAACTCTCTTCATGCCGTTCAAGAGAAAAAGAGATTGCCCATATACCTTTTTGGAGTTCCTCATGGAAAACGTCCCATGTTTTTAGTGCAATAACACAAGCTAGGGTGTTTACTAATCGATCGTGGGCTAAGTATATCCCTTGATCACCCCAAGAACCATCAGGGAGCTGATTTTTGGCAATCCATCGTAGAGCGGAAGGAAACTGAGGTTTGCCACTGCCATGAATATCTTCAACTAAGGAAACCCATGCAGTGTCATAAGCTGATATACTTATTCTTCCGCCATTTATCGAACTCAACATTGCTTTAATTGTCTCGACTGATTCTCCAATTGCCTACACCATAAACACATCTCAAATCTAAACTGAATCGTACATTTGGAAATACATGCTATTAACCATTTTTTAGATGTAGTATATTCAGTTTGATTATTATATTCCGGACTGCAGTAAAAAAAAAAAAAAATTTATCACCTCGAGAGTTTCATCGAGTTCTTTTTTATGAGGTTCGGATACTGCAATATTGTGCTGGGAATGGAGAACATGTAAAGCTCGGGAACGACAGGTTACTGGGCCGAAACCATCTACCATAACTTCTTGCCATAAAGTTACAAAGATATTTTTGTGATTAATTGACAATAAAACTGGTCAGAAATATGGAAGAAAAAACGATAATAAATCTTATCAGTTCCAGTTAATTAAGTACTCACATGATAAACTCGATGAAGGTGAAAATGAGGATTGCCGCAGCGACAATCTTTCCCGAGTAACAAGTGTAGAGAGCACTCGCGGAAAAATGGATTGGCATGTCATTTTGTGATGATGTATGTCAGGGACTTAGGTGCGGAGGTAAATGGGGAGTAAGATGCTTTACAAAATTTATATGGAGGAGGAAAATTAAGGATGTTAAAATGTTTATTTATTTATTAATTCCGGCCACTAGATCGTATTACAGTATATTTTTTTAACATAGTATACGATAATAGTATGTTGTATGATAAACCAATCAAAAACACATCACATTCAATACAAATTAGGTTTTGTTTGTCCGGTGAGAAAGTGACAAAGAATTCACAAATGCATCTTAAGAAGAAAAGATACCTTGCGGTTGTTCGACACAAAATAAATTTTACTCAAACTACATTATTAGTCTAAGAAAGAATATTTAGGTGCGAGAGTCAGAGTCCTGCAATAGCCAGGGCTATGGCTAACCACCTCCAACTGGCTCCAATGATTTATATATGTGCTCAAACAGATATTCTGTTAAAGATGCTCTTCTTCTTACTGCTTTTAGTGCTTGTTCTGATAGTGCACACTAATCTCGGTCATTAGATGATGTGAAAGCCTCTGTTTTTTGTTATCATAAATATTTTGTCTGCAAAAAACTAAAATTATGAAGATAAGATGGAGGCATATACATAATGTATTATTATGAAGTCAAGTTGATATTAATGTAGTTGCAGGAATCCTACGAGCACACCCCACTATATTTAGACAAAGTTCTAAGTAATCATAATGGAATTCTTTTATTATTTAATTGGTTACAAGATATTACAATGACTTTACTTGCTCTCCAAAAACTTTCTCTCTCTCCTAATTTCTTGTCCAACACACACTAAAAAAGATCCCCTCTATGTGATAACTTCTTCCCCTGATATAGGATTCTACATAGTGGATGACAGCTAAGAGATCCACTATTTTCGGAATCACTACACCATAAGTATGCTATCATTGCATCTCTAGAAGATACTCTGACGAACATTGTTTTTTTTTTTTTTTTGCTATCGTTTTTATTAATTGTACGTGTACAAAGTACAAACAGCAGGATTCTACAAAGTACAAACAATACGTTTTTTTCTGCTATCGTTTTTTTTGCCTGGCATTTTTAGGGGCGACCCCAAAGAGAATTAGGGCGACATAAAAGGACAAAAAAGGTTACCCAAACGTAAATCTAAGCTACCCCTTATTCCGATTTTTCGAAATGGCTAATATGCCTTTTTATAATCGGTAGTAATGAATAGTGGTACTTCATCATTGCATCTCTAGAAGATACTCTGACGAACATTGTTTTTTTTTTTTTTTTGCTATTTTATTAACAGTACGTGTACAAAGTACAAACAGCAGGATTCTACACAGTACAAACAATACGTTTTTTTGCTATTGTTTTTTTGGTTTTTTTCTTTCTTGGGTGACCGGATTTCCTTTTGGTTTTTTTTTTTTTTTTTTTTTTTTGGGTTGTATTTATTGGGTTAAGTACTCCCTTAAGTACCTTTTTAAATGAATTTTCCTATTAATCCATAAAAATAAAAAAATAAAAACAACTGAGATAGGCTAGGGACCAGGATCCCTTCTCGAGATTTCTCTCTGGATTCTAAACAGTATCGACTGTAGAGTCGTTGTATCTAGGGCTGTCAACGGTAGCTATCGGAACGGATAATGGCTATACCGCATCCGTTACCGTTAAGAGTAAAGGATATCCGTTATCCTATAAAATCCGACGGATATTGAAATTTCCATTCGTTATCCGTTCCGTTAAGAGTAACGGATATCCGTTAATATCCGTTAGTTATCCGTTACCGATAATAAATCAAAAATAACTAATAAGCAACTAAAATCTCTTATCTCTACTACTCTACTCTTTCTTTTTTAGTAAAACCTAAAATACAATATGGTATATATAAATTACATATATACCCTCACTATCGGTAACGGATAATTATCCGTCGGATACTAACTCAACCGCATCCGTTACCGTTAAGAGTAATTATCCGTTACCGTTACCGATATCCGTTAAGTCGGATAATATCCTAACGATTCGAACGAACACGAACGGATAGCGGATATTCGGATATCCATTGACAGCCCTAGTTGTATCTAATCACCATCTCTTGTCCAGTGAATCTACACTGGCCCGGACAAAGTCCCGTCTTTTCTCCGGAGTGAGAGAAAGTTTGGGTGGGCAACATCTTTAGTGTACTTTCTTTTGTTCTTACTTCAAACATCGCATGTTAACATAATCTGAATCACCATCTCTTGTCAGTTGTCACAATCCCTTTGACAAATCTCTAATCAACATCCGGCTGCTGTCATGTCTTGAGAAGCCATATCGTGTTGGGAAAAAAAACTTAAAGTTATGATGGGGAATGAGCATATTTCGTTTATTACTTCCAAGATTGGATTGACATGTCATTTTATCTTTTCTGCTATGCCATATATATATATATATTTATTTTATTTTTTACTTTTGAAAATAAGAGAAGAAGTATTAGTATCCAAAGAATGTAGAGGTGTTTACAAAGAGACAGAAAAAAGAAAGAAACAAAAGCATAAAAGATTACAGGAAAAAATTCAAGTTTTGTTAAGACCGAGGGTCGAGGTGAGTAAAATTCTTATAGCAGGCAGAAAATGTTTCTTTACAATAAACCTGGCTTGATTGGGGTATACCCAGATTAATTGGGGTACACCTAATGATACAAAACCCATGTCATTTAGAAGTAAAACAGGCCACCCCTTAACCCTGTATTTTCTAAATGGCTAAATTGAGTTTAGATGAATTAATTAAGTAGATTAAAACTTATGAATTTAAGTTATGAAATTTTGTTTTTGATTGAACTCATGTGGGAAGATTTTTGATGAAAAAATTTGTTTTGAGAATTTTTTTTGCAACGGATATGAAAACATACTACCCAAACACTTCTAAAAAAGGGATTGCAAAGCTGATGTATGAAATCATACTCAAAATTAAAGAAGAAATCAACACTTTCAGTTCTGAAACTATGAAAAGTCGGCAGGGTCGACGAATGAAGACAATGTCGATTAACTTTGGCCGGCAAGGTCGACGAATGAAGAAAATGCCGACTAGCTTTGGCCGGCAAGGTCGATGAATGAAGAAGATGCCGACTTTATTATTTTTCACACACAGGAGACTGTTGTAAATGTTTCACTAGTCGGCATCTTATTGATTTTTTACCTTGTCGGCTACCTTATAGTCGGCAAGGTCGACAAAAAATACCTTGCCGACTATAAGATTGTTGACATACAGAGAAAGGTATTACAAATGCATGATTAGTCGACAAGGTATAAATTTCATAACCTGCCGACTAAACTATACTCGGCAAGGTATAAGGATGAATACCGTGCCGACCCTGTAAATGTTAATTTCAGAGATGAAAAGTCGGCACAATATTCAACCTAGGAAGATGCCGACTAATACAAGTCGGCAAGGTCAGCAAAAAGAAACCATGCCGACTGATTGATAAAAATTTGGATGGGTTTGAGATTGGGTATGATTTTGTACCCAATCTCAAAATCCGTATAATCCAAATTTGATTTTTTTTTTTTTTCCTTTTGATTTGTTTTGATAGTTAGAGTTTTGGAAAAAGAGATTTTGAATTTTTTTTTTGGATGGGATTTTAGTCGGAATGGTTTTTTTTAGGGGTAATTTGATCTTTTAACACCTTTTAGATACCCCTTAGCGCACTAGTTTGGATGGAAATAAAAAGAGTATACCCAATTAATCTGGGTATACCCAATCAAGCGAGGATAATAAACTTCGGCCACTAAATATATGCAATCATTTTTTATTTTTTTATGCGAAACACATCACATTCAGAGCAGACAAGTTTTTTTTTTCTTTTTGAAAAAATAATGAACAGTGGTACATCATCATTGCATCTCCAGAAGATATTCCGACAAACATTGTTTTTTCTTTCTTTTTCGTTTTAGTACGTGTACAAAGTACAAATAGCAGGATTCTGGAAGCCAACAACCCGATCACAACAACTCCTTGACAAATTAGCACCCTAATATAGAAGTTTGACGTGTCGAAGATAGGTTAGGTACCATCGGATCGTTTCTCGAGAATTCTCTGTCGTTGTATCTAATCACCTCTCTTTTCCAGTGATTGTTAAACAGTGTTCATTTTATTTTTTATCTGAATCACCATTTTTTTTTTTTTTTTTTTGAAAGAAGAATCACCATTTCTTGTCAGTGTCGCAATCCCTTAACAAATCTTTAACCAACATCCGGCCGCTAACTGTAGTATATACAGTATTCTTCTTCTTTTTCCATTGTTATCATGTGGCGAGAAGATTCCCAACAAACCCCGAGTGATTCACGCGGAGATAGTAGTAAAGTGCGAAAATGATATACATCCCCACTCCTTTCCCTGTTATGTGTCAAGCATCTGTTGGTTAAATCCAATAATAATGGAATCCTTTATTAATCTTAATCCGTGGATCAAGGGCTAAGAACGATGACATCTAGTGGGGGAAGGGAGTGGGGACGTAAGTGGGGAAGTATTCTTTTCCGTTTTTGTTATTTGTCTTAATAGCACTGACGTGTATTGTTTGTATTAGTCACGTCTGTGTCCAATGTGTCCTGTCTAGATTGGTCCAGCTATTGTACAACCTGTCATGAGCCTAGTTAGCAATTCGGAGTTGGGCAAATGCACGGAACGTGATACGTATTACTCGGATCCGTTAAAATTAAATTCGGTCAAAAATCCGGCCAACGGTTCATGATACGGCAATAAGTCGGAACGGCATACGTACGTGTATAATTCGATTCTAGAAGCCAACCGCCCGAACACAACAACTAAGATGGGTTAGGGATCATCGATCCATTCTCGAGATTTCTCTCTGGATTCTAAACAAAGTAGAGTCGTTGTACACTGGCCCGGACAAAGTCCCGTCTTTTCTCCCGAATGAGAGCAAGTTTGGGTGGGCAACATCTTTACTATACTTTCTTTTGTTCTTATTTCAAAATCACATCACATGTTGACGGTATTCTGAATCACCATCTCTTGTCAGTTGTCATGTCGTGAGAGGATTCTCACCCCAATCACATATGATTCGTGCGAAGATAAGTGCATGATTTATAAGGCCAAGCACTATGGGAGAAGGCATTCCTTCCCTATCCCTCATATAAAGGGAAGGGATATGGGTCAGAATGAAGCTTCACTATGGTGCGCTTTTATCCCTTCTCTACATGAAACAGAAACTCAGTTACCATGTGAATAGTGCGAAACGGAAACTGAGTTACCATTTCAATCAACTCGTTGACTTGACCGAGTTTTCGTTTTATAGGTATAAGTTCACAAAAACGCGCTCGGACTTCTCATTTCTCCTTCTTCTCTATTTTTTCCTCTTCTCAAAATCCTATCAAACCCCTTTTATCCCCTTTTGATTTTCATAGTGATTCATTGTGATTCTTTGGCTTAAATTAAAAGGGTTTGATCGTTACTCCGAGGCGAAACAAATTCATTCTTCAATTTCGAATTTCATCCACAAAATCATCAAAGGTTAGTGATTTTAATCTTAGGGTTTAGAATTAATTTAATTTTGATGAAATTGTTGGTATTAGGGTGGTTAGTTATGTAGTATGCAATCCAATAATATAATTAAAACATATTTTTAGTGAAAAATCCATGATTGTTACTTGTTGTGTGATGCATCTCTTGATTTATGTTGAATAAAATGTTTGTAAACTACTAATCTATCGATGTATAACATTGATTGACTTGTATTTATGTATGGTATATACAAATTGATACTATGTTTGTTGTTATGAAAGGTACAAAATGAGTCTAGTGCGTGCTTATGTGAGAGTTAAATATGTAATCCATTTGGATACTTCTAGTGATGAAGAAGAAAAAACTTTGCTAATGTTTACAAAAATGTGTTTGGATGAACGTTTGCGTATTATTCGACAACCGGTACCTAGGGAGGTACAGACACGTAGTGTAATAACGCGTGATCGAGTGTGGCATGATGCAAAAATGATGAATGATTATTTTACACCTGGAACTGGTTATACCTCAAGACAATTCAAACAACGTCTAGGCATGAGGGAACAATTATTCGAGGACATAAATTCTCTGACATCTTTTTCGATTGCTTTCATCTTTATTTTTAAGGCACCCATATCTCTTCCATTAGGATTGCCGTTGCGTTGGACAAAAATTTGGTGAATATGTATCCAAAATAAAGATGTTTTTTGTTGCGCACCTACAATTTCATCATAACTCACTGTTTATGGTTAAAAATCGTTTCTGCCGATTTCGGTAAATTCGGTAGGTGAGTGAGAAACTGGTTCAAACCCTAAACAAATGTGCTGCACGTGAGCACTTTATAGATTCGAGAGATCAATCTGTACAAGTCCGGCCTAAACCAAGAAATGGCCGTTCCAGACTTGCTTCGGTCACAAAGTGGAGGAGAATGGTTGATTTGGGGAGGGAAGCAAAGAAAGGTGTTGAGACCGAATAATTCTGGAAGAGTAGTGTCTCGACTTGTATCGTAAAGTGGAAGCTTCGTAAGCTTGCAAGAGATGGAAGCTTTTGGAGAGCTTGCAAAGTTTCCTTTTCGAGAGTGTAGTATTTTTCTCCGACCGAGACTTGTTGTCCGGTGGAAATAGGTAAGACCTATTTATACAAGTCGAGATTGAAACGTACTCTGGCCTCATGAAGGAAGAGAGTAAAGGGTGAAATAATGAGAGGAGGTGGTAACCGCATAGGTATTTATGGGTGAAAAAGTTTTCACCATTATTTCCTCATTTATTTGACCGCTTTATTCCTTTTCACGCTTTCTTAATATGAGCGTAGTGTACGCTGCAAGCTGTGACCGCCAAACCAAAACCCTGGAAAGCATCCCCCAGTTTGTGTTGATATCTCGAGTGTTGGTTGCACCTTGAGTGCAAGTGGCAATGCCAGAGCTGCTAGTGGCGTGCGTGGCATATGCCAATGGCATGTGCGGAATGCCTTGGTGGTAGGTTGTACGTTGAGTGTAAGTGGCAATGCCAGAGCTGCTAGTGGCGTGCGTGGCATGTGCCAATGGCATGTGCGGAATGCCTTGGTGGTAGGTTGTACGTTGAGTGTAAGTGGCAATGCCAGACCTGCTAGTGGCGTGCGTGGCATGTGCCAATGGCATGTGCGGAATGCCTTGGTGGTAGGTTGTATGGTTTGCAAATTAGGCTACCAGCGTGGGTTTTGGCATGTGCCAATGGCGCGTACGGTTGAATTGGCCTAGGTTGCACGGCTTGCAAGTTAGGCTACCAGCGCGCATTAGGGTCACGGCTAGGTGATGAAGGCTACCAGCGAGCGTGTTGGCATGTGCCAATGGCATGCGTGGCCGTTAGGGCCGTGGCCTTGGTAGGAAAAGCTACCAATGAGCATGTTGGCATGTGCCAATGGCATGCGTGGCCGCTAGGGCCATGGCCTTGGTAGGAAAAGCTACCAGCGAGCATGTTGGCATGTGCCAATGGCATGCGTGGCCGCTAGGGCCGTGGCCTTGGTAGGAAAAGCTACCAGCGAACATGTTGGCATGTGCCAATGGCATGCGTGGCCGTTAGGGCCGTGGCCTTGGTAGGAAAAGCTACCAGTGAGCATGTTGGCATGTGCCAATGGCATGCGTGGCTGTTAGGGCCGTGGCCTTGGTAGGAAAAGCTACCAGCGAGCATGTTGGCATGTGCCAATGGCATGCGTGGCCGACTTTGCCTAGGTTGCATGGTTTGTAAGCCTAGGGCGCTATATTTGGCATGTGCCAATGGCATAGCGGCTTGGAAATATGGCTTGTGGTACGTGTTGGCATGTGCCAATGGCACGTACATCCCATGTTGACCTAGTTGCACGTTTTGCAAGCCTAGGGCGCTATATTTGGCATGTGCCAATGGCATAGCGGCTTGGAAATATGGCTTGTGGTACGTGTTGGCATGTGCCAATGGCACGTACGGCCAGGTTGACCTAGTTGCACGTTTTGCAAGCCTAGGGCGCTATATTTGGCATGTGCCAATGGCATAGCGGCTTAGTTTGGCATGGTTTCCAATGAGTGCGATATGTAGTTTGGTTTTGGCGTCGCTGCCATGGTGCGCAGTGTGCGGCTTGGTTTTTTGGCGTCGTTGCCATGGTGCGCAGTGTGCGGCTTGGTTTTGGCGTCGTTGCCATGGTGCGCGATGTGCGCTTAGTTTTGGCGTCGTTGCCATGGTGCGCAGTATGCGGCTTGGTTTGGCATCGTTGCCATGGTGCGCAGTGTGCGGCTTGGTTTGGCATTGTTGCCATGGTGCGCAGTATGCGGCTTGGTTTGGCGTCGTTGCCATGGTGCGCAGTGTGCGGCTTGGTTTGGCATTTGTTGCCATGGTGCGCAGTGTGCGGCTTGGTTTTGGCGTCGTTGCCATGGTGCGCAGTATGCGGCTTGGTTTTGGCATCGTTGCCATGGTGCACAATATGCGGCTTGGTTTGGCATTGTTGCCATGGTGCGCAGTATGCGGCTTGGTTTGGCATCGTTGTCATGGTGCGCTATGTCCGCTTGGTTTTGGAATTAGGGTTACGTGGTCGAAAACCTAATCTGGTATTTTGAAAAAATACCCCTATTAATTATTTACACCCGAGTTAAATGCTCTTAGTTAATGTGTTGCAGGTAACACTAGGTCATGGGGTTTTACGATTTTACCCCTTGCTTAAAACCACCATCAACATTAAGTCCCCTGCTTAGCTCGGAACAGGGGCTTTGTTGCGAGGTAAGCATAAGATGGTGACAAACTATCAACAAAAAACCGTAAAGAGAATTGAGGAGGCTCGTCGACCTTTTATAAATAGGATTTGGAATCCTTGCCTCTGCGTTTGCACAAATCGGGAGGCCGGCACAATTGATGGGGCCTGCGGCTTGGGCGACGTTGGGAAGTTGGCGTGAGTTGGGAAACTAAGTGTGCTAGCCGGGGACCCAGGCGCAAGGTGTGGAAGTCGTGCGTGCTTGCAGGCGTGACTTGGGCGGTCATTGGGAAGTCGGTGCAATTGGTGGGGCCGGACAACTTGGGCGACATTGGGAAGTTGGGCGCCCTTGTGGGCCGTTCTCACACGCACGATTTTGGTAAAGGGAAATCCTTCCCTATTTCGAATCTTCACGCCTATATATATAAAGTCCCTTTCTCCCATCTTGCACTTTCATCTTTTCATCCTTTCCTACTAGCGGCGAGTCACAAAGAAAACCAGCTTCCGGTATGTCTTCCAAAGACTTCTCTTGTTTCCCTTTTTATGTAGGTGTAAACCCTAAGAGTAGGCGTTTTTCTTTATATATTGCGCATATAATTTCTTGGCGTGTCTCTTGTAGAAAATATTATATGTATGCAACCAAGGGAAATACCGCATATATTATTCGAACCCGTAGGAAAGTGCTCCATGTATTATTTTGAACCCGAAGAAGGTTACCGCACGCACTTGAGCCCGTATAAAATACCGCGTATATAATTTTGAACCACGAAGAAAATATCGCGTGTGCGTTTTGAACCCGTAGAGAATACTTGTACATGAATCCCGAAGAAGAATACGGTATATATGCTTCATATGACTTGAACCCGCAGGAAATATTGCATATATGATTTTTCGGCCTGAAAGAAATCTCACGCGTGCGATTTTGAACCCGTAGAAAAATGCTCCATATATAATTTTTGAACCCGAAGAAGGATACTGTAGACACACTTGAACCCGTATAAAATACCGCGTATATAGTCTTGAACCCGAAGAAAATACTGCTTATATAGTCTTGAACCCGAAGAAAATACTGCGTATATAGTCTTGAACCCGAAGAAAATACTTCGTGTGCAGTTTTGAACCCGTAGAGAATACGCCCTCTCTTTTTTTTTTTTTTTTTGTATTTCGGGTTTTTCTTTTGTTCGGCGCGGTTATGTGTCAGGGAGATAATTTTGTTTTTTCTCCGTGTGCAGATATCTTGTTATTAAGTTGTTATGAAGAAATCCGACAAGATGTTACCTGAACAGAATTTCGCCTCATCGAAGGATGTCCATAGTTCCAAACCGAACACGAATGATGAATTCTTCGCCAAAAAACTTGCCTCTGCTCGGAAAAATCACCCAGGTTTCGTGCCAATTTTTTTAACCGGTGGTGAAGATGAAAAGAAGACACGTTCGGTTCGCCCAGAGAACACCATACGGTTCTGTCTTCATAAAGGGGTATATTCCTCTTCCAACATTGACTTGGGATGTGCCAAAGCCCATTGCGTTCTTTTGATAGATGGGTTGAGTTCATGATGAGTAAGGAGCACATAAACACCAACCCGACTCGAGCGCAGATTATGATGCCGTCGAGCTTGAAGAAATCTCCAGTTAGGAAGGATATCCCGGCTTGGTTGGTTTCATCTCCGGATGGTGTTCGGACACCCATACGATCATATGTAGATGGGGTGAGATAACTTTCTCCTTGGAGAGTGTGGCTCTCTTGCTGAATCTTCCGGTAACTGGGAATCTTAACATCCAATTATTTGAAAGTGAGGTGAAGATGCGGGATGAACTTGCCGCTAAGTTGGGAGATTACGCTCGAAAAGACTCCACTGCGAAGTCGAAGGATTCTGTCCGGAAGAGGATGAAAGGTGCTTTTATAGGCGGTGGATGTCTCAATGGTTTCCTGACGAGTGGAACCCGAATGAAAAGCGAGTGATCTTCATGTTGCAGCATTTTTGTCTCTCCGGTTTGTCTAGAGACATTTTTGATGACGTTCGGCAAGAAGGAAATAAGACCGAGTTGCTAGCGATTGTTATGAAGTTAGCAAAAGGTGAAGTTCTTCCCATTGGCAAGCTATTCCTCGGATCCCTGTATGTGCATCTGGATCACCCAGTTGCGAACATGCGAGTTTCGAATGGTTTCATGAAAGTGAATTCATATGTGCACGTTGCTTTTACGCAAGTCTGGCTATGGGAGCACTTTGAAAAGTATGCTCCGAAACCGATGCCTTCGATTCCCGCGAGTTGGGGGGGTTCCCGAATTCTTCGATGGGTGAACAGGCGTCCAAAGGTTGGCATGAGCTTGGTTAGTCTTCTTGACAAGTCGTATGAAATCATTTTTCGCCCATGGGAGCCGGTCCATAGGTCGGTGACTCAAATTGACACCTTTGCTTCCTTCCGATCATGTCTTTGTCTTCGATGGCGATTTGAGCGTTGGTGAAAACTTGTTTATTCAAAGCCGCATGTCCGGTTATATGCCGTCTTTCTTCATGGGGTCTTTCCGGATAGCCGCCTCAATATCGACCGTCTTTGCTCGTCACATGGGTTTCGATCAAGGGTGCCTCTTGCTTACCGGCCGGTGATCCCTAAGGATTCATTGCGTGCCGCCCTTAATGCCCCGAGTGCCCTTGAGTCGGTATCCGCCTTCCCTTATTTCAAACGGGAAGAGTAACTTCGACGACCTTCGGCTATAATGAGTTCTGGTGCGACGAGTTTATTATGATCCAAGATTTTGTGAATAACGTGGTGGAGAACGTTCGTTGTAAACCTTCCCCCGCAGTTTTGAAGAAGTATCCAATGTTCAGATATCTGAAGCGAAAGTTGCCTAGCAACTCGGAAAGTCCCCAGGCCAAGGAACGGAAAAACGAAGAATCGTGTTGGCGGGTTCCGGACGGTTTCAAAAGATCCTCCCGCATCTCCCGTGTCTTTCAGTTCTTCCAATAACCAGGTATGTGTCGCCTCTTCATTGGTTTGTCTCAAAACACTTGAATTTCTGATGAAAACATGTGTCTTGTTTCCTCAAGGGCTTCGGTAGTGTTAATGCTTTCGCTGCCCTTGCACGTTGCCAGGAGACGGCAATTTCTTCAAAGAATTCCAAAGCACGAGCCTTCTCATAGCGATGATGAGTCGGAGAGAAGAAGAAAGTTCGACAAGTGAGAGTGATTCCTCCGGCAAGACTGGTTCTTTTTCGGGAAGTGGTTCGGTGAGTTTCGCGCTTCTTTTCTTTCTTCTTCTGTTTCTTCATTTGAAAAATGTCTAACTCAAGTTCGCAGGAGGAATCCGGTTCGGATAATGATTCTGGGGTAGAGCCACACGGAAACTTGCCTTTGGTGACCACCGCTGGTGACTTGGAGATGGGCGTTAGCCAATTGTCGGGCACATATGTGGCTCAAACGGCGGATGATTCTCTGATGGTTGTTGCCGTAGACATGGAAGAAGACCCTTTGCGAGTCGTGAGGCCAGGTGCAGGCGCCATTTTTGATCCTCCGTACTTGGTTCCTTATCCAGGTCATGTGCTGGTTGGCGGCTTCAGCGTGCCGGCTAAGCACGAGGCGTTGTACACCAGAATCTGGGAGAAGTACGGACATATGGCCACAACCAAGAAAGTCACTAGTCGATTTGCACTGGTTAAGCGTGTGGAAGAGGCTTTATCTTCCATCGAGGATATGCGTGAGGTGACTGGTCACACCATTTCTGAAGACGTTATTGCCGACTGGGAGCACCACCGCGACGTGTGCGTAGAAAAGGAGTTCAACACTTCGTGGTTTGTCGAAGGCCTTCTTTGAGATCCAAAAGTTGAAAGATGCGGCAATTGAAAGCCTTTCCGCCGAGGAGATTGCACGACAGAGGTGGAACTCGAAAAGCTTTCCAAGATGTTGACTATGAAGAGAGCGGCTCTTGAAGATGCAAAGTTGACTTTCTCCAAGAAGAGCGGACTTCATTGGATGATTTTCCTTGAACGTTTCTCTCGTTAAACTTTCATTTAAGTTCTTTTTTTTTTTTTGAAAGACATATTGGATGTCCGGTTTCAAAGTTTGACCTTTGATAGACAAAAATGGTAGCTTTTTAGGGTATTGGATTATTTCTGGATGAATGGTTTTGATAATATGACTCGATTATGTTTTGGGAAGGAATATTGCTTTTATGAAAGTGTGTGCTAGCAATAGGCACAAGACTCGAGTAGTATGACGGTTTTACTAAGAACCTAAAAATAGATCGTATATCTTGCGCGATCTAAATTTACTCACTTCATAGGTTTTGTGAACACGCCCCCTCTCCGTGTAAAGGAGGCTTTGTTTGGTAGCATCGCCAGTTAGTCCCCAATTCTGGTAGCGTCTTCAGCGAGTCTCCAGTTTTCTTGTGTAGTTTTAACAACTGATAACCGGGTTGTCTGGAAGTTGAGTCGGACTGAGTCGCAAGTCCCCAATCGCTGGTAGCATCTTCAACGAGTCCCCAGTTTTCAGGTGTAGTTTTACAACTGGTAACCCAGGCGTCTCGCGATTGAGTCGGATTGAGTCGCCTTCCCTACCATCTTGACATCCGGGTCGAAGAACGAGATCGGCGCATGACATTGTGGCCAGATAGATCAATCCTCCCGCCGTGGTCGCCAATTGTTTATGGTTAAAAATCGTTTTTGCGATTTCGGTAAATTCGGTAGGTGAGTGAGAAACGGTTCAAACCCTAAACAAATGTGCTTTGCACGTGAGCACTTTATAGATTCGAGAGATCAATCTGTACAAGTCCCAGCCTAAACCAAGAAATGGCCGTTCCAGGACTTGCTTTGGTCACCAAGTGGAGGAGAATGGTTGATTTGGGGAGGGAAGCAAAGAAAGGTGTTGAGACCCGAGAATAATTCTGGGAGAGTAGTGTCTCGACTTGTATCATAAAGTGGAAGCTTCGTAAGCTTGCAAGAGATGGAAGCTTTTTGGAGAGCTTGCAAAGTTTCCTTTTCTGAGAGTGTAGTATTTTTTCTCCTGACCGAGACTTGTTATCTGGTGGAAATAGGTAAGACCTATTTATACAAGTCGAGATTGAAACGCACTCGGCCTCATGAAGGAAGAGTAAAAGGGTGAAATAATGGGAGGAGGTGGTAACCGCAAGGTATTTATGGGTGAAAAAGTTTTCACCATTATTTCCTCATTTATTTGACCGCTTTATTCCTTTTCACGCTTTCTTAATATGAGCGTAGTGTACGCCGCAAGTCAGTGACCGCCAAACCAAAACCCCGGAAAGCATCCCCGTTTGTGTTGATATCTCGAGTGTTGGTTGCACCTTGAGTGCAAGTGGCAATGCCGGAGTCTGCTAGTGGCGTGCGTGGCATGTGCCAATGGCATGTGCGGAATGCCTTGGTGGTAGGTTGTACGTTGAGTGTAAGTGGCAATGCCGTAGCCGCTAGTGGCGTGCGTGGCATGTGCGGAATGCCTTGGTGGTAGGTTGTACGTTGAGTGTAAGTGGCAATGCCAGATTTGCTAGTGGCGTGCGTGGCATGTGCCAATGGCATGTGCGGAATTCCTTGGTGGTAGGTTGTACGTTGAGTGTAAGTGGCAATGCCCGGACACTGCTAGTGGCGTGCGTGGCATGTGCCAATGGCATGTGAGGAATGCCTTGGTGGTAGGTTGTATGGTTTGCAAATTAGGCTACCAGTGGGTTTTGGCATGTGCCAATGGCGCAGTACGGTTGAATTGGCCTAGGTTGCACGGCTTGCAAGTTAGGCTACCAGCGCGCATTAGGGTCACGGCTAGGTGATGAAGGCTACCAGCGAGCGTGTTGGCATGTGCCAATGGCATGCGTGGCCGTTAGAGCCGTGGCCTTGGTAGGAAATGCTACCAACGAGCATGTTGGCATGTGCCAATGGCATGCGTGGCCTCTAGGGCCGTGGCCTTGGTAGGAAAAGCCACCAATGAGCATGTTGGCATGTGCCAATGGCATGCGTGGCCGCTAGGGTCGTGGCCACAGTAGGTAAAGCTACCAAATGAGCATGTTGGCATGTGCCAATGGCATGCGTGGCCGTTAGGGCCGTGGCCTTGGTAGGAAAAGCTACTGCAATGAGCATGTTGGCATGTGCCAATGGCATGCGTGGCCGTTAGGGCCGTGGCCTTGGTAGGATAAGCTACCCGGCCGAGCATGTTGGCATGTGCCAATGGCATGCGTGGCGACTTGGCCTAGGTTGCATGGTTTGTAAGCCTAGGGCGCTATATTTGGCATGTGCCAATGGCATAGCGGCTTGGAAATATGGCTTGTGGTACGTGTTGGCATGTGCCAATGGCACGTCACGGCCATGTTGACCTAGTTGCACGTTTGCAAGCCTAGGCGCTATATTTGGCATGTGCCAATGGCATAGCGGCTTGGAAATATGGCTTGTGGTACGTGTTGGCATGTGCCAATGGCACGTACGGCCAAAGTTGACCTAGTTGCACGTTTTGCAAGCCTAGGGCGCTATATTTGGCATGTGCCAATGGCATAGCGGCTTAGTTTGGCATGGTTGCCAATGAGTGCGATATGTAGTTTGGTTTTGGCGTCGGCCGGCAGCTGCGCATGGTGCGCGGTGTGCGGCTTGGTTTTGGCGTCGTTGCCATGGTGCGCTTTGTGTGGCTTGGTTTTGGCGTCGTTGCCATGGTGCGAGTGATGCGGGCTTAGTTTTGGCGTCGTTGCCATGGTGCGCAGATGCGGCTTGGTTTGGCATCGTTGCCATGGTGCGCGATGTGCGCTTGGTTTGGCATTGTTGCCATGGTGCTATGCAGCCGCTTTGTTTGGTCGTTGCCATGGTGCGCGGTGTGCGGCTTGGTTTTGGCATTTGTTGCCATGGTGCGCGGTGTGTTGCGGCTTGGTTTTGGCGTGGTTTGGCATTGTTGCCATGGTTTACGGTGCGCAAGATGCGGTGCGCAGCTTGGTTTTGGCGTCGTTGCCATGGTGCGGCTTGGTTTTGGCATCGTGTGCGGCTTGGTTTGGCATTGTTTCCATGGTGCGCGGATGCGCTTGGTTTGGCATCGTTGCCATGGTGCCGATGTGCCGCTTGGTTTTGGAATTAGGGTTCGTGGTCGAAACCTAATCTGGTATTTTGAAAAAATACCCCTATTAATTATTTACACCTGAGTTAAATGCTCTTAGTTAATGTGTTGCGGGTAACACTAGGTCATGGGGTTTTACGATTTTACCCCTTGCTTAAAAACCACCATCAACACTCACGTAATAAATGCATCAGTAAGATCAATCTCTTCCCGTTACACAAAATTATTAACCATTTTGAATCAAACTAAAATATAAGAACTTGAGTAGTAGAAGATAAATATAAAAATCAAAGAAGTATAGTAAGAAGAAGATAAATAAGAAATCATTTTGGAGTGATTTGAATAGAGAATTAGAGTTGTATTTATGAGGATTTTGAAAAAATGACCGTTGGGATCCGACGGTGGAGAAGATAAAGCCTTTATGAATGATGGATGGCTAGGATCGGGTGTGAGAGAGGTGTAAAAGAAAAAAGGTCAAACACAAAAAAATTACGGAAACTATGTACCGTGTAAAATGTTACAAAAGAATCGAGTATCCATTTCAATCGTCAAACGGATACCGAGTTGCCGTAAGCGAGAATTTTACACGGTAGAATCCCGCTTTGTCATTTCCTTTCCCTACCACCTGGATCAAATGTGATCCACTATGAGTAGTAGGGAAGGGATATCCCTACACAAGTAGGTATATGGGAGACCATAGTAGTTGCCAACTTAGATTTTTCCCTATATATGAGGGATATGGAAGGGAAATAGGGCACCATAGTGCTTGGTGTCACACGCCCATTTAATCTCCTAAAATTTTCATGGGACATGACCGGCAATACTATGTGGTTCAGTGAATCATCTTCACCCACAAGTACTCAGCCTTGCATAGTCTTTTTCACTCTTACTCTTTTCTCTAACTCTTCATGCCCCCATAAGCATAAGAGGTTCTGCCATGTACTTAACCAATTATCACACAACATCAAGAACATAATGAACACAAAGATATACTGCAACAAACCCATTTTATTGCACTAATGTAAGATTACAAAACTCGTCCATCACATGGACCAAAAACATATCATTCACCCTCTTGGTGAATGCCTAACTCTCTCAAACATGAGACTAACTCTCCTATGTAAGCCTACTAATTTTCCCACTCCTTAGAGCTATTTATACAAAGTGGTTACAATGGCCAAAAACCGTGCACAACACTTGCACATGCATGGAACAACCATGTATCCCATCGTAGTTTCCATAACCGCCAATCTTTTTCAACTGCCACATTTTGTGTTGTCATGCAGATTGAAGCCACACTTGTCTTGAACGGTTAGGGACACTCTACTAAGGCTATGAACTCATTTCATAACCTTTCCAACTTGTCTCGCACCTTTGGCATCCTTGTGAAACTCGTAACTAATTTGCAACCGTCACTTGAGTCGTATTGTACCACTTGTTGTGGCATACCGGATTCTGCCTTGCGCCAACGTTCAGCCCTCTTGGCCCTGCATGCTTATCATTCTAAACTCATGCATGAACATTCATTAAGCTTCAAATATCGATGCCAAATCCTTAAGCTCACTCTAGTTGCTCATGCGTCATATATGTTTCACTTCGCCAATTAGCTTGACAACAGCAATGCAACTCTTGCATTACCAACTTGTTTGCATTATTCAAGCTTTGTCCAACCTTGAATATATGCCATAGACTAACTCTTAGTTTATTCTTTACTCTTGCATCCTCCTTGAGCTTGGGCCAACTCAATTCCATGGATATGCATCGATGCCAACATCGCATGTTGCATCTGTCACTTTGGCCATGTCTTGCCAATCCCTCAATGAAGCCTTATTATGTCGGCCAATAAGTTTCATTACTTAGCCAATGTGCTTACAGTTGTAGCGCCACTCTTGCGCTTCACTGGCCCCGCAGGTGCCGCTATCTTAGTGCTTGACCCATACTATACAACATACCGCTATTATGGCTTGCGTTGCGCTATTATAGCTTACGTTGCGCTATTATGGCTTCGCATTGCACCATTACGGCGGAACTTTGACTTGGCATGTAACTCTGTAACGCGTAATCATTGTGCGTCACTTGCATGACCGTAACAAACCTCCCTCACCTAATCCGTTCAACGCCCTCGTTGAACGCAACGAAGTATACTCGTTATACTTTTCTCTGGCCTTGTACGCTTCTGATCCCTTCTCAGAAATCAGTAAACTTTGTTTCGCCTTTAACCTTGCCAAAACTTCTATGCCTAGTACCAAATGCCATCACTTAGCTTACCGCCTTGCCATTGATCCTACTGACTTGCACTGTTGTTGTCACGTTGGCCTACGCTCCAACTTCAACTACAATCGCATATCAACACCCAAATGCAACTTGGAAATTCTTCTTGCCAATTCCCCCTAATTAGACTTGAACTTCGTGTGAATTATTTTTGCCTAAGTGTACACAAGTAATGATTCTTCCCAACTGATCACACACTGATCATTGCCATTGTCTTATGCCTCCATTTCCTGACTTTAGTTGCAACACGCAACATAACAGGACTTATACAAGACTTGGCCTCAATTATTCGATCATATGCGCCTATATCATGACATGCCTTAAGGTATGCACTGTATGATTCCATACCACTCTTGGTATGCGCCACAATCTATAACCTTTGCTGCACTTTGCAAACTTCAGATTTTCACTAGATTTGGCCTCCAAATCATGTTGCAAACTTCACCTTCTTGGACTTGCATCATTTGTATGCCAAAGAACTTGCACCTTGCTGTTCTTTGCTTGCATTGTCGCAACATCATGATTGAAATGCATGACTCTAGTATAGTCATGACTTAGGATACCCCTGACATCAGACCGTCTTTTAACAGGCATCCTCTTCACGCGCCTTTGAAACCAGACTTTAAGCATCACTTTCTTTCAAATCGCTACGCTTCAATGTAACGGAAAAACAACATCATGTTCTTCCTAACTATGAGTTACTCTCAACTCATATGATGGACTTACATCTTCATTCTTGCAGCGTTACTCCATGCATTCGCTGCCAAATGCCTTCGCACTTCCACGTAACTCTCAACAACAAACTTGACTATGCCACCAACTCCTATATTTGCTTCTTTCACTTTCAACGTCTTCTATTGCATATTTTGGCTTAATATGCTATGTAGCATCTTCCACGCGAACTAGCTTTACTTTGAACGAAAGAGGCAAGATCTTTCACTTCAAATACCCTCATTCACTACTACCTTACATAGAGAGACTTCATTCCAACACCAAGGTCCACTTGACCCAAACTGAAAGTATACTCAAACTTGAGAAAATACTCGCGCCAACTGATTGCAACTTGTAAGACCTAACAATTCTTGCAATACTGACTTCAACTTCGCTTCTAAGAAACAAAAGAAGCGAGACAGCACCTACTGTCCCCAATGTAGCAATTCACTTTGCCACATGCACTCTTCCAACTATCAACGTTTGTATGCCACTCCCATAACGAAGCACACTATAATTGACAATTAGTTGAATACTCCTTTAGACTAATGCTATCATTTTGCTTTAGCTGTCATGAAGATTTCTTCAATAATGGCCACATGCCATCTTTATGCATCACCACTACTTTGTCCTTATCTTTCCCGCATCCACAATTTGCCTAACTTGCATTTATTCACGCATTATGCATTCTGGCCATGCCCAAATCCCATTTGGCGCATGATATTGTTGCATACATGCTATGCCAATTAGCACCCAAATCTTGACACAAACTTGTGCACCTTTTCACAACTGGAATGGACTTAACTTGGTGATTTTGAGCATCACCATAGAGATCATCAAAGTCATGTCACTCAATGACTTCCGCCGATAAACACTTTGGACAGTTGCAAACAAGGTCATAATCCTTGCAAATGAGGCGCCACTTTACTCGTTCTATGAAGTAAGAATGCCGCATTCTTCTTCAAACTTGGAACTCATTTCACTCGTTGTTTATGGGTAAAATCGTTCTGCCGATTTTGGTAAATTCGGTAGGTGAGTAAGAAACTGGTTCAAACCCTAAACAAATGTGCTTTGCACGTGAGCACTTTATAGATTCGAGAGATCAATCTGTACAAGTCCGGCCTAAACCAAGAAATGGCCGTTCCAGACTTGCTTTGGTCACAAAGTGGAGGAGAAGGGTTGATTTGGGGAGGGAAGCAAAGAAAGGTGTTGAGGCCAGAATAATTCTGGGAGAGTAGCGTCTCGACTTGTATCAGAAAGTGAAAGCTTAGGGAAGCTTGCAAGAGGTGGAAGCTTTTGGGGGAGCTTGCAAAGTTGCCTTTCCAGAGTGTGTATTATTTTCTCTGACCGAGACTTGTTGTCTGGTGGAAATATGTAAGACCTATTTATACAAGTCGAGATTGAAACGTACCACAGCCTCATGAAGGAAGAGAGTAAAGGGTGAAATAATGGGAGGAGGTGGTAACCGTATGGTTTAATGGGTGAAAACGTTTTCACCATTATTCCCTCTTTTATTTGACCGCTTTATTCCTTTTCACGCTTTCTTAATGTGAGCGTAGTGTACGCCGCAAGCATGTGACCGCCAAACCAAAACCCTGGAAAGCATCCCCAGTTTGTGTTGATATCTCGAGTGTTGGTTGCACTCTTGAGTGCAAGTGGCAATGCCAGCTGCTAGTGGCGTGCGTGGCATGTGCCAATGGCATGTGTGAATGCCTTGGTGGTAGGTTGCACGTTGAGTGTAAGTGGCAATGCTAGAGCTGCTAGTGGCGTCGTGGCATGTGCCAATGGCATGTGCGGAATGTCTTGGTGGTAGGTTGCACGGTTTGCAAGTTAGGCTACCGGCGTGTGTGTTTGGCATGTGCCAATGGCATGCGTGGCCAGATTAGGGCCGTGACCTTGATAGGAAACTAGCTATCAAGCATGTTGGCATGTGCCAATGGCATGCATGTTGACCTTGATAGGGAAACTAGCTGCCAGATATTGGCATGCGTGGCATGCGTGGTAGGGGCCGTGGCTTTGATAGGAAAACTAGCTAGCGAGCATGTTGGCATGTGCCAATGGCATGCGTGGCCGTTAGGGCCGTGACCTTCATAGGGAAACTAGCTAGCGAGCATGTTGGCATGTGCCATGGCATGCCAATGGCATGGCTTTGATAGGCTATCGCGAGCATGTTGGCACATGTGCGTTAGGCATGGACCTTGATCGCTGGCTTTGGGCCGTGATATAGAAAACTAGCATGTTGGCATGTGCATGGCATGGCATGTGGTCAGTGGCTTGATAGGAAAACTAGCTAGCGAGCATGTTGGCATGTGCCAATGGCATGCGTGGCCGATTAGTAGGCTTTGATTTGGTAGGAAAACTAGCTAGCGAGCATGTTGAGCATGTTGGCATGTGCCAATGGCATGCCGTGGCTTTGGTAGGAAAAGTGTTGGAGCATGTTGGCAGGGGCCGTGAGGGCCGTTTTGGTAGGAAAAAGCTGCTAGCGAGCATGTTGGCATGTGCCAATGGCATGCATGGCCGTTAGGGCCGTGGCTTTGTAGGAAAAGTCAAATGTTGATGGCATGTGCCAATGGCATGCGTGGCCGTTAGGGCCGTGGCTTTGGTAGCGCAATGTGCCAATGGCATGCGTGGCTTAGGGCCGTGGCTTTGGTAGGAAAAGCTACTAGGCATGTTGGCATGTGCCAATGGCGCAGTCTGTGTTGACCTAGTTGCACGTTTTGCAAGCCTAGGGTGCTATGTTTGGCATGCGCCAATGGAATAGCGGCTTAGTTTGGCGTGGTTGGCAATGAGTGTGATATGTAGTTTGGTTTTGGCGTGGCTTGCCATGGTGCGCGATGTGCGGCTTGGTTTGGCATGGTTGCCATGGTGCGCAGTGTGCGGCTTGGTTTGGCATTGTTGCCATGGTGGTTGACATTGGAGCCATGGTGGCTTGGTTTGGCATTGTTGCCATGGTGCGCAGAGTGCGGCTTGGTTTGGCATTGTTGCCATGGTGCGCAGTGTGCGGCTTGGTTTGGCATTGTTGCCATGGTGCGCAGTGTGCGGCTTGGTTTGGCATTGTTGCCATGGTGCGCAGTGTGCGGCTTGGTTTGACATTGGAGCCATGGTGCGCAGTGTGCGGCTTGGTTTGGCATTGTTGCCATGGTGCGCAGAGTGCGGCTTGGTTTGGCATTGTTGCCATGGTGCGCAGTGTGCGGCTTGGTTTTGGAATTAGGGTTCTGTGTCGAAAACCCTAATATGGTATTTTGAAAAAAATACCCCTATTAATTATTTACACCTGGTTAAATGCTCTTAGTTAATGTGTTGCGGCAACACTAGGTCATGGGGTTTTTCGATTTTACCCCTTGTTTAAAAACCACCATCAACATTAAGTCCCCGCTTAGCGCCTCGGAACAGGGGCTTTGTTGCGAGGTAAGCATAAGATGGTGACAAACTATCAACAAAGAAACCGTAAAGAGAATTGAGGAGGCTTGTCGACCTTTTATAGATAGGATTTGGAATCCTTGCCTCTCTAGTTTTGCACAAATTGGGAGGCGGGCACAATGGTGGGGCCGAGTGAAACTTAGGCGACGTTGGGAAGTTGGCGTGAGTTGGGATACCGAGCGTGCTAGCTGGTGGGACCGGCGTGATGTGGAAGTTGTGCGTGCTTGCAGGCGTGACTTGGCGGTCATAGGAAGTCGGCAATTGGTGGGGCCGGCGTGAATTGGGCGACGTTGGGAAGTTGGCGTGAGTTGGGAAACGAGCGTGCTAGGCTGGTGGGACCGGCGCAATGTGAAGTTGTGCATGCTTGGAACCGTGACTTGGCGGTCGTAGGAAGTCGGGCACCCTTATGGGCCCGTTCTACACACACGTGATTTTGGTAAAGGGAAGTCCTTCCCTATTTCAGAAACTTCACGCCCATATATATAAAACCCCTTGCACTTTGTTCTTTCATCTTTTCATACTAGCGGCAAAGAGAAACCGGCTTCCAGGTATGTCTTCCAGTACTTTTCTTTTCCCTTTTTCACGTAGGTGTAAACCCTAAGAGTAGGCGCTTTCACAATCCTTGCACATGATTTCTTGGCGTGCCTCTTGTAGAAAATATTGTATGTATGCAACCAAGGGAAGTATTGCATATATTATTCGAACCCGTAGAAAATATTGCATATATGAATTTTTGGTCCTGAAAGAAATATTTGAACCCTGAAAAAAATACTGCGTGTATTTTGAACCCGTAGAGAATGCTCCGTATATAATTCTGAACCCGAAGAACGATACTGTAGGCGTATTTGAGCCCGTATGAAATACCTTTGCGTGTGTATTTTGAACTCAGAAGAATGCCTCGTATATAATTCTGAACCCGAATAACGATACTGTAGGCGTATTTGAGCCCGTATGAAATACTGCATGTGTATTTTGAACCCGTAAAGAGCACTGTATGAATCCCGAAGAAGAATACTGTGTATAGGCTTCATATGACTTCGAACCCGCAGAAAATATTGTATATATGATTTTTTGGTTCCTTAAAAGAAATACCGCGCGTGCAGTTTTGAACCAGTAGAAAAATGCTCCATATATAATTTTGAACCCGAAGAAGGATACTGTAGACACACTTGAACCTGTATAAAATACCGCGCATATAGTCTCGAACCGGAAGAAAATACTGCGTATATAGTCTTGAAACCGAAAAGAACACGCCCTCCCTTTTTTTTTGTTGGGTGCGATTATGTGTCAGGGAGATAACTTCGTCTTTCTCTGTTTGTTTTGCGCAGATACCTTATTACCAAATTATTATGAAGGAATCCGATAAGATGTTACCTGAATCAAATTTCACTTCGTCAAAGGATGCTCATAATTCCAAACCGAACACGGATGATGAATTCTTCGCTAGAGCCCTCGCCCCTGCTCGGAAGAATCACCCAGGTTTCGTGCCAATTTTGTTAACCGGTGGTGAAGATGAAAAGAAGACACGTTCGGTTCGCCCAGAGAGCACCATACGGTTCTGTCTTCATAAAGGGGTATATTCTTCTTCCAACATTGATTTCAGGATGTGTCAAAGCCCATTGCGTTCTTTTGATAGATGGGTTGAGTTCATGGTGAGCAAGAAGCACATAAATACCAACCTGACTCGAGCGCAGGTCATTGATGCTGTCAAGGCTTCAGTAAATCTCCAGATTAGGAAGGATATCCCAGGCTTGGTTGCTTTTATCTCCAGATGGTGTTCGGACACCCATACAATCATATGTAGATGGGGTGAGATAACTTTCTCCTTGGAGAGTGTGGCTCTCTTGCTGAATCTTCCGATAACTGGGAATCTTAAAATCCAATTATCTGAAAGTGAGGTGAAGATGCGGGATGACCTTGCCGCTAAGTTGGGGGAATTCGCTCGGAAAGACTCCATTGCGAAGTCGAAGGACTCGTCCGGAAGAGGATGAAAGGTGCCCTTACAGTTGGTGGATATCTCAATGGTTTCCTGACGAGTTGGAGCCTGAACAAGCAAAAGCATGATCTTCATGTCGCAAAGCATTTTTGGCTCTCTGGTTGTCTAGAGACATTTTTGATGACGGTTACGGCAAGAAAGGAATAAGACCCGAGTTGCTAGCGATTGCTTTGTGAAGTTGGCAAAGGGTGAAGTTCTTCCCATTGGCAAGTCAGTTCCTTGGTTCCCCCGTATGTGCATCCGGATCACTTAGTTGCGAACATGCAAGTTTCGAATGGTTTCATGAAAGTGGATTCATATGTGCACGTTGCTTTTTTTCGCAAGACTCGCTATGGGAGCACTTTGAGAAGTATGCTCCAAACCGTTGCCTTCGCTTCCGTGAGTTGGGGGAGGCTCCCGAATTCTTCGATGGGTGAACAAAGCGTCCAAGAGTTGGCATGAGCTTGGTTAGTCTTCTCGATAAGTCGCATGAAATCAATTTTCGCCCGTGGAAACCGGTCCATAGGTCAGTGACTCAAATTGACACCTTTGCTTCTGCTCCGATCATGTCTTTGTCTTCTGATGGCGATTTGAGCATTGGTGAAAACTTGTTTATTCAAAGCTGCATGTCCGGTTATATGCCGTCTTTCTTCATGGGGTCTTTCCGGATATCCGCACACAATATTGACCGTCTTTGCTCGTCACATGGGTTTCGATCAAGGGGTGCCTCTTGTTTACCAGCCGGTGATCCCCAAGGATTCATTGCGTGTCGCCCTTAACGCCAGTGCCCTTGAGCCGGGTATCCGCCTTCCCTTCTTTCAAATGGGAAGAGTAACTTCGACGACCTTCGGATATAATGAGTTCTGGTGTGACGAGTTTATTATGATCCGAGACTTTGTGAATATCGTGGTGGAGAACGTTCGTTGTAAACCTTCTCCAGCAGTTTTGAAGAAGTATCCAATGTTGAGAGATCCCAAGCGAAAGTTGCCTAGCAACTCGGAAAGTCCCCAGGCCGAGGAACGGAGAACGAAGAATCGTGCTGGCGGGTTCCGGACGGTTTCAAAAGATCCTCCCGCGGCTCTTGTGTCTTTCAGTTCTTCCAATAACCAGGTATGTGTCGCCTCTTTATCAGTTTGTCTCAAAACACGTGAATTTCGGCTGAAAACATGTGTCTTGTTTCCTTCAGGGCTTCGGTAGTGTTAATGCTTTCACTGCCCTTGCACGTTTCCAGGAGACGGCAATTTCTTCAAAGAATTCCAGTAGCACTGAGCCTTCTCATAGCGATGATGAGTCAGAGAAAGAAGAAGGTTCGAAAAGTGAGAGTGATTCCTCCTACAAAGACTGGGTTCTGCTTTCGGGAAGTGGTTCGGTGAGTTTCGCGCTTTCTTTTTTTTTCTTCTGTTTCCTCTTTTGGAAAATATCTAACTCAATTTCGCAGGAGGAATCCGGTTCGGAGGATGATCCTGGGGTAGAGCCACACGAAAACTTGCCTTTGGTGACCACCGTTGGTGACTTGGAGATGGGAGATAGCCGATTGCCGGGCACATATGTGGTTCAAATGACGGATGATTCTCGGGTGGTTGTTGCCGTAGACATGGAAGAAGACCCTTTGCGAGTCGTGCGACCCGTTGCAGACGCCACTTTTGATCCCCCGTACTTGGTTCCTTATCCAGGTCACGTGTTGGTTGGCGGCTTCAGCGTGCTGGCTAAGTATGAGGTTGTACACCAAAATTTGGGAGAAGTACGGACATATGGCCACAACCAAGAAGGTCACTAGTCGATTTGCGCTAGTTAAGCGTGTGGGGGAGGCTTTATCTTCCATCGAGGATATGCGCGAGGTGACTGGTCACACTGTTTCCGAAGACGTTATTGCCAACTGGGAGCATCATCGTGACGTGTGCGTGGCAAAGGAGTTCAACACTTCGTGGTTCGTCGAAGGCCTTGCTGAGATCCAAAAGTTGAAAGATGCAGCAATCGAAAGCCTTTCTGCCGAAGAGATTGCACGACAGGAGGTGGAAATCGAAAAGCTTTCCAAGATGTTGACTATGAAGAGAGCGGCTCTTGAAGATGCAAAGTTGGTTTTCTCCAAGAAAAGCAGACTTCTGCTGGATGATTTTCCTTGAATGTTTCTCTGTCAAACTTTCATTTAGGTTCTTTTTCTCTTTTTTTTTTTGAAAGACATACTGGATGTCTGATTCAAAGTTTGACCAGTTTTGGTAGACAGCTGGTAGCTTTTTAGGGTATTGGATTATTTCTGGGATGAATGGTTTTGATAATATGACTCTGATTATGTTTTGGGAAAAGAATACTGCTTTTATGAAAGTGTGTGCTAGCAATAGGCACAAGAGTACGATGGTTTTATTAAGAACCTAAAAACAGATCGTTTATCTTGCCCAATCTGAATTTACTCACTTGTAAACACGCCTCTCTCCAAGTAAAAGGCGGCTTTGCTGGTAGCATCGCCAGTTAGTCTCCAATTGCTGATAGCGTCTTCAGCGAGTCCCCAGTTTTCTGGTGTAGTTTTAACAACTGATAACCGGGTTGTCTGGCAGTTGAGTCGGACTGATTCGCAAGTCCCCAATCGCTGGTAGCATCTTCAACGAGTCCCCAGTTTTCAGGTGTAGTTTTACAACTGGTAAACGGGTCGTCTGGCAGTTGAGTCGGATTGAGTTGCCTTCCCCTACCATCTTGACATCTGGGTCGAAGAACGAGATCGACAGTCTGACATTGTAGCCGATAGATCAATCCTCCCGCTGTGGTCGCCAATTGTTTATGGGTAAAAATCGTTTCTGCCGATTTCGGTAAATTCGGTAGGTGAGTAAGAAACTGGTTCAAACCCTAAACAAATGAGCTGCACGTGAGCACTTTATAGATTCGAGAGATCAATCTGTACAAGTCCGGCCTAAACCAAGAAATGGCCGTTCTAGACTTGCTTCGGTCACAAAGTGGAGGAGAAGGGTTGATTTGGGGAGGGAAGCAAAGAAAGGTGTTGAGGCCGAATAGTGCAGGAGAGTAGCGTCTCGACTTGTATCGTAAAGTGAAAGCTTAGGAAGCTTGCAAGAGGTGGAAGCTTTTGGGGGAGCTTGCAAAGTTGCCTTTCTGAGAGTGTAGTATTTTTCTCCTGACCGAGACTTGTTGTCTAGTGGAAATAGGTAAGACCTATTTATACAAGTCGAGATTGAAACGTACCTTGGCCTCATGAAGGAAGAGAGTAAAGGGTGAAATAATGGGAGGAGGTGGTAACCGTATGGTGTTAATGGGTGAAAACATTTTCACCATTATTTCCTCTTTTATTTGACCGCTTTATTCCTTTTCACGCTTTCTTAATGTGAGCGTAGTGTACGCCGTAAGTCAGGACCGCCAAACCAAAACCCTGGAAAGCATCCCCCAGTTTGTGTTGATATCTCGAGTGTTGGTTGCACTTTGAGTGCAAGTGGCAATGCCAGAGCTGCTAGTGGCGTGCGTGGCATGTGCCAATGGCATGTGCGGAATGCCTTGGTGGTAGGTTGCACGTTGAGTGTAAGTGGCAATGCCAGAGCTGCTAGTGGCGTGCGTGTCATGTGCCAATGGCATGTGCGGAATGCCTTGGTGGTAGGTTGCACGGTTTGCAAGTTAGGCTACCAGCGTGTGTGTTTGGCATGTGCCAATGGCATGCGTGGCCGTTAGGGCCGTGACCTTGATAGGGAAACTAGCTAGCGAGCATGTTAGCATGTGCCAATGGCATGCGTGGCCGTTAGGGCCGTGACCTTGATAGGGAAACTAGCTAGCGAGCATATTGGCATGTGCCAATGGCATGCGTGGCCGTTAGGGCCGTGGCTTTGATAGGAAAACTAGCTAGCGAGCATGTTGGCATGTGCCAATGGCATGCGTGGCCGTGACCTTGATAGGGAAACTAGCTAGCGAGCATGTTGGCATGTGCCAATGGCATGCGTGGCCGTTAGGGCCGTGGCTTTGATAGGAAAACTAGCTAGCGAGCATGTTGGCATGTCCAATGGCATGCGTGGCCGTTAGGGCCGTGACCTTGGTAGGGAAACTAGCTAGCGAGCATGTTGGCATGTGCCAATGGCATGCGTGGCCGTTAGGGCCATGGCTTTGATAGGAAAACTAGCTAGCGAGCATGTTGGCATGTGCCAATGGCATGTGTGGCCGTTAGGGCCGTGGCTTTGGTAGGAAAACTAGCTAGCGAGCATGTTGGCATGTGCCAATGGCACGCGTGGCCGTTAGGGCCGTGGCTTTGGAAGGAAAAGCTGCTGGCGAGCATGTTGGCATGTGCCAATGGCATGCGTGGCCGTTAGGGCCGTGGCTTTGGTAGGAAAAGCTGCTAGCGAGCATGTTGGCATGTGCCAATGGCATGCGTGGCTGTTAGGGCCGTGGCTTTGGTAGGAAAAGTTGTTAGCGAGCATGTTGGCATGTGCCAATGGCATGCGTGGCCGTTAGGGCCGTGGCTTTGGTAGGAAAAGCTGCTAGCGAGCATGTTGGCATGTGCCAATAGCATGCGTGGCCGTTAGGGCCGTGGCATTGGTAGGAAAAGCTGCTAGCGAGCATGTTGGCATGTGCCAATGGCATGTACGGCCATGTTGACCTAGTTGCACGTTTTGCAAGCCTAGGGTGCTATGTTTGGCATGCGCCAATGGCATAGCGGCTTAGTTTGGCGTGGTTGCCAATGAGTGTGATATGTAGTTTGGTTTTGGCGTCGCTGCCATGGTGCGCAGTTTGCGGCTTGGTTTGGCATGGTTGCCATGGTGCGCAGTGTGCGGCTCGGTTTGGCGTAGCTGCCGTGGTGCGCAGTGTGCGGCTTGGGTTGACATTGGAGCCATGGTGCACAGAGTGCGGCTTGGTTTGGCATTGTTGCCATGGTGCGCAGAGTGCGGCTTGTTTTGGCATTGTTGCCATGGTGCGCAGTGTGCGGCTTGGTTTGGCATAGGTGCCATGGTGCGCAGTGTGCGGCTTGGTTTGGCATTGGTGCCATGGTGCGCAGTGTGCGGCTTGGTTTGACATTGGAGCCATGGTGCGCAGAGTGCGGCTTGGTTTGGCATTGTTGCCATGGTGCCATGGGGTTGACATTGGAGCCATGGTGCGCAGAGGCGTCTTGGTTTGGCATTGTTGCCATGGTGCGCAGAGTGCAGCTTGGTTTGGCATTGTTGCCATGGTGCACAGTGTGCGGCTTGGGTTGACATTGGAGCCATGGTGCGCAGAGTGCGGCTTGGTTTGGCATTGTTGCCATGGTGCGCAGAGTGCGGCTTGGTTTGGCATTGTTGCCATGGTGCGCAGTGTGCGGCTTGGTTTTGGAATTAGGGTTCTGTGTCGAAAACCCTAATCTGGTATTTTGAAAAAATACCCCTATTAATTATTTACACCTGGGTTAAATGCTCTTAGTTAATGTGTTGCGGGCAACACTAGGTCATGGGGTTTTTCGATTTTACCCCTTGTTTAAAAACCACCATCAACAGTACCAAAGAAAGCCAATGATGCTTTGAGTGTGAAAAGGAATGATCTTCCAGAAAATTCCATGACTATGGAGATGCAGTATCCATGACGTTGGAACATAATAAGTTTTTTGGGAAAATGGAATTGGATGTGAAATGTTCTAAAAGCGATCGCTTTCATGATAATCCAAAGGTCACTTGTGGTGAGCAAGACATTGTTCACTCCAACACAACTTGATTGTGTTGTAAGTGCATCCTCACCAAGGAATGCCCTGCTATGTATACGGTGAGGGAAGCACGAGAATTGGGGCACACAGATCATGTTCGGTTAGGCTGTAGAATTCGATTGGATTCATCTAAAAAGGTATGTCTATAAACTTGAGCAATACCTGTGTTTTTATTTGCTTAGAGTACTTATAATGATCCATGTACCTTGCTTATCGTTCATTTCTACCTAACTTGATCTGTGTTTAAGGTTCTTAAATGGTTAGGTTTGAAAAGAGTAGTTCGGTATGTTTGGACTTTATGGTACACAAACCTGGTATGCATAACATCTTTTAAAATCAAAATCCAGGGATTTAAGTTCGCGTACTTGAAAAATTCGTTTGCAAACCCGTATGCATATTTGCCTGTAGACGTCGATATTCGGTCGACTTGTTTTGGTCGTAACTTCTTCGTGTGAACTCGGAATGAACTCATTCTTTTTGCATTCTCTTCCTCTTGGAATTATCTTTAAAATGGAGATGAGAATTATTGATTTTGGATGAGTTAAGATTTGTATTTTTCCCGTCTCTTGTTTTGAGTGTTTTGCTCCGTTTCGTCGCACTTGTTTTAATTCTCTTGGACTTGGGAACTTGGATTCTTGGAGTAATACTCTTATAAGATCATTTGTAGCTTTAAAAAGAATGTTGTTGGTGAATCACAAAGAAGGAAGTTCAAGAATGGGCAGTAGTATGCATTACTATGGGATTCTTGAATGTTCACAATCATTTTATGTGAACTATGGTGCATGGTCGTTAATGACTTTGTATATTCTTCTTTGTTAAGAAAATCTTTTTATACACCTTTGGTAGCTATTCTTGGTATAAATACGGGCAAAAAAGATTGATTCTACCCTCTAAGGACAAATCATCTTATATGTGCATTACGAGTTTGTCTTGTTGCCTAGGAAACTTCTTATGAGCATTTATTCTTATTTTTGAGAAGGATTACTAGAGTTTGGAATAGCCATTATTGTAATTACACATTGCTATGTACAACGGTTTCATCTTCATGTTTTTAGATTTATTGGTTTAAATTCTAAAATTGTTTGGAAGATAATTTTTGCAGTATTAATCGTTATGGTTTTATATATTGCAATATTGTTATGGGATATGTATGTTTGTGTTCGTGAACTTGATTGTCCCATACCTTGTCAAAAGTAAAGTCGTTCATGAGTTGATATGCATATATTGATAAAAGAATGAATTGACTTTTGACAAATACAAAAGTTAAGCCTGTATTGTCAATTATTGATGGAAGATAGGTTAAAATCTTTTGTTTTTCAAGGATTATGTCTATTGTATGTCATGGTGCAAATTGTGCTGGAAAATAGAATGAATCCTTGTGTATTCCGCAGTAATTGATCTTCCTGATCCATATTTTTTGTGTATTACTGTGAGGCTCCGTAATGTATCTTATGTTGAGCACTAAAACAATCAAAGTTGATTATTTTCATGGTTAGCTTTGTTGTTGTTCCATAAGGTACTTTGTGTCGAGCATATTAGACTAAATTAATCATCTTGTTTGGTTATTTAGTTATGACTCCGTAAGTTTTCTTATGTTTGAGCGCTTTTGACTGGGTTGATTATTTTCATGATTAACTTAGTCATTGCTCCATAGATTCTCTTATGTCGACAATGAACAATTAAATTGATTACTTTTGTGATTAGTTTGGTTGTGTATTTCGATTAAATTAATTATGGGTTCTCTTGTGATTAATCTAATTGAGTGTTTCTGAGTCTCCATAAGTTCACTTATGTTGAGCATTATTGGTTAAATTAATCATGAATTTCTTGTGGTTAATTTAATATTTTGGATTCAAATTCATACTTGTATGTGATTTGTTATGTCTAAAGAAATCCTTCTTTTCTTTCGAAATTAAGGTCGCTCTTGTTGTTCTTTCGGGAATGACATATTATGGGGGAGAGTTCTTTTTGAACTTGCGCTTAATTGCCATATCTTTGTGGGGAGTGCGGCTGTGGAATATTATAGGGGTTATCTTGTATCTCTAATCTCCTTGATGAATGCATTTATCTTCGGCTTTATGATTGCATCTAAATAAGATGATGTGTGTTTCTTTCTTTTGGTCATGAAATGTCTCTTTCGAAAATTTCATTAGGATCCCGTTCTTGTACCTTTGCCAATTTTATTGACAAAAAGGGGGAGGATTAATATGTAGTTCACACTACAAATACATATGGTTTTCGGATCATTATGTAAAGGGGAGTGGTTTCCATGTGAGATGGAGTATTGACTAATGGGGAGTGACACATATCACCACAGTATTGTTGTTGAAGTTGTGATACAATTGGACTTTGACGCTGTGTAATGATACTATGACACTGTATAACAATGATTGAGAACTCTTGTTTTCTTATTGTTATAGCTACGGATTTTCAACAACGATGATGCTAAACTTACAACCTTTGGGATCATTGGAGTACTTGGAAGTAACGAAGATTTCGAGTAATGTTGAAGATTAAACATGTGGAATAGGAGCTACAAAAGTTAATTTATTTATTTTTTGTATTCCATATGTATTAATAGTTTTACCACTAAAATTGACACAGGGGGAGATTGTTAGAGCATTGCTCGGTCGAACTCGCATGTGTTGCTATCTCAATCATGTTTGTCAATGTTAGTGATCAAAACTATAAGTCTTGATTTCTAGCCTATGTAGCTAAAGGTCTCGGACTAGGATAGAAAGTGTAGTTGAGCTTAAGAACTCCATGGCAATCATCATACAAGACGAAGGACTACTCAAGGAACCGGTGGAACTTCATCGACTAAAAGGTATGTGGAGACTTGAACTTATCTATCACTCAAAAGTCTATTTATCTTCTATCTTGAGACAAAAGTCGTTTTGCTATATAGACTTACATTATACACATTTGGTATTTCGAGCCGAGTTTAACTCGCCTATCTATTTCTCGAAATATGTGTTGGTAAGCTTTCGCTTCATCCGAATTCGTCTTTACCTAGTGACGAAAGTCATGTTATGTTTCAATCACTTTAAAAATTGCTCTGACGAAAAATGGTTTGTGAATAACAACTATATAACGTCCTCTGAGAATGTTTCAATGATTGAAATGAGAGTTTAGATTCCATAACCATTGGTAGGATATAAGCATTATTGTGGAAACACATATATGTATAAGTCCTTATTCCTTGAACCAAAGTTTGCAAACTTTGTTGATCAAGAGAACTGGAATGTGGCGTGAGCCAAGTCTGCGAACTGGCGAAAGTTCTCGACCCGAGAATTTCTGCTGGAGTTTGTGAACTCCTTCCAGAAACTTAAATCCGCGAACCCAGTCTGCGAACTTGAGTTGGTTATATCTAAAAACAATTGTTCTTGAACTCATGTTCAAATAAACTAAGGAATGCTTTTGCAAACCGTGGCTATAAAGTTCATGAACCGATTCGAGTGAATCAAATAGTTTTTGCTTCGATTGTTTCTTGTGTAGTTACATAAAGATATAAGCAATTGAACAACTCTCTAATTAGTTCATTTGAGTCATTTGGACTAGTTATGGTGAAGAAGAATATGGTTGATATGAAATTTCTCATATGGCTAACCATTTGGTTAACTATTATTAAACCAACAAATGTACAAGTTTGGGTATGGTTACACAAGCCTAGAAACGTGCATTTCGTTTCTGTATAACAAGATAAGTTTTCGATTTAACGATTGAGAAATATTAGCTTGAATCTAAATCAGGTTTTCATCTAACGGTGAATATTGAATGCTTTGTTACCAAGCTAACATTGATTGCAAATCCTGATTTGAAAGACTATATAAGGGAGAACTCTAGAAACTGGGAAACCTAATCCCCACACTTTACGTGTGATATTAGTTTGCTAAGGTAGAGTCGATTCTCCTTTAACCTTTGGTTTTCTTCTTCTAAAACCAGGTTAACGACTTAAAGACTTTATTGGGATTGTGAAGCCAGACCGATACTATTTTTCTTGTAGTTGTGTGATCTGATCTTGTTGTTTCTATCGTTCGAGTACAATTGTAATAATTGGCTTGAGATTTCTATCTTTGATAGGCAAGATAAAAAGAAATCACAAAACTTCGTCTCAACGTTTGTGATTCCACAAAATCTTTTTTCGCTACGTCGATTAAGATTATTGTGTGGTGATTGATAATACTAGGATGTTCTTCGGGAATATTAGTCTGGGTTATCAAGTGGTTCATGTTCACCTTGATTTATCAAAAGACGGAACAAAACTCGTAGGTATATTCGTGGGCGAAGGATTTATCTATTACCGTAGACTTTTCTGTGTGATACAGATTTGTTTATTAAAGTCTTCGACTTTGGGTCGTAACAACTCTTAGTTGTGGATGAGATCAGCTAAGGGAATCAAGTACGTATCATCCTGCTGGGATCAGAGACGTAGGAGCATAAATTTACCTTGGATCAGTGTGAGATTGATTGGGGTTCAACTACAATCCAGACCGAAATTAATTTGGAGTAGGCTAGTGTCTGTAGCGGCTTAATATAATGTGTGTTCAATCTGGACTAGTTCCCGAGGTTTTTCTGCATTTGCGGTTTCCTCGTTAACAAAATTCTGGTGTCTGTGTTATTTCTATTTCTGCATTATATTTGTTTATATAATTAAAATATCACAGGTTGTGCGTTGTTCAATCAATTAGAATATTCGACCTTTTGGTTATTGATTTAAATTGATTAAGACTTGGATATTGGTCTTTGGTATCATCCAAGTTATCTCTCTTGATAAAGACTCGCAGATTTCTATTTGCTTGAGTAAAGATCAAATCGAGAGATTGAAATATAAACTATTTGATATACTTTTCTCTAGATTGAGTCGGACTGTTTAGTTGATTCTCTAGAAAGTATATTGGAGTTTGTCCATACAGATTGCTAAGCGAAATATTGGGTGTGGTTGTTGTACCCCCGCTTTTTCAATTGGTATCAGAGCAGGCAAACACATTTAAAAGACCTTACAAGTCTGTGTTTGTGGCAATATGAGTCTGAGGACAGAACCTCTAGCATATACGCATACCAAGATGTCTTCTAAAGCTTTTAACTATGCCAAATGTCTTTGGAATACCTCAAAGGATTACTCCTTAGCAGATTCTTCCAAATCCCGAGGTAGAAAGGTTGTCCCATGTGTTGACATCTCTTTCTCCGATGAGACATTGGGCACTATGGAAAGAGCTGAAATGGAGCTCACTGTAGGACCATAATATCGCAACGTATAGGGCTCGCGGGGTTAATAAACAACGATGTCGCGAGGCAGTCGCAGAGAGCTAAAATAAACGACGCAATGAATAACGACAAGCAAAACACAAAGGAGACGTAAAACTTGGCGAGGGCTAAGGAGTGTCGCGAGAACGAATGTTTGTGCACTTGCGACACTTCGCGAGACATTCCCGAAAATAAAGGATAGCTTAGCTGTCATCCACTATGTATTACCCTATATAAAGGGCTAAATGAGTCTGTTGAGGGGAAGAGATCTTTTTGGAATGGTTAGGCAAGTCATTAGGAGAGAGAAAGTTTAAGAGTGTTTTAATTTCTAAGTGTAATTGTACTTTCCTGTGTAAACACTTCATGAATTCAATCAATAAATGTTCTTGATCTTACATCTTCAATGGATTAATTAAGCAAAATCGAGTAAGGGGTGTAGTGTGGGAAATCCTGCTACTACATATGCGCTGAATTGGGGATGTGCAGAGATTGACGTAGAAATTGGAAGGAATTTGGATTAACAGAGAAAAGATTTGGAGGAGATACTCAAGAATTCATTGGAAAAGAAAAATGGCTAGAAGAAGAAATGTACAAGGGCAATCAACGGTTGTAAGAAGAAGTGGGAGACTTGCTGGGAGAAAGGAGGAATGAAACAGGAGAATCATCAAGGATGAATAGGAGAAATGATGGAGAAGATCAAAATCAGCCACCGAACTCCCCAAAGAGCAAACGCGGTGAGGATTATGATAGAGTAAGTGTACATACTTGGAGATCTGATTCTGAAGACGAGAGAGAAGAGGAGCGACAGCTTGGTGAACAATGGACAAGGAGAGCAAGGAATGAACGGAGAAAACGAAGAAATCGCGGCATTAGAAAGATTGAGACAAACAATACACGAGGAGAGACGGCTAGAGGCAGAGGAACGATCAAACTTGACAAGACATAATCATGAATTGAGGATGGAAAATATGAGGTTGCAAAATAGGAGATCTAGAAGTAGCGTGAGATCAAGTTCAAGATCGAATGGAGAAGAAAGAAGGAGAGTTTTACCAACAGAAAGCACCGATGAAGAAACACAAAATCCGAATATAGAGCATGGCGAGAGAAGAAGAGAAATAGAAGATCGTTATATTCCTCAGCCCGAAAATCTTCAAAATGAGCGGAATAGGGAAAATCAAGGAAACATGCAACTCCAAGAACCGAATGATCCAGCTGCTGAAGGGAGAATAATCTTGCACGGGAGAGAAGAACTGAGAAGAAACCGAGAGATCGAGGATGACATTGAGAGACACTACATTGAACAAGCGCGGCTAACTCGCGAGAGAGAAAGGCTAAGAGAAGAAATGGAAAATCAAGAGATGGAGGAGGCAATCCGGCAAAATAACCATGATAACCGCGAAAGAAGAAGGGAACAGAATCGTACTAATAGAAATATTAATGAAGAATATGAGAGGGCGCAGATGAGAGCTGAGAGACAGCCAAGAAGAGAGAACAACCGATATAATGGCGTGCGGGTTGAAGAAAGAAACGAAGAAGAGCGTCGCGAGGGAAAGGAGAGAAGAAAATAACGAGCAAGAAGGTCAAAACGGGCACGAGCGAAGAAGGAGAGAAGCGAGCTAAAAAGACCAATAGAGTCAAATTCGAGGCAAATGAACAAATCTTAAGAGAATCTGGCTTGAAATGAGAGGATTCTTTGAACAATAGAAGGGAAGGAGGAAGGAAACAATTGGACGAAGCCATCGCGAGAGAAGCTGCGAAGAACCCTTCACGCTAGAAGTACGGATGGGAGGAATACCTCCTAAGTGCAATCTCCCTGCATTAACAAACATCTTCGATGGAACAACAACTGTCACGATACAAACATATCAAGGCCTATATGAGGTGTATGTTGCAATGGGAGAATCATGATGCTATACTTTTAAAATATTTCGCGTCAAGCCTAATTGGAGAAGCACTAAAATGGTTTGAGGGTCTACCAAGGAACACAATCACATCATTTAATCATTTACAAGCCACATTCCTAGGAGCATACATAAGTAACAACTCTTCACGACCAGGTATTGAAGATGTATTCGGGTTGAAACAAAGGGTTGGCGAGAGCTTAAGGCGATTGACAATAAGATGGAGAACCATGTGTAGCGAAATGGCGGGACGGGTTGAGGAAAGATATCTCATCCTCTCATTTGTGAATGCTCTTTTCGCGACTAACTTGTTATACATTCAAATTTTTAGAGTCAAAAATACAATCACGATGGCGGAAATCACAGAGAATTACAGGAAGAATATATCGCCTTAGAAGAAAGACGAAATGAAATGAATTCTTATCCGTCGCGAACACAAACTCGAATGCTGCGAAACGCAAGCTTGTTACCTCAGTTCATTAATACGGTGGCGAGCACTTCGCAAGGACAGCAAGCGAGGAAGGAAGATGAGAGACGGCGGAAGATAGTAGCTATGGGAAGCCATGACCGGGAGGAATTTGAACAAGAAAGGAACTACTATAACCGTAATAGCAACAATAATAAGATTCGAGAGGTTAGATAATGTGCAAGAAACTTATGGTGGACGAAGGCAATATAACCATGGAGGGCGGAGAAGCCGCGAGAATAGTATGGGAACCAATTAAGATGCCTCCACGTGAATGCTAGTGTGGAAAAGATCTGGGAGGCTATACTTGTGATGGAAGATGTACCAGCACCTTGGAACGCGGGGATGGAACCACCACCAGGCGACAGAAGTCATGAGTTTTGTTCTTACCATCGCTTCCATGGACATCAAACAAACGATTGCAGAAACGTAAAGAGAATTATTCTCAGGATGATTGATCAAGGGAAGCTGAATCACTTTCTAAAAGGAGAAGAAAAAAGGACAGACATTACCACCACCACCGAAATGCACGAGCAAAGTGTCGGCGAAAGGAAAGGAAACATTTGTGATAGAAATCGGAACGAAAGCCAAAAATTTGAATTGCAACTCTATCGTCCACTCTTATCGCACAATCGAAGATTTTCATGACAACGTGCTCAGTAGAGTCTTTGCGAGAGATGCTGATGATAAAGAAATAATGAGCACGGCGAGAACGACGCGATTAGAAAAGTGGCAGTTGAAGACTATTTCTTTCTCTGCGGATGAAGTGCCAAAAGGAAGAGAAACACATGATAGCCCGTTGGTTGTGAAACTAGAGATTAACCCGAAAACCAGTTGATGGAGAAGATGATGAGGCGAAGCTTGGCTGGGCGATCAACCGAATCTTAATCGACACCTAAGTTCGGTGAATATTCTCTTCTACCATACTTACAAGACGATGGGAGGAAAAGATGAGGATTTGATCCCCTCTACATACAAGATATATGGCTTTAATGGCACTGCAAACAAACCAAAGGGAGAGGTTCGCATGAGAATACCTCTACAAGGATTATCAACTGATATTTTATTCTGTGTGGTTGACGTGGAATCTCCATACAATGCGCTGATTGGGAGGCCATGGCTTCATGAAATCTTGGGAGTAGCGTCAACATATCATCAATGTATTAAATTCCCACATCCAAATGGCATTGGTATTATACGGGAGATTGGAAGGAGTCGCAACAATGTCATGAAGTAGATGTAGAAAGCTGCGAAGAAAGGAATGCCAAAAGAAAAGGTTGGAAACAACATGTGAGAGATGAGCAGAGAAAGGAAAAATTGATGGTGGATGCCATAGAAGTAAGGACTGAACATACCTCGCGAGGTGAGTGCCTAGAGACAGATGAATATTATGGTAATAAAGAAGCAAAGGATATGAGGAACAAAAGGCATAAGAAGTGAATAATCAACAAAAACAGGAGAAAAAGTAGCAATTGAAGTAATGATGTGCGAGAATCTCGCAGACAAGAGTATATGGGAATTCAATTAAGAAAGAAAAATGAAAATACAGAATTGTGCGAATACTTCGCAAACAAGAATCAGCAAATAATGAAACATGAATGATTGAATGATTTAACAAATATGAATGAGTAAAAGAATGGGACGAACCTTTATGGCGTACACCCTAGTTCACGAATAATATTTCGTAAGAGGCAAATGTAAGACCTAAAGTGCGTCATATAAGGGGGTATCTCTCGACATGGCTCAGGGGGAAGGTTACACCGCTCCTGAAGCCTGAGTCATGGCAATTTGGGGCCCATAAAAGCCTATCCGGAAGAGGTACCTTGGATTCCCAACTATATATGTAGGTTATACCCTGGTTGGGCGACCGAGGGTCTCTTCTTAGAGTCGATGTATGCTCAAGGCGCCGAGGTACACGGTTGAGCCAGAGTGCCCGGGATGGATGAACCTACCCTGGCCATTCTTGGCAAGTCTTGGCATATGTTGCACTCGCCCGAAGAAAACTCCACTTAGGGTGCAGCCTTGTAACCATAAACCCTATAGGTATAAGGGATAAGAGGCTGAAAACAACTGGTTGTTGTTAAGACCCAGGATGGGAGGAGCTAGTCTTGTATGGCCGATGTTTCGCCTCCTTGAAGGGGCAACCGGAGATGATAAGGGCGACACTCTCCATTAGGGGGTGTCAAAGCAGACGCAAATGTCATAAGGCTATGTTTTCGCAAGAGAATTTAGGCTCGTCATATTTGTGCAATGATCCTGCGAGAGGCAATAATACTAACGCGAGGGTAAGGCGAGATCAATGGGTCTTTACACGAAAGTGTACGGACGTCTGCGATTTTCGCGCACGACGGCAATGTCATGGGGCTTTATGTTCGCAAGGATATTTAGGCCTGTCATATTGTCGCAACTAAAACATCCTGCGAGAGGCAAAAATACTTGGAAAATGATAAGACAAGATCAATGGGTCTTTACATGCAAGTGTAAAGACGTCCTGCGATTTTGTCGCAATAAAAGGTGGCAAGGGAAGACCTCTAATTAGGGAGGTCTAACTCGGAAGACCACACAAAAATGATAAGGCAAGGTCAATGGGCCTTTGCTTGACAATGTAAGGCGGCTTGCGACCTTGTCGCAATGAGAAGAAATAAAATATATTTATGAAAGATAAGGCAAGGTTAATGAGCCATTACATGAAAATGTTCAACAAAAGATATAGAATTCTCAATTCATGAAGACAACTAAAATCTTCCATCCGAAAATAAATAACGGAGGCAAGTATGGGAATGGAAAAGATGGATTATTGTTATTCATCTTCACGATGCAAGAAGTATACGTCAATAATGCTAACTAATTATATTACAAAAAGAATTGAAAAAAGGGAATGAAGATTGAATTTTATGAACAAGATACGAAATGTACGGATATTACAGAGACAAAAAAAGAAACAAAAAGAGTTATCTCTTGGGTGATTCTTCTTCTTCATCGATTCTTCATCTGATTATTCTCATCGCGAATTTTCTTCTTCGCCGGCCTCGCTATCGAAACGTCCGAGACAGGCAGATTTTCGGGAACCTTTTCAAGGAGACGGGGATATGAATGCGAGAGGGATATTGTGATCCTTACAAACATACTCCATGCCTCCATTGCGAAAACGAACAAACATCATTGCTAAAATTCTCCACTTTTATCGTTAGAAATTGTTTCTTCAACTTGGAATATCTATTCTCGCAAAGGGAGAGACTCTTTGCGAGCTGTTCTTTTTCGGTCTCAAGTTCTTCAATTCTCGCTGGAAAATTCCCGGCGAGTTGTTCTTTTTCAGATTCAAGCTCTCTAATTCTAACCTGAAGCTTCTTCTCAGATTCTGCAAATAAGAAATAACAAGTTAACAATTTACAAGCAATACTACGTAAATAAGAAGCAATAAGGTATAATAAGCAACCTTCTCTCGTCGGATATCATATCTTTAACCAAGGAAGTATGCTCGGCGTGAAGACTAACATCAACACCTAGGTTATTTCTGGCATTATCTAAAACTTTCGCAGCCCGGGCGAATTCGTCATCACTTGTTTATAACAAGGAGAGAACGAATTTGATCTTCTCGCTCACTAAGCATGGAATTAGCGAAGCAATTCATCTCGCTCAATTTGTAATTCAAGGAGAGATTTTTGAAATGATGCTAATGCACATGCACCATTATTAGCAATGCGATCTTTATCATCTATATGGTCACTAATTTTCTTCCTCAAAATTTTGGTTTCTTTATGGGACTCGAGAAACATTCGTTTAAATTGGTTGGCAGCACTTAAACCAGATCTATGCTCAATTTCTAAAAGACGATATTTGGTCCAAGTTCATTTAATGAAAGAGAGTTAATTTTGTTCGATGAACTACTTAAAGAGTTGTTGAGGTGAGCGAGAAGAAGATTATTATCCATAGGATCAGGAAATGTATGGAGAAGAATAGCCTCATCGGAGAGATTATATACATCTGCGAAAGTAATAAGTTAGGTAGAAATATGCGACCGATAAAATAAAAATAGTAAAAGGAGGTAAAATTTTATACCATAAAGTTGCTGATTGGCATTTTGAAGAGTGGACACCTTATCCTTTTGGGAGTCAAGTTCGGTATTTAACTTTTGAATTCTCTCGTCTTTATCGCGAGATGACGCAGCCTTCAATTTCTAGCTCTCGAATCCTCTTGTTCAATTGGGAATTCTTCTTTTCCAGTTGTTGCGTCTTCTCTCAAGGTCGAGGCAACTACAAAGGAAGTTCTTCCAACCTATAAAAGAAGATAGGAAAATCATTAAAACATATATATACTTAAACAATTTAAAGTTAGCAGGGAAGTATGACTGCACACATACCAGAGACCCAAGTGCATTCAAAAGGTCAGGAGACACAACTCTAGAGACCCCATTGAATGAATTATTGCCTTCGATGTGAAAGCATTACACACGTTCGCGAGAGCCCCGCAAAGAAAGCTAGGGAGCATCTCCCATTCCTTGGAAACAGATCGAGAAGATGCTTGATAACTGATCCATAGAAGAATCGGGTCGATGGAATCTTCTTGGCGAGAGAAGGATTCGAATCATGGTTATCCTCGTCAGAAGAATCAGAACTTGAGTTAAGGCGAGAAGAAGACTGAGCCTTTCGTTTCTTAGATAATGGAGCGGAAGATTTATCTTTGCGAGCGACTGTTTTACCCTTACTTTTAATCTTCGCGGCTCATAGTTTCTTCAACTCCAACCTTCGCATACGCGTAAAGATAAGAAACAGAGGCAACAATATTGTTTTAAATAAGAAGAAAGGAAGTGTTTCTTACTTCACTCGTAAGCGATCGAAGCAATGTCAGAGTATCCTCCGACGGATCCTTTTGTAGCTTCTTCTCAACTTTGGTTATCGAAAGATTTCACAAACTCAAGAATTATAGAAAGAAAGTTGCGAAAGCAAAATTTGAAGTCGGAAACATACCTCTTTCTTCTTCTCGGGCCATTTGAATTCCCAAGGATGATATCTGCGAGATTCGCAGAAGAATATGCGAGCCCGCGATGTAAGGGCCGTTTAAGATCAAGGAACGACCCACCATTTCTCATCTTTGGAATGACGAGGAGAAGTATTATTGTGCACAGGTGCCAATCAATGTCTTGCATGAGTAATTTATCTTCGGGACATTATCCTTTTTCTTGAGCGAATGCCCCAGTGAGATTTCATATTCACCATAGTTATCAACTGCGTAATTTTCAAAAAAAGTTTTCCACAAGTGTACTTCTCAAAGAACTATTTCCAAGTCTGCGAATTGGGGGTTTCTGACAGAATTAGGGTATAAAGATCCTTTGCCAGCACCGCGGTTCGCGAACTCAAGCATCAGGCGAATGCAATCGCCACTTAATTGATACACAGCTCGAGAGAATTTTTCATGGGCCAGATTTCATAAAATAAAGGCATCTCGGGATTGTATAAGGGGATGGGAAGTCTGCGAGAAGTCGACCAAGCGAGACAATAATTTTTGATCATCACATTGATGATCATAAAACAATTTTGCGAAAGAATAGATGAAGGTTCTTGATTGGGAATGGTTGATAGAGTAAAACCCTCTCCATCAATTTCTGTTTAACTTCTTCAAAAGAAGACTTGTATGCTCGACTCATAGAGGCCATTATCAGTATGGGAATGGAGGGGAGGTTGGAGATTAGGATCAGCGTTAAAAAAGATGAAGAAAAGATTTGCAGTAGCAGAAGCGCAAATTGCGGAAGGAGAAAATCAAAGAGAAGTTGCAGAGAGAAACTAAAGAATGAAAAGGAGAAGAAAAGAAAACTATATATAGGGAAAAAGATCCTCGAGAAAAAACGGTCATTTAATACGAGAAGAGACATGAATGGTCAAGAATAAGCGGTTGAAAGAGACGTGTCAAGAAAAGACATTAATAATCAAAATCCGTGTAAAAGTACACAAAGCTGAAACGGAAAAGATAAACAATCGCGGCAAATCAAAAGAATCACTCTCATGATACTCTTCCTTCGCGGGAGAAATATGAGGAAAGACAAGGATCGATACTAAATGTACATCTCAAAGAAGCTTGGAACTTCACAAAGAATAGAGGCAAGTAAGTACTTTTCAAGAACAGTATTCTTCGCTTGTTCCTTCATCAAGAAGACCAAAGATTATTATAACAACATTTTTCCTTAAAGATCGCTCTTCAAGCAATATTCAAGGAAAAAGAGGCAAGATGTAGGACCATAATATCGCAACGTACGGGGCTCGCGGGGTTAATAAACAACGATGTCGCGAGGCATCGCAGCTAAAATAAACGACGCAATGAATAACGACAAGCAAAACACAAAGGAGACGTAAAACTTGGCGAGGGCTAAGGAGTGTCGCGAGAACGAATGTTTGTGCACTTGCGACACTTCGCGAGACATTCCCCGAAAATAAAGGATAGCTTAGTTTGTCATCCACTATGTATTACCCTATATAAAGGGCTAAATGAGTCTGTAAGGGGAAGAGATCTTTTTGGAATGGTTAGGCAAGTCATTAGGAGAGAGAAAGTTTAAGAGTGTTTTAATTTCTAAGTGTAATTCTACTTTCCTGTGTAAACACTTCATGAATTCAATCAATAAATGTTCTTGATCTTACATCTTCAATGGATTAATTAAGCAAAATCGAGTAAGGGGTGTAGTGTGGGAAATCCTGCTACTACACTCACCAGAATCTCAAATTTTTTTATTGAGGCTATTGATCTTCAAGATCATGATCAGCTGATTACTGAGGCTATTGATGAATTTGAAATGTCTCTTGATCGTGAATGTGATCTCTATAACATCATTGAGTCATTCTCAAACAATATCAAGAAACTTCTCCAAGAAACTACTCTACAACGAGAAAAGATTAATGATCTTGAGGATATGGTTAAGGAAGACTCAATTAGAGAAAAAAGTTTGATCGAGACACATTCATCAGATCTTAACAGACTTCGTGTCAGAAAAGAGAAACTAAGTGCATCTCTTACTCTAGCCCATGAACAGTGCAGATCTTTGAAAAAGGAAAACTTTGTCTTAAGGGTAAATTCTTCTGTACAAACTAATTCTCATGAATTACAGCACATGAAGAAAAGTCCTCCAGTAGAATATTGTGTCAATCAAAGTTTACATAACTTACAATCTTTTCATATGGCTATGAAGTTAAAACAGGTGCCAATTTCTGCTTCTCCTTCACGAACCTGTACTTTATGTGGGAAAAAGAATCATTATGCTATCCATTGTTTTTCCAGGAGGAAACAAATTTCTAAACTTCATAATTTGCTTCTTTCCACTGTCAATGGAATAAATAGTCGGTCGACTACTGCAGTGAATCGCATGCCCACAGAAAACCAGAAACCTTATAAAATGATCTCTTTTTTAGAAATCATCACAGGGCTCAAGTGCATTTTAGTATAAATTCTTGTGTTACTGATAAAAGCATTCCCTGTGTTTATAAGACTGTTTCTGGTAAATCTAAGTCTAGAAAATGGATCCCCTTCCATCTTGATCCTCTTGAACCTGTTGCAAGAGGTCCTAGACTTAGCCCTCAGAGAAATCCTTCTAACGGATATATTAATCAAGCTGTGTCTTTTTCTTCTGGGATGAATGTCAATCGAAGAAAGGCAAAATCCACAAAGATCAAGCTGTCAGATGATATGTACAACTCCTTTCTCAATAACCGTAGTGGGATTATGTCTCACTCTACCACCTGATTCCAGGTATTTTTCTTTGTTCCTAACTTGAGAGGTGCAAGGACAATAATTGAGAATTACTCAAGTATGTGTAGATGGTGGATTTTCGACAAAGGCTAAAATCGTAAACCCATAATTATATGAACTTCTGATCCAGCAATCAGACGTGAGTATTGAGACACGAGTCTCTCATCAAATCTGTGACTGAGAATACTGTCTCTCAGAGTACATGCAGATATGTAGTCTCTCGGCTGGACAATGACATATCTCATGAATACTGGACACTTCAGTAATTATTTCTATATAGAATCACGAGATTGACGGCTCCTAGACAGCTTGCTCTACTAGTATAGAGCGATAACGTCTTCAAGATACAAACAACATTTTCCCTGACTATATAAAGGATATGAAACTCCAGCAGGCTCATGTCATAATAATTAATGCTCCTAGACAGCTTGCTCTGCTAGTATAGAGCCATCAGTTAATTATTCTTAAATTCTTGGATTCATCCACTGAATTTCTGAAAATATTCAAATATTTTCACAATATTTAGTTACTTCAATCTATGGTTCTTCCCAGCAGAATTCCATGGGTTAGTAATAAATATTCAACACATGGGCGTCTGAGCTACCTCCAAGTAAGCCCCGATTTAAATGGTGCAAGTGTACTCAACGACGATGTACTAACAATCATCGCACGAATGAGTATTTCAAAATATGACGAAACGATGAACCTATGCAAATAGGAAGGAAAATAATAAATAATTAAATATTGACCAAGGCACTGGGGATTGGGCTCACCGACCGGCCGGCCGTGCCGTGGCCAATCCCACACCAGTTTTATATCATAGTTATAAAAAGGTATGAGGTTTGTGTCCATGATAGCCACGGCTATCAGATGGACGACTTTTGATGGGGACCCTGATCCGAAGGTTGGGAAGCTCTGGATGGAGTTTTTGCTTGGACGGTTGAGAATCTTACAGTTTCTTAAGTGGTTTGGTGTGCGTCGATATAATACGGTGTGGGATGTTGATTTCAGGCCCTAAAACAGTGTTTTCCATTCTGTTTATATCTGACTCACATAAAACCTACTTTTCTTTTTTCGATCCTCTCCTCTCCTCTCCAAAATCAAGTTCAAATTCTCAACAGTGCCGACGAAGAAATACGGAAGAAAATATCTGTCAGGTCATAAAATTTCAACCCTAATATTTCACCTTTCATCTCGGTGTTAATTTAATCCAAAAAATCCCATCTTAGGTTGAATTTTAATTCAGTGATAGTGTTCTTCCTGAATTTCTGAAGAAACCTATTTGTAAAAGTGAAATTGGATTTATCCTTTTAATCTTCCAATAGAAGAAACCCTAAAATTGGTTTGTTTCTTAGCCATCTGTTCCCCGAGGACTCTAACCCTATGGTATGTTCTTTTTTTTCTTTTTTTTTTCAATTTGATTTCTTCTTCACCCTCTTAACTAATTCATCTCAGCGATTGATTTTCACGATTTTGTTGTTAAATTGGAGAGGGTAAGTCGAGCGTATTCTCGCATTCTACATACCCTTGGTGTTGATCTGTTTGCTTCGAAAATTCCTAATAAACTTGAAGCTCAGATCTTTTAGGAAATTGGGTTTATTAAAATTTAATTTGTGGTATATAATTAAAAAACTCAACTACCCTGATCAAGCAATGTTGCGCAGAAAGCTGATAGTATTCCCTCATTCTTCATACACGATGGTGCTTATCTCATTGATTTGACAATTCCTAATAAGCTAACTCGGGTTTTCCTTGGACTTGCTGTTGAGCATGTTTATCGTTGCAATATATCTATTACCATTGAATCGTAAAATGGTGGATAATCTCAATTTAATATTTTACTATCTAAGGAAAAGGATTATGATTTCGTGCTTATGATGTGTATTTCAAACACGTAGGCTCTTGCAAAACTGCTCAAGAAAGATGATCTAAATATCCAGCATGGTTCTTCTTCAGAAGGATGGTGTGAATGTGGAATCAACTGCACCACTCTCATGTTCATTCAGAAGGTATCACCACCCTTATAGGTTTCTCACTGAAGTTAGCGGTTGGAAATGGTTCACTTGATGCTGCATTCTGTGACAGTCTGCGAGATCAGTCTTCACTTTTAGAAGGGTATATGTGGTAAGTACTGCCTTATCCTTAATTAATTTATTTTATCCAATAAATAGTGAAGCACAATATAGGGTGGTGTTCACAATTTAGACGGTATACAACTCCACACAAGGATTACAATTAGTGTTTTTGTGTAATGATGATTAAGCTGTCAAAGTGGGCAAAGTTGGAGCGGGATTGAAACAAGAACGGGTCTGATATGATCCCCTGGAATTATTTAGGTTTGAATTCTGCGAAGTTTAGTATTTTCAGCTTCAGTTGCTTGCTATAGAGGATCATCAACAACTACAATATTTTCATATGAATAACAAAAAGTTAGTATTTTCAAATTTAGTTGCTATGCATTCGTATTTCGTATGCTTTTTATTATTTTTTTTTCAGGAGAACTAATTTGTGCTAGATATCTTTGATCTTCTGGTGATGGCTACACAACCTCTAAGAAGTCTTGAGCAACTATTGATCTCAATTACTTTAGCTAAAGTCTGTTTTTGCAATTTCTTCTATATACCGTCTGTTAGGATTTTATAATTTTTCTTTATGGTAGATTGGTTGACATGAATGCTGGATGATGATAAAATTCATAGTCGGTCAATCCACTGAATTCTGTGATGTTATTCTTGAATCTCAACATTCTTTTTTTTTCCTTGAAGCATGTAGTCTCAACAGTTTATTATTCAATTAATTAATCCACATATATAAATTGTATTTAGAATATGTGATTAAGAAAAATAAGATGTGATGTCTTTTTACCATTAATTCCATGGATTTGTTGCAATTGGGAATAAATCTTTGACAGATGTTAGGTCTCAATGATCTACCGATAATGGTACACAACCTCCAAGAAGTTCTGAGCAATAATGTATTTACCATTTTACCCTGCTGATCATGTCTAATATTGTATTTAAGATTTTCATGGAAGAAGAAACATTGAATTCCATAATGTTAGTTTAATTTATATTTTTGTCTTATGGATATCAAATAACACATCCTTCATGTTAGGAATTAAATAAAACGTTTGCATGGATTCTGGCATGACAAAATCAGTTTGATTATATGCTTCATAAACATCTCAAAAACAGAAGCAAGTTTATGATCATAGGATTATATCGGACTGTTTGATCATAGGATTATATTGGACTATTTTTTCTATTTGGTTAGTTACAAATGGATGGGATTTATATTAATTTTATGTCATTACAGGCCGAGTGACCTCAAGTTCGTTTTTGTTTTTTGCTCATCTATTCCTACAGTTAAATAGCGCATGTGGCTTTCTTCTTTTCTTACTTGCGGAGTATTTTTTGTGTGGTAATGCATAAATAAGAACTTTCCATTTAATTCATCTCAAGAGAAAAGAAAAACGTAACTATGAGAGTAGCCATAAATTGTGTTGTCGGTTGGGAGGGAGATAAGAGTGTGTTCTGTGACTCATAAACATGTGACTTGCAATTACGTAGTGTAGTGAATGCGCTGTGATACTGATTTACAAAAACAAGGCTTAGTTAGGAAACTAAAGGATAGCATTTTTCATGCTACTGTAGCGTCGAAATGTATTAGTGTAAGTGTGACAATCCACTTATCTCCATTTTTCTTATTTGAGATGTATTCTCAACTGGGTTATGTATTCAAGGCATTCTAATTGGTTTTCATATATTTTCTTCTGCATGCATAGAATTCCATGAAGGTTTTGACCAAGGAAGATGAACCTGCCTCTAATACTCTTCCTGTTGTTGAAGGAGGAGTTTAATCTACCGCCGGTCAAGCCCGAGATTGAGATGCCCTTATATCAAAAACAACAGCGTTAGCGGTTGGTAATCCCTATGAGAAATCTTTTCTTTTCAGTTCTCTCATTGGTTTGCTCGATGGAATTTGATGTATTATAGCAAACCACGGTACTATTTTTGTACTTCAGTTAACTAAGGTGTTCAAACTAATACATTGATGTACCATGCTTTATGATAAAATTCACTTTATTTTCGGTATTACTCCTAAGTGGAAAAACAGTCTGACTAGATTATGTTGATTTCGACAATCTAAAATTAACCATTGATTGTAGTTTGTAGTCCGTGACCATTTCATGTTGGTTAACTTGGTACAAACCTTTCTTTAGCCGTATGAAATCATATTCTTAATACTACTTCGAGCAGAAGCCTCTTTTAGCACACAATCTCATCTGCAATCAATTAGACACATAAGGGTTTTCAACTAGGCATAATTCAGAAGTATATTTTAGATCTGATAGTTTTAATATAGATACGATACTCACTTGAGTTAACTGATTTTGTTTTCGCACTTCTTAGGCCATGAAGGTAGTGGTTGTACTAATAAAGAAGGCAAATTTCTTAGAATAGGGGAAAGGAATAGCTATATCCAACCGAGGTAATCTGAAATCAATTAGTGAATTTTTTTACTCTATTTGTATCCTTCTGGGATTCAATACTGTGGTACTCTTCTGTCTATTTTTTGGTTTTGCCGTTTCTTAGGTGTTAGTCATGTCACTTTTATAATCCTGTTAATTTACTAATTGAAAATATGTTGCAAAAAACAGTCGATTACAATAAGTTGGTGGATAGCATGGCAACAAGCTGGGCACCAACACCCAAGCCCAGATTTTTAGATGTTGTAATTATCGCAAGCTGATTTAGTTTTTAATCTGATTACTGCTATGAACTGACTTTTTGGTTGATAACTAGAGATTATATAGGTTCACAGGGCTATTTTTTATTTTATTTTAACTTTGTCAACTTTTGTTCAAACCCTTGCTTTGCGTTGCTTCAATTGATGGTCAGATGGCTTTAAGGTCAATTTTATTTTTTGAATTATTAGACCAGTTTTTTTTTTTTTTTTGTACAACTCTAATGGAAGTTATGTTGTATTAGGTTAACAACATGGCATCCCGTATGACACATTGCATTGAAAAACCTGCCCGAGAATATTTATATTCCGTGAGCTGAATCATATAGAGGCAGGGAAATGTCTCATGGTTAAGATGCAGGTTCTGCGTACATGGCGGTAGGTTGATATCATGTCGGGTAGCAGAGTTACCAGCATGGATCCGCTCTTCCGTGACTAAAATTTAAGAACACCACTTAGTGATTATCTTTTTCACAATTTATATTTATGCACGTCTCAATAGTATATTCATCATACTCCACATTGTGATCATATCAGGGGACTAATAAAGCATGTTAGAAGTGTTTTTACAACTACTTGAGTTTAGTTTCAAAGGCAATAATAGAGGAGCAGTTGTTTTACCCTAATAGGGTAAAACTGTCATAAGATTGTTAACAGTGATGATAGGCTACTGATCAAATATTTGGTTATATTTTTTATTTACTTATAGCATTTTGGTTCTTTGTGGTGCTGAAATGGAAGTTTAGTTGAATTGCTGTTGCAGATATTACACATGTATTTGACGTTGAGCTTACGTGTCAGAGAGTGAAAATGATGACAACTCCTGAAGAGTCATGGATCTTTACTTTATCGCAGACACATTGTCAATCTTTCGCAATGTTTGATATGTGGATACATTAAAGGACAGATAGAAGATACAATGCTTAAATCTTAACTGATGCTTGATTGCAGAGACGTATGATGGGCCAGTAGAAAAGGCACAATTAGAGAACGGGTGAACAAAATACAAGAACGAATCTTCCCAGCACAAAGGGTATAATTGATGACTAATTCGGCTTGAATGAAACTGCCCAGCAGAAAGGGCATAGTTGATGACTAATTCAGCTCTATTCCAGGTTTGCCTCTAATTTCATACAACAATCAAAAAGATTAGGGTTTGATTGGTGCTATTTGCATGTTCCCTCTTATTAGATGCATTTTCATGTTTTCTCTTGGTATTATACTTTTGTGAGTTTTAAGGTTTTGCTTTGCATATTCAAACACATTTATTGTCAACTTCCAATGCTAAACATGCTAATAATGGAATGGTATTAGTGAAACTGATAATGTTAGACTACAATCCAAAGAATTTTGCAGGCTTGAGAGGAGGTGTTCTCGGATACGAGGATTTCGTTCAAGTTTCAGAGTTACACAAGGTGGTTTATTGCCATACATTGGTTAATTCTTCTGCGAGGCAAGTTTCTGAAACAAATCTATATCATTTGCAGTCGCTACTTTGGTATCAGACTGCAGAGTGCCTTCATATAAAATTTTAGTTATCCCCCGAGACAATATAGTGTTCAACAACATTGAATTAGTGCAGTAGACTTTTATTTATGCATATTAATCCTGCATTGGTAAAACTGGATTGTCGTAGTCTCCTAATTATTTTTTGCTTTTTTTTTGTGATTATGTTCCTTCCCATAATCAAGTGACATTACTTATCTCTCAAATAAACGAATGAATGCTTCTTCTGTCGCCTATGCATTTTGGAGCTCAGTTACTTGAATTTTACTTCCCCATCCAATTAAGTGACACTACTTATTACTCTCAACTACATGAATGTATGCTTCTTCAGCCTAATGATTTTGCATTTTGAAGCCATGCTACTTGACAAAGTCATGAATATGTTATCATTACCATGTTTTATAACTTCTTTTACATAGGATGGATGATTGTGACACACTCCACTTAAAGAATCCTATTTATAATATTACGAGTAACAAAATATGGATATGTGGCGCAGTGGTAGCGCGCCTGACTATGACATCATACTCAGGAGGTTGCGTGTTCGATTCACGTTAGGTTCTCTGCTTTTCAATCCATTTCTTTATTATACTCCTTTGCAGCATTGTTAAATCTGTGTAGTAAGTAACCGTAGCATTAGACTTTGTACATCAAAATTTGAATAGTTTTGTTTACTTAATCAAATGAAGAAGTTTGGTGATATAATTAGTGCAGTATGATATGAGTCATAAGTCGTATCGTGTAGCGAAATAAATATTTGTCGATATACCATGAACACTCGAAAGAACTCGACGTACCATGAACGGTCGAAAGAACACAAGGCTGGCACTAGCGATCAAGTGCATGGTCACTACCATTTTTCGAAGGAATATTAGATCACTTGATGGTGATCTCAACAATTGAGGGTGTGAAAATTCACATGATGAGTTCTGTAGGTGACTTCTACCCATACAAATATTATTATTACAGCAATTCAACATTATGAATACTAATTAGGGTTGCTCTTTTGAAGTGTTTGAATGGGTTTATATGCGACTTATGGTGGGTCAGTAGATAAGCGCATTCAGAAAGCATGTGATCGAATTACTGAATGTGTTTTAATAGCCTAATCAATGACGCTGGCACTAATCAACTAGATAACTATGACCTTTAATGTGCCTTAAGTATTTTTAACATAAATTCTGATTAAATGTGTTCAAAGAATAACAACGTCAATTAAATTCTGGAGTATACAAGCCAAGACTTCGACACTGAGAGGCTTCGCGAGCATTTTTCGCTCGCCCTACAACAACTAAATTAGATGGTAAGAAATCAACGTATAGGATGCAGGTGTTTTAAGAGATCGACCACCTCCCGTATGATTTTGGTGTCCATATCCACACAAATTATATAGATGCAGTTTTCTTTTTCTTTTTTAATCATTGTATCTAATTTCATTGTAGAATAATTAATCTAACGTTTCTTGGAATACTCTGTTTGTTGATTTGATTACTTCATGGACTATTGATTATTCTCAATCAAGAGTTCATAACATTAGTTGTGTTTGGTTATAGATTGTTGATTTGGTTCCATTACATCTGATACTGATTTTCTGTAGTTTAAGATTAAAAGCAGGTGCAATAACAGAAGATTTCATTCTACTTCTTCTGAAGATTTGGTTCTTGACCAATCAATTTGGTTATCATTCCAAATTTGTTCTTTAATACCTTTATTTGTTTCCAAAACTTGCTCACCTTAAATACAAATTCAATTTACCCAGTGCAAAGGGTATAATTGAAGCCTAATGCTTACTAGAATTTAAAGTGACCTATTGGAAGATCTAAGATGAAATCTGTCAAACTAATCAGAACAATCATTAAAAGATCTAAGATGAAATCTGCCAAACTAATCAGCACAATCATTAATGGTGCGAAAGTACGAACCGGGGAAATGAGATACCGGGGAACAAGAGAGGTTGTGGATATTCTCTGTAAAGGTAAACCGTTAATTATTATTTTTTTGGTGTACTTTTGCATATAATAATTAGTGTGCTTCTAGAGCTAAGCAAGGTAAGTTGTATCATTTATTTATTTTTCACTTTTCAACAAATGTTAATTTGTATTCTCCGTGCAGATTTGCAATGGTCGTACATAGTCAGTATGAAAGGATGACTTTCCTATAGTAATACTGCCGAGAGTTATGGTACTCTTGAAGAAATTCGATTAACTAAAATGTGTACTGCTTGAAATTATTGGAGTTTCCGTGTCAGATTGGTATATGTAATGTGCTACTGGAGGTTATGTCAGAGAATTTACTAAAAGTTATGTAGGATCAGAATATCGCAACATAAATACCTCGCGAAATCAATAAACAACATTGTTGCGACGGTGTCGCAGACGAGTAATATAAATGACGACGACAGCCAGAACATGAGAAAGATGTGAAGACCTAGCGAGATCTAGGAGTGTTGCGAGATTATATATTTGTACACTTGCGATAATTCGCGAATCATTCCCGAAAATAAAGGACAACTTAGCTGTCATCCATTATGTAATACCCTATATAAAGAGCCGAGTAGGCCTATTGAGGAGAGATCTCTTTTCGAGTGTTGATCAAGTCATTAGGAGAGAGAAAGTTTGGAGTGATTTTAATTCTTCAGCCTAATTTCCTTTTAACTTGTAAACAGTCAAGAAATTAATACAAAGAAATTATAATTGATCATCTTAAAAATGGTTTGATTGTATGAATTCTTATGAGGGGTGTAGTGTAGGATTTCCTGCAACTACATATTGGCGCTAGAAACAGGGACTAAGAGAAGATTGAAGATAAAGGATTGTTGTTAAGGTTGTTCAAATCAAGAAAACGATGAAGCAAAATGATAAAACAGTTAAAACAGAAAAAATTAAAATCAAAAATTATAGAAGAAAGTTGGAATGTAACTTGATTAGGAAAATAATGATTAATGAATTCCATGAGAATATCAGAGGGAGAATACATAAACGAGATTTTGAAGGAAAAAAGGTTACAACAATGGAGAAGGTTCCACCCTTGAAAGATTGGGAAAAACAGAAGATTACATTCACAACAGCAGAGATACCAAGAGGAGATATAAACCACACATCTCCTCTGGTAGTCACAATAATTACACAGAAAAAAAAGAGGAATCAATGGGAAATGTGGAAGAATGGGCGATAAGTAGAACTTTGATCGACACGGGAAGTTCAGCAGATATAATGTTTTATCATGCATACAAAGAAATGGGATATAAAAATGAAGAGATGAATCCATCAACCTATTATATTCATGGCTTTGGCAAATATACAACAAAACCAAAAGGAGAAATAAAAGTGCGAATTTCGTTAGAAGAGATTGAGACACAAGTGACATTATGTGTGGTGGACATGGAGTCGCCATACAACATGTTATTGGGAAGACCGTGGATACATGCAATCAAAGCTGTAGCATCAACATTACATCAATGCGTCAAATTTCCTATGCCGAGTGGAATTGATGAAATTAGAGGGGAGGGAGGCTGATAAAGCGAGATTATGTTATCAAATTGAAGTAAAACATTATGAAGAACAGGTCAAGAGGCGAAGAGATCGCAGAAAAATGGCGAAAGCAGCGAAAAAGGAAGAAGAATTTAGAACTTATATGATAAGAGCAGAATAAGGAAAAGGAATACCAAGCAAAATATCAGAAGAAGAGAATGAACTTGCGAAGGAAATGAAAGGACCAACACCTATGGGAGAACCAAAGGTCAGCTACACCGCAGCCGAGACGACAAAGGAAGTAAACGTTGGAACTAAAGAAGAACCCAAGATGTTAAAAATTGGGACTAAGATGGAGACAGATGAGGAAAAACGGACTGTTGATCTGTTGCGAGATTACAAAGACATCTTCGCATGGGATATGGATGAAATTCCTGGAATAGATCCATCTGTGGCGTGTCATAAACTGGAAATCGACAAAAATACAAGACCATTCAAACAAAGAATTAGAAAAATTGCAACAACATATCACCCTCAAATAGAAGAAGAATTGCAGAAGATGCTAGACGCAGGAATCATTAGACAAGCAAAATACACCGAATGGATAGCAAATATGGTTGTAGTCCCAAAGAAGAAAAAAAGGGATAAGAATTTGTATAGATTTTACTGATCTCTTGACATGGCTCAAGGAAAAGATTACACCGCTCCCGCAACCTGGGTCATGAAGATTTGGGGTCAATAAAGCCCATCCAGGAGAGATACCTTGGATTTCCAACTATATATATAAGGTTATACCCTGGTTGGACGACCGAGGGTCTCTTCTAAGGAGTCAGTGTATGACCAAGGCGCCGAGGTACACGGGTTGAGCCAAGAGTGCCTGGGGAATTTGAAGTGTCTCGGCCATTCTTGGCAAGTCTTGGCACATGCTGCACTCGGCCCGAAGAAAACTCCACTTAGGGTGCAGTCTCGTAACCATAAGCCCTATAGGTATAAGGGATAAGAGGTTGCGAAAACAACTGGTTATTGTTAAGACCGGGTGGGAGGAGCTAGTCTTGTATGGCCGATGTACGCCTCCTTGAAGGGGCAACCAGGGAGATGATAAGGGCGGCACCCTCCATTAGGGAGCTGATAAGTGTCTTAAGACGAAAATGTCATGAGGCTTTATTTTCGCAAGAAAATTTAGGTTTGTCATATTTGTGCGATGATCCTGAAGAGGCATACAAAACGCGAGGATAAGACGAGATCAATGGGTCTTTACATGAAAGTGTAAAGACTTCCTGCGATTTCGTCGCAAGACGGCAATGTCATGGGGCTCTAAATTCGCAAGAATTTCTAGGCCTTTCATATTGTCGCAACAAAAACATCCTACAGAGGCAAAAATACTAAGAAATGATAAGGCAAGATCAATGGGTCTTTACATAAAAGTTTAAAGACGTCCTGCGATTTTGTCGCAATGACGAGGGGTGGCAAAATAAGACCTTTAACTAGGAAGGCAAAATAAGACCACACAAAAGAGTAAGCGAACAAGCTTGCGAGAATGAATTTGCAAATATTAGATTACATGATTGCGAACTTTTAGTTCAGCAGCAATAGTCACGAGAATGAGGCATGCTATCACATCAAGGATGACTTGCTTAATCCTTCATTTGAATACAAGTAAGGCCACACAAGAGAAAGTCATTCATAAGATAGTAAGAGGCAATATGAGAATTGTTCAACAGTACACTCAATCTTTCTTATCAAAAAGTGCACCTCAAAAGAAATTGAAAAGCGTCTTATGCAAGAAGTTATGTAGATAAAGAGGCTAAAGGACATAAAATTACAAAAGAAGTTTAACTCTCTATATCATTCATTTCGCCAGAATGAGATATTAAACACTCCTCAACAACTTTATCAGCTTCAACAACTTTCACGCTTTCGCCAGTTGATTGATTCTCGCCGGAAACCCCTTCACCTGGATTATTATTGACAACTTCATTGTTAGATGGGATCACCTTTTCATTTGAGATGTCCTCGCATCTTTCGTATTCATAGTCACTATCAGGATAATTAGGGATTTCATCATCATCTACCTCCAGAGGTTCGATAGATACATGGTCAAGAGATTTGGACTATAAGATATCATTCATAACAACCTCTGCTTTGAGATGAAATTGGCAAAGAAGTGCCCTCTGGTGATTCCTACTCTGGATGTCTTTGGAGTGAATAAGATAATCAAATCTTCTTTCGGCCTGATCGCGAGAGTTAGCAAGATTAGCGGCAAGTAGCGCATTCTCTTTGCGAATCTTGGCATAATTGGACTCCAAAGTAGAAAGGGAGGAGCGAAGATCTTTCTCAGACTCTGCAAAAACAAAAAACAAAAAGAGTTATAAACAAAAGATTCGAATACTTGACAAAGAAAAAATAGATGAGGCAGTCAAATTCTATGACTACCTTCCTTTTGCGAAATAAGATGCTGGGTCAAAGCCAAGCAACTATTTTCCAAATGATCCATGGCACTGTCAAAATTATCTCCAACTAAACCTTTTAATCGAGAATGCAACCTCTTTTCGTTAGAAACAAGTAAGGTATTTTCCTTCGCAAGGGAAGAATAGGATTCTTTAACTTGGAATATTGGTCTTTGAGTTGGCTGGTTTTCACACTTAAAGTTATTCTACCCTGAATAAGCTTATCCCTTTCAACAGTGATTTCTTTGAGTTTACTTCTCAGCGAACAGAGAGATTGTTCCTGTTCATTACATGTTTTCTGACAGACATCAAGCTGTTGCGAAGAAATCGCCACCTTGTTTAGCAAAACTCACTTCTCTTGAGATAGAGTTCCATTCTCATCTGATAAGGTTTCCAACTCCAAATTAGATTTACTCAAAGAATAAGAGAGATGAGATAATTCGTTACTTAGTGAGTCTTGCTTCTGAACTAAGTGAATATTCTCTTTGGTAAGGTTATCTATTTGATCAACAAAGTATGTATGAAGATTATCTAGTTGGTTATATTGCTCCATCCAAGCATCTCTATCCATTAGAGTTTCTTCAACGAAAGATTCCAACTGACATATCTCCATTTTTCGCTTCTGGTTTAAAGCTTGAAAGGCGAACAAGGTCTTCAAAAAAAAAAAAAAAAAATTGAGGAGAAGTAATACCTTTAATTCTTCGTTCTTCTTGCGAAGTTTATCACGATCCAACGAAATGTTTTGCAGGTTATTCTTCAATAGTTTAACTTCTTGTTCTAAGGATATTTGCGATATCCTGTCAGAACCAAAGTATTTACTCAAAGACTCGCAAACTCTAGACCTGATGGGATCAATGGAGGTCTTTTTGGCATCATTCATAATGTCTGATAAAACTTTGAAAGCTACGTCTACTCCCTCCAGGTTTTCTTTGGTAAGAGGGATAGACTCAGATGGAGAGGCAATGATGACAGGAGAGGGGAGAATTGAATCGTCTTTGGTCATAGAAATGACAGGAGAAGAAATCTGATGAAGATTAATAAGTTGGGTTGAGATAGAGGCATTGATAGTAGAAGAAGAAAGGGGTTCATCTTGAGGAACTTCATTTATGGAAAATTCAGGCATAGGAGGAAAATCAGCAGCAACATTTTCAGAGATAACAAGAGTAGAGTAATTTTGCGAAGATATCGCAGGAAGTGTTGGTTTATCCTGCGAAGATACTGTAGGAGGAGTTGTAAGCTTGAATATAGGAAAGGAAATGGAAGATTCAACACTTTTAGAACGACGAGGTTTCTTGGGGAGTCTATCAACATTTTTTTCGTCCTGCGAATCACAAGTTAAATAAGAAACAGAGGCAACAATATTGTTATTAAAAGAGTAAATATTTCTTAAATACCTTGTTATCCGCATGCTTTCTTTTAGTAACATCGATTTTTGGTTGCGAACCTACGGTAATAGTAGGGTTCAGGACGGTGAACTTGGTGTTAGATTTGTTCTTGCTGAAACAAAAATAGCATGGGAATCATTAAAGGAAGAATAATATCAAGATGAGACAACTTCAATAGGAGAGATCAATCACAAAAAAAAAAAAATCAAATTCAGCAAAACTAACAAACCTTGATGGCTCCATAAAAACAGTAGCAGAAAGATGATGAGAACAGTAGCAGAGGAACAATAGCAGAAAGATGATGAGAAGAATTGCAGGAAAAACAACAATAAAAAGTTGCAGACGATGAAGATTACGAAGTAAAAGAAAGGAAACACTCTCATGAGGGATTCCTCCTTAAATAGACAAGAAAAGGGTGACCGGTTAACATTAAATGTGCCGGTAAAAGGTGAAATTTTAGAGATAAGCGGTCATCCCTAATTCACGGAATCTCGTCGGCAAAAAATTGATGAAAGATGAACAGTTGCGGCATTTCAAAAATACTAGTTCTCATGACATTCTCTTCTTCGCAGAGAAGACATGAGAAGAGGCAAGATGTAGGATCATAATATCGCGACATCAATACCTCGCGAAATCAATAAACAACAGTGTTGTGACGGTGTCACAGACGAGTAATATAAATGACGCAATAGATGACGACAGCCAAAACACGAGAAAGATGTGAAGACCTAGCGAGATCTAGGAGTGTTGCGAGATTATATATTTGTACACTTGCGATAATTAGCAAATCATTCCCGAAAATAAAGGACAACATAGCTGTCATCCATTATGTAATACCATATATAAAGAGTCGAGCAGGCCTATTGAGGAGAGATCTCTTTTCTAGTGTTGAGCAAGTCATTAGGAGAGAGAAAGTTTGGAGTGATTGTAATTCTTTAGCCTAATTTCCTTTTAACTTGTAAACAGTCAAGAAATTAATACAAAGAAATTATAATTGATCATCTTAAAAATAGTTTGATTGTATGAATTCTTATGAGGGGTGTAGTGTACGATTTCCTGTAACTACAAGTTAATTGAGGTTTCATGTCAGCGTTTGAGCATATGAAGAGTGACTCACTTTAGAGGTTATTGTTCGAAGTTGAACTTTAGAGGTATGTTGGTGTTGTATAGAGAGGGTGATCCATATACCAGCAGAATATAGGGGCATGTAATATCAAGTGAACTACATGGTTTACTGTAGATTCTCATCAAATGGTATTAAGTGATCTTTTTTGTTTTTAATACCCTTTATTATCATATGTAGTGATCTTTCTTTAGATATCTTTTTGTTGGAACTGTGTGCCCAAATATAAACTGATTTTACCTATGTTATAAAAAGTATGCGTACCATGGAATAATATAAGTTATCTATTATATAATTAACTAAGTTGTGATCATTTTACAATATTTTGATATGTTAAAAAAATTGTAGTATGAATAGTTACAGAGGAATAAAGTATGTACACTTAAAATTAGATTAGAGGTTGAGCCAGGGCCGTAAGGCCTTTACTTTTGGTTGGGGTCTTCTTTATAGAAAGTTTTATGAAAAGGGGCCACGAAGACTTTTATTATAAAGCGAAAAAAAAATATATATATTATTATTATTATTATTATCATAGTTATAAAAAGGTACGAGGTTTGTGTCCATGATAGTCAGGGCTATCAGACGGACATCATTTAATGGGGACCGTGATCCGAAGGTCGGGAAGCTCCGGATTGGGTTTTTACATGGACGGCTAGGAAAGACACCAATTTTTTCTATAGACGGAAAATTTTTACCTTAAAAGGGACTCCTGCCCCCACCTATTTCGAGATGTTCCGGATGGAGTTTCTCAATTCTACGACCAGGAAACTTTGGGTCATGTCCAGTGGGATGATGGTGAACAAACAATACGCTTTATGTGTTCGTTCAAAATTTTTTTTCACTCCTTCGTTTTAGTTTGCTCTGTCTAGAATTAGGTTTAAGGTTTCTCTCTTTAATCACAATGTACGACGTTATTGATGGAGTAACTTATCTCAACATCAATGATTCACACAAGAAGAATCGAATTGAAGTATCTAATACTAAAAAACCCCTCTTCTTCTATGTAAATCTTCCCAAGGTATTACCCTAATCCCTTCTATATTTCGTGATGAAAATACACAGTGATTTTTTATCCGTTTGGTTTGGATCTTAGTGTAGAATCTGGGATCAATTTCGGATCAATTTGTTACGGTTTTTATTTTTCGTCTAGGGTTAGATAAGGATTAGTATTATTGCATCATATTATTGTGTTTTTTCAATTTTCTGGCTTCAAATGATTAGGAATCCATGTATTAAGAGTCTAATTATTAATTGCAAGAAATTTCTGGATCTTATACATTAATAGGTTTTTGTGATTGGAAGTTAGGTTTACACAGTCTTGGATAGTCCAGTTTATTTGCTTATCCTTTTGATTTTTTTTCTCTGTTTTGTATTGATTGGCTTAACTTGGATTTATGGTTGGTTTATTTTTATTTTGAGGTAGGATTTTATCCAGTGTGCACTGGATGATTAGTATTTTTAATTTGTGGTTAATTGAACTCTTAAACTTCATGTAAGACAAAGTCATGCTTCGGTGCATAATGGATTTGGCAAGATAACAATTCGTGAGGTCACCAAGCAGTATCATCCATTAGCATTGAGATATTTCATCATTAGCACGCACTATCGTTCAACTATTAATTACTCAACTAAACAGCTGGAAGTTGCTTCTGGATCTGTTCGCTATTTGTATCAGGTATATAGGTCTCTTTAACTTTAAGGGTATTGTGGTTCCTGTCCAATTTCTTTCTGCATATCTAACGTTGATGTTTCTAATACATACTCTGATCGTGTCTTCTTTTAGACTTTGCATGACTGAGCTAAGGTTGTGTCCACATTTCGGTAAAATAATTCCGGAGGCGCAAAGTGGCGGCACTATTGGATTAACTTATGATCTGAAGCTCAAGAATGCATCGAAAAGTTGAGAAAATATTTCTACACTAATGTAAGATGATCTTCGTACTCGAGATTTCTTAGATACTACACTTCAGGATAGATTGAAGCTTATAAACAGTTCTCTGAATGTGTTCAATGAGAAGGTACCCCATTTCTGCGGAGTTTCTTGCAACCTAGAATGCATATTTTTCATGTTTTTTTATGACCGACTCTTATGATCTAAGTGCCCATTAAAAAGATATAAAAGAACAAATTGTAGTAATGCTAGAGGATAAATACAATAATTACTGCACAACCCTTAAAAAGTGTAAAAGCAATCTTAAAAGAGGTCTTTTATTTCCTTCATATTTCTAATAGTTTACAAAACCCACATACGAATAATAATCTCTGAAACATCGAACCGCTTCTTGCAAACCCAAAGTACTTGGATTACTGTCTAACCACCAAATTAACTCACAGTGGAAATGAACCTATCCCAACTAATAATTGGATCACATGACCAACAACCAAAAATGAACCTACCCTAGCAAAAACAGAAGTCACTGTTCGTGTCCCTTGCTGAACTAGAGAAACAAGTTACAAGTTTTCTTGATATTCTTGGGCTGATGGCACCCTTAACCTATTCAGAATTATCGAATAGTGGTCACTTCAATTTATAATGTAACCATTGTGTTGATATTGTTGAATTTATATAATTGATTATTTTATGTTTCCATATAATTAATCCTGCAATTCTTTTTTGATTTTTGGCTTACAAGATCTTTATAAAAAAATATCGATATAAGGAGATCCCAAGTAACTGTTTTGGAGGAAATCCTAGGTATTTTCAGTGGCAATGATCATGATATAGGTTAACTCTCTCTTTTCTAAATTTTTCTTAGTTGAGGATGTCATGGTAATTTGATGAGTCAATTTTTTTATAAGTGGATGAAATCAGGATTTATATTGGAGCCATTACCGCGTGCACTCAACCTCAAAAAATTGTTGCTGATTTACTGACACAAAGGGTTGAGGAAGAAAGTAATGATAATATTTGTTCTGATAATAGATCTATCAGTTTTTTCCAGCCTTGCTCATCTAGGCAGAAATTCAACTCCAAGGTAATATATGTGACAAATCATAGCCAAATGCAACATTACATGAATGATGAGAAACTGACTTGGGTTTCATGCATCATTGTAGATGAGGCTCATGAAAGAATCTTGAACACTGATTTGTTGTTGGCCTTAGTTGAATGCTTATTGCTCAACAACGCTAAGGATTTGAAACTTATTATACTATCTGCAGCAGATGATGCGAAAAAGATTTGTGCATACTTCTTTGGTTGTAATACAGTTCATGTGGTTGGGAAAAAAAAACCATGTTGACAACAAACATGTTCCCAGTGATTCAGTTATACTAAGATGATTTCACCTGAAGTCATATGCTCATATTGCTATTTGGTTGAACTAGAATTTCCACACAATGTATCTTTGTACACGCTGTGAGTTAGTCTACATTCTAGAACTTCAAACTTCGGCAGATCTGTTTTATTGCCCCCTTTTTAAATTATTGTGTAACCTTTGCTTGATCATTCATTTGGTTGCAGGATTCAATTGCTAACCATATTAGGGATGTTAGGATGCTGGGTGATGGATTTTGTTCGACGCCGTAGATGACTAGAAGAATCTAATAAGGGGTTTTGCTAAAATACAGGTTCATGATATCTTTCTTGGTAAGTCGGTGTTTTCGATTAGGTACATTTTTAAATATATATTAGAATTCATCGTCATGCGTTCAAGTTAATGGTGTTTGGTTGCAGGGGTGATGTAGTTAATTATATACTTGGTAAAGAACCGTTGGCTTCTTTGGTGGTGTTTCCTAACTGAAAGTGTTGTTGCTGAGTGTCATCTGCGAGGTTTGGTACATCGCGACTTGAAACAAAATGTACACTCACAGTACATTAATCGGATGCAACATTCTAAAGCCAGGAAGTTCAGGTAATTTTTTTTCTCAAACTTCAACATTATTATCTGCGAAATACTTTTCCATACTAGATAAGTGTAGAAAGTATGTGATTAAATTGGTGAAGAAGATGTTGATGGTGAATGGACAAATAAAAGAGTACGTGTGACATCTAGATTTTGTTCAGTATGAAAATTAGTAATTTAGTGCGAGAATGCGGTGGCCAATTTTTTCAAATGAAGTGTACTAAAACATCGTAGTAAAAGAAACTATTTTTATATTATTGGTAATGATTTTTCATATGGTGTTATGAGTAATGGGAAGACATACACTGTGTCTCCAAGTAATTCATTGATGCCTCAAATTAGCAAATCACCTGGGCAGGCTCAAGAAGTATTGGCCACTCACTATAATAATCTTCCATTGGACTTACATATGTTTTTTTTCTTAGAAAATAGGTTCCAAGTCGTTGCCCATACAAGTTTCATTTCTGCTGCGTTAAAGCTTGGACTGTTGGACATAAACATCGGGTCTTGGTAGTGGAACGAGGAAGCAATTATAATAGTAAGATTGTTTTATATATTTTTCCATTGTTTTATTGCTATCAGCAATGCAACAAATACGTGCTTATAAATGTCTAAATAGTGCTTTCTCTAGATTGTTTTTAAAAAAAAATCAGTTAAGTGCTACTACCTGTATGGTTTTTAAATTATGTAGGCAATGTTTTTCAAACATCCTACCAAATATACCAGTTAATATGGCCTTTAAGGATTGAAGACCTCTTTGTGTATCCTTATATTAGATTGATTTTGCGGTACCCATTTGATTATATTTATTATTCATCTCCAAAAACCTATGACAGGAGATTAAATCCTAACATCGGAGGTAAATGTTGCTTTTGTCCCATACTAAGATAAGTCTTTTAAACCATGGATCTTTGTAGGCTGATATCAAAAAGGTTGAGGCTTTCAAACAAAGGTAAGCATACTTGCAAAAGATTTACGTACTATGTCATTTTTGATCCATATAGGGTGTTATTTTCCCTCTCGGTTTCAACAGTTAGTTTATAGATTGCGTCTTAGCTGCAGCTGCATTCATTTTGAAGGTAGTTGAATAATATTTCGGTTTCGTGTGTTATGTTTTTTTGTTTATGCTTGAATCCTTTCCAGTCAGGAATCCTGGTAAGGATGTTTAAACCATCATTATGGGTAGTTCTTATTCTTTTAGTAGTTGAAGAGTTCATATACATTAACAGTGTTCTCAAGTCCCATCTTAAATTTTGTTCTTTCTATTGTTATAAAAAGGTATGAGGTTTGTCTCTATGATAGCTAGGGCTATCATACAGACGATATTTGACGGGGGCCATCATCCCGCGGTTGGGAAGCTCTGGAGTGGGTTTGTCACTGGACAGCTGGAAATCTTAAAGTTAACAATTTGTTTTATATATGGAATCTTACGATGTTTCTTTACCTGCGGAAATCTTCTGCGTTTTGTTTTATTTCACAAATCTTGGGTCGGAGACTCAGAGGTTTATTCTTCCGATTTGATCAAAAAGTGTTCCTTTTTATCTCCTAAGCTTCTTCAGAGTTCATAAATAGAGAGGACATTGGCTTCGTTACTGCAAAACAAGAGAGTATATATTAGGGTTATATAACTAAATTGAAACCTGGGTTTCATCTAATGATGGTATTTTTATTTGCTCGATTGATCCTTACACTTTCTTGATTTGTTCCTTCTTTTTTTTACTTAGCAGTTTGATCATGAAGACAGAAATCCTAATGTTGTTTTCACCATCATCAAACTATCATCATCATGTCATTGAAGCGAAACCTGAAGAATCCCTGATGATTTCACGGCTTTTCCGATTTGAGGTTTTAAAAAAAAAAAAAACTAATTAAGATCCTGAAGTGGAGATAATAAAATCAAAAGAAATATAAATATAAATTTAGCATAACTGTAGGTTAAATTTTTGTAGTTGCAGGAAATCCCACACTACACCCCTCACAAGAATTCATACAATCTAAACCATTTGATATGAGTAAAGATAACTTCTCTTTTATTGATTTCTTGATTACTTACAAAACAAATGGAAAATGGGCTTAAAGAATTACAATCACTCTAAATTTCTCTCTCTTAATGTGTAGTTTCAGGTAATCCCACAATACACCCCTCATATAATTTCTATTTGGTTAACACACTGAAAATTGAATGATTAAGAATATACTTTGATTTATTTCATAAAATGTTCACCAGGAAAATAGTATTACACTTAGAAATTAACGCACTCTCAAACTTTCTCTCTCTTAATGACTTGTTTCCTCTCAAAAAAGATCTCTCCCTCTACAACAGACTTACTCAACCCTTTATATAAGGTATTACATAATGGATGACAGCTAAGCTGTCCTTTATTCTCGGGAATGACTCGCGAAGTGTCGCAAGTGTACAAATCTTCATTCTCGCGACACTTCTTAACCTTCGCCAAGTTTCATGTCTTCCTTATGTTTTGCTTGTCGTTATTCATTGCGTCGTTTATTTTGGCCTTCTGCGACCCCTTCGCGAAGCTGTCGTTTACTAATCCCGCGAACCTTGTATGTTGCGATATTATGATCCTACATCTTGCCTCTTTTTCCTTGAATATTGCTTAAAGAGCGATTTTTAAGGAAAAATCCATTGTTGTGGTAATCCTTGGTTTTAATTGGTGAAGGAACGAGCAAAAGAATACTTTTGTTAAAAAGTACGTACTTGCCTCTATTCTTTGGCGAAGTTCCGGAGCTTCTTTGTGATACATATGAAGCGTCATCTCTTGCCTCATGAGTTATGGAAAATAATAAATTTCGCAAGCTCTTCTCGCATGCTAAGAAAATATGTGTTGCGATCTTTGAACCCCACATCTAGAAAAATAGATTTGTCGCAATTGTCTGTTCTCCACTAAATCTCCTTACCCGATATGATTCCGTGGGTTCAGGAGCGACCGCTTACACGTGTCTATTTACCGGTGCATTTAATGTTATCCGGTTGTAACACTTTTCTTGTCTATTTATAGGAGTCTCCCTTACGGAGAATTCCCCCTTCACTTTTCATCTTCTTTATCATCTGCAAGCGTTCATCTTCTTCATTGCTCTGCAAGTGTTCGTCCTCTTCATCGTTTTCGCTATTTCCTGTCCATTGTTGTTCTTATGGCATCCAGGTTTGTTAATCTTGCCAGATCTGATTGATCCCATGACTGATTAGTTTTTGAAATTAGCTTTTCTGATTAATCACACTGTCATGATTAATTTTGTAACTCTCTTTCTGCCATTGTTGTTTAGCAAGAACCAGCCCAAAACTAAATTTACCGTGAAGAACCCTCTTCTTTCTTTGGGCTCGCAGCTGGAATTCCCTTCGCAGCAAGAATCCCTTGCACAACCAAAGCCATCCTCGCGAACAAAGTCTATTGCTTCCAAAAGAAAGTCTGCAAGTGATAAGGTATTTATGGAACACTTGTTTATTAACAATATTGTTGCCTCTGTTTCTTATTTAACTTGTTATTCGCAGGATGACGGAACTATTGACAAAACTCCAAAAAGACCTCGTCAGCCCAAGCCTGTTACTCCCAGTGTTTCTTTTCCCTCCTTTACACCTTCTTCTCCGATTGCGAAATCATCGCCTGCTAACTTTATTTCTTCTTCTTGCGAGAACGTTGTCAATGATGGCATTCCTATGCCTAAAGTTCATCATGACGCCTCCACTATTCATGCCTCTCCTATCACTAACACTTCCGATATTTCTCCAGTCGCTACTCTTCTCGAAACTTCCTCTTCTCCTGGTGCTCTCTTGATGAAGGATGACTCATCCCTTCCTTCTTCTGCTATTATTGCTTCTTCCTCCGAGCAAATCCCTCTTACTAAAGAAAATTTGGAAGGGATAGATGTAGCTCTCAGAGTCCTCTCGGATCTTGTGAATGATGCCAAGAAGACTTCCGTCGACCCTGTAAAGTCTGATGTTTGCGAGATTCTAAGTAAACATCTTGGTCCGGATAGGATTTCGCAAGCATCCTTGGTTCAAGAAATCAATATGTTGAAGAGTGATCTCCAAGCTATGACCGAGAGATGTAACAATCTCCATCTTGAAAATCAAAAATTTCACAACATCTCGCTAGATCGTGATAATCTTCGCAGCAAGAATGAAGAATTAAAAGGTACACTCTTCCCCCCCCCTTTTTTTTTTTTTTTTTTTTTCTTTCTTCTTCTTTTTTTTCTTTTTTTTTTTTTTTTAAACCTTGTCCGCTCTTCAAGCTCTAAACCAGAAACGAATCATGGAGATATATCAATTGGAAACCACTGGTGAAGAAGTGCGTGTTGAGAGAGACGCTTGGATGGAGCACTATAACTACCTGAATAATCTTCGCACATATGCTGCCGATGAAATAAATAATTTGTCTAGAGAAAACATTGTGTTAGCTCAGAATCAAGACTTACTAAATAATGTTTTATCTCGCCTCTCTTATTCTTTGGATAAAGCTAATTTGGAACTGGAAACTTTATCAGATGAGAATGGAACTCTTTCTCAAGAAAAGCGTTCTCTGTTAAACAAAGTGGCGATTTATTCTCAACAATATAATGATTGTCAAAAATTATGTGAAGAACAAGAACGGTCTATTCATGCGTTGAGGAGTCAGCTTAAAGAAGTTACAGCCGAGAGGGATAAGCTTATTCAGGGTAGAATATCCTTGAGTGTAAAAGCGAACCAAATTAAAGATCAATGTTCTAAGCTAGAAAAATCCAATTCTTCGCTTGCGACTGAGAACGCCATACTTATTTCCAACGAAAAGAACTTGCGATCTCGCTTGAAAGGCTTAGTTGGTGATACATTCGATGACGCCATGGACCGTTTGGGAAATAGTTGTACGGCATTTATTCAGCATCTTGCTTCTCAAAAGGAAGGTAGTCATATTATTTGACTACCTTGACTCATTTATGTATCCCATCGATCATAAGAGTATTTTTTAATCTTTATTTGTTCAATTGTTATGCAGATTCTGAGAAAAGGCTTCGCTCTGTTATTTCTACTCTTAAGTTGGACTATGCTAAACTTCGCAAAGAAAATGGGTTGCTCGCTACTTCCCTTGTTCGTTCTCGCGAGCGTGCCGAAAGGAGATTTGATTACATGTATGACTGTAAGGATATAGATAGTAAAAATCAGCAGAAAGCGCTCCTTCGCCAATTTCATCTCAAAGCTGAAGTCATTGTCAACGACATTTTATTGTCTAAATCCCTTGATCCTGTTCACATTAAACCTTTGGAAGTAAGTGATGATGAAGTCCCCAATTCTCCTGACGAAGATTATAATTATGAAAGCTGCGAAGATATCGCCCATGTTGAAGTTGCTAATAAAGATCCTGCTGAAAAAATATCTGACGGAATTTTATCCTCTGGCGAAGGTGAAGCTGAGAAAGTTATTGAAGAACCTCCCCCATTCTCTGCATAGATGTAGAGAATTAACTGTTTTTGTAACTTTCGCCGCAACTTTCTTTTTCTTTTGTTTTTGAAAAGATTAAATCCTTTGTTGAATGATTCTCTTATTTTCTTCTTAGTCATGACTATGATCTCGCAAGTTTGTTCGTTTACATTTTTATGAAATGATGTTATTTAGTCATCATTGTTGAACATATTCTTTGTTGGTGTCGAACTTTATTATTGCGACGAGGTCGCAGGTATCTCCATGAATGAAGAAACCTACTTATCTCGACGAATTAATTAGAAGTAGTAAATAAGAAGTATACTTTATTATTGTGGAGAGAAGTACCATCCCAAAGTATACGAAGTATGAAGTATCCTTGAAGAAGTATAAGAAGTACTTAGCCCTCGAAGCACACAAGAAGTATGGAGTATAAAAAGTATTAATCCTCAGAATATGAGAAGCATTTATCTTTAAATGAGAATAGTAAATGTTGCTGCTGTTCTTGCGAAATTATTACTCCATTTTTGGTGATAGTTCTTGTTGCTCATTGGTAAATATTTTCTTTGGAAACAATTCTCGACGAGAAAATAAAAAACATAAAATCCATGAAAGTAGAATCGTGGAAAAAGAGTCGAACGAGTGAGTTATTTCTTCATTCTTATCTCTTCATTACTCATGCGATAGTATAATCTCTCCATTATTTTACGTTGAATTGTAGCCTTGCGACAAGATCGCAGGACGTCTTTACATTTTCACGTAATGACCCATTGATCTTGCCTTATCATTTTGTGTGGTCTTCTAAGTAAGACCTTCCTAGTTAAAGGTCTTACTTTGCCATCTCTTATTGCGACAAGATCGCAGGACGTCTTTACACTTTCGTGTACCGACCCATTGACCTTGTCTTATCTGAGTATTTTTGCCTCTGCAGGATATTTTGTTTGCGACAATATGATAGGTCTACATTTCCTCGCGAGAACATAGTCCTATGACATTGGCGTCTGTGCGACGAGATCGCAGGACGTCTTTGCACTTGCATGCAATAACCCATTGACCTCGTCTTACCCTCGCATTAGTATTGTTGCCTCTTCAGGATCATTGCACAAATATGACGAGCCTAAGTCTCCTTGCGAAAACAAAGCCTCATGACATTTGCGTCTTTGTTGGCACTTCCCTAGTGGAGAGTGCCTCCCTTATCTTCTCCCTGGTTGCCCCTTCAAGGAGGCGAAACATCGGCCATACAAGACTAGCTCCTCCCATCCAGTCTTAACAACAACCAGTTGTTTTCGCAGCCTCTTATCCCTTATACCTATAGGGTTTATGGTTACGAGACTGCACCCTAAGTGGAGTTTTCTTCGGGCGAGTGCAACATATGACAAGACTTGCCAAGAATGGCCAGGGTAGGTTCATCCATCCCGGGCACTCGGCTCAACCGTGTACCTCGGCGCCTTGAGCATACACTCGACTCCTTGGAAGAGACCCTCGGTCGCCCAACCAGGGTATAACCTTATATATATAGTTTGGAATCCAAGGTACCTCTTCCGGATAGGCTTTCATGGGCCCCAAATTTCCATGACCCAGGCTTCAGGAGCGGTGTAACCTTCCCCCTGAGCCATGTCAAGAGATACCCCCTTATATGACGCACTTTAGGTCTTACATTTGCCTCTTACGAAATGCTATTCGCGAACTAGGGTGTACGCCATAAAGGTTCGTCCCATTCTTTTGCTCATTTATTTTTGATAAGTCATTCATGAATTTTCATTATTCTTATCGCGAGATCTTCGCAGAATTTCTCTGCACTTTATTGAATTTCGCAAATATTTTGCGTTGAAATACTTCATCTTGATTCATTTTTCCTCACCCATTTTTACGGGTAATATTTCTTTAGGTATAATCTATTCCATGGTCTGTCCAATCTCTGTCCCACATCTTTTCCTTCGGGATCCATCAATCTATATGCCCCTGTGCCAACTATCTCTTTTATGATATAAGGTCCATCCCATTTTCTCGCCAGCTTGCCCCCACTTTCACGTTGATATATTGGTGTTTCTCGCAGCACCAAGTCTCCTGGTTGAAATTCACGTATTTTGACACGCTTGTTATATACTCTAGCCAGCCTTCGCTGATAATTCTCCATGTGTCGCAATGCCTTTTCTCGTTTTTCTTCCAATTCATCCAACTTGATTAGAATATTGCCTGCACTAAGATTTTTCTCCCAAACCTCTTTTTTGGTTGTCGGGATCATAACCTCTGTTGGGAGCACTTTGCTTCACCCCATAAGTTAAGCAAAAAGGGACATTCTGTGGCTTCTCTTACGGTTGTGTTATAAGCCCATACTGCATTATGGATTTGTTCGCACCATCCTCTATTGTGTCCTTCCAACTTTTTCTTCAATATATCTGCGATTGTTTTGTTTGTTGCCTCCGCTTGGCCATTAGCTTGTGGATATAATGGAGTCGATTTCCCACATCTTATCTGAAATGCATTAAGCAACAACTCTATATTTTGTCCTTCAAACTGCTTCCCATTATCAGATACCAATTGTGCTGGAATCCCAAATCGCATATAATATTTTCGAATATGAAAGTAAAGACATCCTTATCGCGAATGTGCTGGACCGCTTTCACCTCTGCCCATTTCGTGAAATAGTCTGTGGCGACGATTAAGTACCTTCTTTGTCCTGTTCCTGGTAAAAATGGTCCCACAATATCTAAACCCCATTTTCCAAAAGGCCACACACTTGTCGAAGAATTCAACGGCGCCCCAGGCGCGTGTATCTTTTTCCCATGTCTTTGACAATCCTCACAGCGTCTTGATATCGTTCTTGCGTCCTCATGCATATATGGCCAATAATATCCTTGCGTCTTTGCTTTATGTGCTAAAGACCTTCCGCCACTATGATTTCCGATCTCCACTATGCAGCATCTTCAATATGATTTCTCCTTCTTTTCTTGTTAAACATCGGAGTGAGGGTCCATCGAAAGATCGCCGATAAAGTACGCCATCTCGTAATTCATAGTTTGTCGCCCGACTCTTTAACTTGTGTGCCTCCAATCTATTTCTTGGTACTTCCCCCTTCGTTAAGTACGCGTGAAGTTCTACTCTCCAATCTTCATCGCGACATTGTATTTCGCCTTCTATCATCATTATATCTGCCTCTTGTTCTTCTCCTTTATCAATCGATGGTGCCAGTAGTGTTTGTATTTTGATATTCCTCGCAGTCGGATCTGTCATCATACTTGATATGAAGGCATAAGCGTCTGCGAGTCTATTATTTCTCCTTGATATGTGCCTCCATTTTATTTTCGGTATATGCGCCGACAATTCTTCAACAAGCTTCTTATACTTTTTCAAAGATTGATCGTTTGTAGTGTATTTCTCTATTATCTGGCGAATAGCTAGTTGCGAATCACCGGTGATCCTTACATTTTCCAATTTCATTTCTATTGCGAGTCGCAAAGCATGTATTATAGCTTCATATTCTGTTTCATTATTTGTGGATTCGAACTCCAACCTGAAAGAGAAAGCTAATTTATTGCCTTCCGGGGAAATCATAACAATTCCTACTCCATTACCTTCTCCATTTGATGATCCGTCTACTAATATTTCCCATTTATGTGGCTCAGTGAGTAGATCTTTTGGGTCTCCATATTCTTCTTCTACATCCATCATTTCATCTATTGCTTCGTCTTCTTCCAAGGGAAATTCTGCTAAAAAGTCTGCGACAACCTGTGACTTAGTTGAGGATAATATTTCATATTTGAGTTTATAATGGCTTATTTGGGCATTCCATCTCTCAACTCTTCCCGATCTTTTTGAGTGTTTCATTACTGACTCAATTGGTATTTTCGTTACTACCTTGATAGTATGCGCTTGGAAGTATATGCGAAGCTTGAACGTTGCATAAACTAATGCCAGGATTAATTTTTCGATCTTTGAATAATTTCTTTCTGCGGCATTAAAAGTCTTGCTGATGTAATAGATTGGCTTTTCTACTCCTGCGTCTACTCGCAATAGGACTGCACTTAAAGCATGCGAAGTTGTCGCAAGGTATATTAACAGTTCCTCTCCTGGTTCTGCCTTTTGCATAATGGATATATCCATTAGATGCTCTTTGATTCCTTGTAAAGCCTTTTCACATTCGTCCGTCCACTTGAATTTCGATCCTTTCTTCAAAATGCTGAAAAAATATTTACATTTATCGGATGACCGCGAGATGAATCTTCCTAATGACGCTAACAACCCATTCAGCTTTTGAACATCCTTTACTGTCGCGGGCGTCGGCATGTCGCGAACTGCTTTCACTTTCTCCGGGTCGACATGTATTCCTTCTTTTGATACAATATAACCCAAAAACTTTCCTGACGCAACTCCGAAGGTACATTTTTCTGGGTTTATTTTGATGTTGAAACGCCTCATTTGCTCAAAAATCTCTTTCAGGTCTCGCACATGATCTTCTGCTTTCTTACTTTTTACAAGCATGTCATCTACGTATATCTCTAGTGTTTTGTGTATCCAATCTGCGAATACCTCTTCTACCATCCTTTGATATGTTGCTCCAGCATTCCGCAAACCAAACGGCATTTTAGTATAGCAATACAGTCCCCTTGGGGCAAAGAAAGCAGTATGTTCTTGATCTTCCTCGGCGAGAGGAATCTGGTTGTAACCTTTGTATCCATCCAGAGATGATATCCTTTCATTCCCTGCTGCTGATTCGACTAACTGTGGAATATCTGGCAATGGAAAGCTGTCTTTAGGACAAGCTTTGTTTAAATTAGTGAAATCTATGCAGATCCGTATTCCCTTGTTCTTCTTTGGAACTATAACCATGTTCGCTATCCATTCGGGATATTTTGCTGGTCTAATAATTCCTGCATCTAGCATCTTCTGCAGTTCCTCTTCTATCTGGGGGTGGTATGCTGTTGCAATTTTTCTGATTCTTTGTTTGAATGGCTTCACATTCTTATCAACTTCCAACTTGTGACAGGCTACCAATGGATCTATACCAGGCATTTCATCCATATCCCACGCGAAGATATCCTTGTAATCTCGCAACAGATCTACAGTTCTTTTCTCTTCATCCGCTCCCATGTTAGTTCCAATTTTTAGCATCTTGGGTTCTTCCTTGGTTCCCATATTCACTTCTTTAGTTTGTTCTGCCGCGACGTAACTGGCCTTCGGTTCTCCCATAGGTGTCGGTCCTTTTGGTTCTTTCGTGAGATCATCTTTTTCCCCCGAGGTCTCGCTAGGTATGCCTTTTCCTTCCTTCGCTCTTATCATGCAAACCCTGAATTCTTCTTCTTTCTTAGCCGCCCTTGCCATCTTCTTGTGATACTTTGATACATTCTTTCGCTTGTTTACTTGTTCCTCGCAATTCTTTACTTCATTTTGATAATATACTCTTCCTTTATTAGCATCCCCTTTGATCTCGCCAATTCCGGTTGGTGTAGGAAACTTGATACATTGATGAAGTGTCGACGCCACAGCTTTTATTGCATGTACCCATGGTCTTCCTAGTAACATGTTGTACGGTGATTCCATATCCACTATACTCAATGTCACTTGTGTTTCGATTCCTCCCAATGGAATTCGTATTTTTACCTCCCCTTTAACTTTTGTTTTGGATCTACCAAAGCCTTGAATATTGTACGCCGCGGAGATCATATCTTCGTCCTTATACCCCATTTTTTTGTAAGCATGATAGAACATAATGTTCACCAGACTCCCTGTATCGATTAAGACTCCGTTTAACACCCATGTTTTCACCGTGTTCTCCGATTCCTCTCCTTCCTTGTACGCGTTTACTGTGATCACCAATGGAGAGGTGTGATCCAAACTTTCTTTAGATATTTTCCCCGTTGTGAATGTTATCTCTTGTTTTTCCCAATCTTTCAATGGTGATGCCATTTCTCTATCTGTAATTTTCTTTCCTTCAAAGTCCCGTTTGTGTATTCTTCCTCGGATATTTTCATGAAATTCACTAATCATTGCTCTTGTGTCTGTACTGTACTCCATATCTCTTTCCTCAGCCTCATCCGATTTAAGATTTTCCTTTCTCATTTTCCCGATTCAAACAACTTTCATCCCTGTTTCTAGCGCATATGTAGTTGCAGGTAATCCCACAATACACCCCTCATATAATTTCTATTTGGTTAACACACTGAAAATTGAATGATTAAGAATATACTTTGATTTATTTCATAAAATGTTCACCAGGAAAATAGTATTACACTTAGAAATTAACGCACTCTCAAACTTTCTCTCTCTTAATGACTTGTTTCCTCTCAAAAAAGATCTCTCCCTCTACAACAGACTTACTCAACCCTTTATATAGGGTATTACATAATGGATGACAGCTAAGCTGTCCTTTATTCTCGGGAATGACTCGCGAAGTGTCGCAAGTGTACAAATCTTCATTCTCGCGACACTTCTTAACCTTCGCCAAGTTTCATGTCTTCCTTATGTTTTGCTTGTCGTTATTCATTGCGTCGTTTATTTTGGCCTTCTGCGACCCCTTCGCGAAGCTGTCGTTTACTAATCCCGCGAACCTTGTATGTTGCGATATTATGATCCTACATAATGACTTGCCCAACATTCAAAAAAGATCCCCCCTTACAACAGACCTGCTCGGCTCTTTATATAGGGTATTACACGGTGGATGACAGCTAAGCTGTCCTTTATTTTCGGGAATGATTCGCGAAGTCTCGCAGATATACAAAGACTAGATCTCGCGACGCTTCTAAATCTCGCCTTGTCTTTACATCTTTCTCATGCTCGAGAAGTCGTCATCCATTGCGTCATCTATATTATTCAGTTGCGACACCATCGCAACTCTGTTGTCTACCAATATCGCGAGGTACTGATATCGCGATATTCTGATCCTACATCTTGCCTCTTCTCATGTCTTCTCTGCGAAGAAGAGAATGCCATGAGAATTAGTGTTTTTGAAATATCGCAACTACTTAATTCTTCGTTATCCTTTTGCCGACAAGGTTCCGTGAATTTAGAAGTAACCGCTTACACGTGTCCAAAATGCCCCTTTTTACCGGCACATTTAATGCTAACCGATCACCTTTTTCTCGTCTATTTAAGGAGAATTTCTTCATAATAGTGTTTCTTTTTTACTTCATCTTCTTCATTGTCTGCAATTTTTGTTATTGTTCTTCAAAATCACAAATTCTCATCCTCTTTCCGCCATTGTTTCTCTGCTACTGTACTCTCCACCTCTTCCACTTTTGTTTCCATGGAACCACCAAGGTTTGTTATTTTTGCCTAACTTGATCCTTTTGTGATTGATTGTTTTGTTGTGATTTCGTTCTTCTCCTAATGATTTTCATGTTATTTTTGTTTCAGCAAGTACAAATCTAGCACCAAGTTCACCGTGAACTTGCAGCAAAAAGCCACTGCTACCAAAAGGAAATCTGCGAGTAACAAGGTATTTAAGAAACATTCATTCTTTTAATAACAATATTGTTGCCTCTGTTTCTTATAATATCTTGTGATTTCGCAGGATGACCAAAACGTTGATAAACTCCCCAAGAAACCTCGCCATTCCAAGAATGTTGGATCTTCTATTTCCTTCCCTCCATTCAAGCTCACAACTTCTCCTACAGTCACTTCACAAGATAAACCGATTCTTTCTGTTACAACTTTGCAGGATAAACCAATGCCTCATGCGACATCCTCGCAGGATAAATCTTCTTCAGCTATTCTCCAAAATCTCGCTACCGATTTTCCTCATATGTCTGAATTTTCCATAGATGAGGTTCCTCAGGGTGAACCCCTTTCTCCTTACACTATCAATGCCTCTGTCTCGTCCCCACTCATTAGTCTTCATCAAACTCCTCCTCCTATCATTTCTGTGACTAAAGATAGTTCAATTCTCCCCTCTTCTTCTGAATCTATTCCCCTTACCAAAGAAAAACTGAAGGGAGTAGATGTAGCTTTCAAAGTTTTGTCAGACATTATGAATGACGCCAAGAAGGCTTCCTTCGATCCCATCAGGTCTAATGTTTGCGAGTCTTTTAATAAATGCTTTGGCTCTGACAAGGCGTCTCAGTTGTCTTTAGAGCAAGAAATTAAGCTGTTGAAAAATAACCTCCACAACACTTCACTGGATCGCGATAATCTTCGCAAGAAGAATGAAGAATTAAAAGGTATTAATTCTTCTCCTTCCCCCCCCCCTTTTTTTTTTAGTAAGGATAAACTTGTTCGCCTTTCAAGCTTTAAACCAGAAGCGAAAAATGGAAATATACCAATTGGAATCAGTTGTTGAAGAAACTCTGATGGATAGAGATGCTTGGATGGAGCAATATAACCAACTAGATAATCTTCATACATACTCTATTGATCAGATTGATAACCTCACCAAAGAGAATACTTTCCTAACTCAAAAACAGGATTCACTTAGTAGCGAATTATCTCGTCTCTCTTATTCCTTAAATAAATCTAATTTGGAGTTGGAAACCTTATCAGATGAGAATGGAACTTTATCTCAAGAGAAGCGAACTTTATTAAATAAGATGGCGATTTCTTCGCAACAACTTGATGTCTGTCAGAAAATATGTAATGATCAAGAACAATCTCTCAATTCGCTAAGAAATAAACTTGAAGAAGTCACTGTTGAAAGAGATAAGCTTATTCAAGGTAGAATAACTTTAAGTGTGAGAACCAGCCAACTCAAAGATCAATATTCCAAGTTAAAAGAATCATATTCTTCCCTTGCGAAAGAAAATACCGTACTTGTTTCTAATAAAAAGAAATTACAATCTCGCTTAAAGGGATTAGTTGGAGACAATTTTGATTGTGCTATGGATCATTTGGAGAATAGTTGTTTGGCTTTGACCCAACATCTTATTTCGCAAAACAAAGGTAGTCATAGAATTTGACTGCCTCATCTATTTTTATTTTACCTAGTCTTCAAAAAAAAAATTTTTTTTTTTTTTTATCTATAACTCTCTTTATTCTTCGATTTTTTCAGGATCTGAGAAAAATCTTCGATCTTCTCTTTCTTCTTTGGAGTCCAAGTATGCTAAGATTTGCAAGGAGAATGCGTTACTTGCCGCCACATTCGCTAAATCTCGCGATCGTGCCGAGAGAAGATTTGACTATCTTAATCACTCTAAAGATATCGAAAGTAGGAACCACCAGAAGGCACTTCTTTGCCAATTTCATCTTAAGGCTGAAGTTATCGTAAATGATATTTTATTGTCCAAATCTCTCGAACCTATATCTATCGAACCTCTGGAAGTAGATGAAGATGAAACCCCTAACTCTCCTGATAGCGATTTTGAATACGAAAGTTGCGAGGATATCGCAAATGAAGAAGTGATCCCTCCTAATAATGAAGTTGTCATAACTAACCCAAGTGTTGGGGCTTCTGGTGAGAATCAAACAACCGGTGAAAGTAGTATGGGAGGTGTCGAGGCTGATAAAATTGTTGAGGAACGTGTAGTATCTCCTTCTGGCGAAAGGAATGATATAGAGAGTTAAACTTCTTTTGTAATTTTACGAATTTTTCCTCTTTATCTTCATAACTTCTTGTATAAGATATTTTTCAATTTTTTCAGAGGTGCACCTTTTGAATCTTCTGTTGAATAATTCTCATATTGCCTCTCCTTATTTCTTGAATGACCTTTGCCTCATGTTATGAATATGAAACTACGTCATATTGTTGAATATAAAATTACTATTTATGTGAAATCACTACCTTTTTGAAGAAGTATGAAGTATAGGGAGTAATAGAAATAATATAAGAAGTATGAAGTATCCTTGAATAATTCTTGTTAATGAGAATTCTTGTTATTCATTAATGAAGATAATTCTTGCCGTAGGGATAAAGAACATAAAATATTTCATCGGTAATCCCGAATTTCTCTCGATCTTTATCTTGGAGAATAAAACCTTTGAGAAATATTGAATGATCGAGATGTGTCTTCCTCTTACATCTTGCGTCTGTTATATGTATGTAGATGGAAAATTAAGTGTAATCTCGCAGTCGTTTCTGTTAATTTCTGTCAGTGCGACAAGATCGCAGGACGTCTTTACATTTTATGTAATGACCCATTGATCTTGCCTTATCAATCTTGTGTGGTCTTATTTTGCCTTCCTAGTTAAAGGTCTTATTTTGCCACCCCTCATTTTGCAGCAGTATGACAGGCCTAAATATTCTTGCGAACATAGAGCCCCATGACATTGCCGTCTTGCGACAAAATCGCAGGACGTCGTTACACTTTCATGTAATAACCCATTGATCTTGTCTTAACTTTTCTTAGTATTATTGCCTCTGCAGGATTTTTTCACTGCGACAATATGACAGGCCTAAAAATTCTTGCGAACTTAAAGCCCCATGACATTGCCGTCTTGCGACGAAATCGCAGGACGTCTTTACACTTTCATGTAAAGACCCATTGGTCTCGTCTTACCCTCGTGTTAGTATTATTGCCTCTTCAGGATCATTGCACAAATATGATAAGCCTAAATTTCCTTGCGAAAATAAAGCCTCATGACATTTGCATCTTTAGACACTTATCAGCTCCCTAATGGAGGGTGCCGCCCTTATCATCTCCCTGGTTGCCCCTTCAAGGAGGCGAACATCGGCCATACAAGACTAGCTCCTCCCATCCGGTCTTAACAACAACCAGTTGTTTTCGCAGCTTCTTATCCCTTATACCTATAGGGCTTATGGTTACGAGGCTGCACCCTAAGTGGAGTTTTCTTCGGGCCGAGTGCATCTTGTGCCAAGACTTGCCAAGAATGGCCGAGACACTTCAAATGCCCCAGGCACTCTTGGCTCAACCGTGTATCTCGGCGCCTTGAGCATACACTGACTCCTTGGAAGAGACCCTCGGTCGCCCAACCAGGGTATAACCTTATATATATAGTTGGGAATCCAAGGTATCTCTCCCGGATAGGCTTTATTGGCCCCAAATTTCCATGACTCAGGTTCCAGGGGCGGTGTAACCTTTTCCCTGAGCGAGGTTAAGAGATACCCCCTTATATGACGCACTTTAGGTCTTATATTTGCCTCTTACGAAATATCATTCGCGAACTAGGGTGTACGCCATAAAGGTTCGTCCCATTAGTATATATCATTCTTATTTGATCATCATTTGTTATTTTAATTGCGAATTTTTCGCATATTCTTTCTTCATGTCTTGTAGCTTCGCAATTGGTTACTCGCAAAATATAAATTTATTTTCTTCATTCATTTATTATTTCGCAATCATTCTTTCGCAACCTGTTATGGGTAGTATCTCTTCAAGTATAATCTATTCCATGGTCTATCCAATCTGCGACCCACATCTTTACCCTCAGGGTCCATCAATTTGTACGCTCCTGTTCCAATTATCTCCTTAATGATGTAAGGTCCATCCCATTTTTTTGCTAGCTTGCCACCACTTTCTCGCTGATAAACTGGTGTTTCTCTCATTACTAAATCACCTGGTTGAAACTCGCGAGTTTTAACACGTTTATTATATTCTCTGGCTAACCTTCGCTGATAATTTTCCATATGTTGCAATGCTCTCTCTCTCTCTTCTTTCTTCTAATTCATCAAACTTGATTAAAATGTTACCCGCACTGAGATTTTTCTCCCAAACTTCTTTCTTTGTTGTTGGAATAACAACTTCTGTTGGAAGTACAGCTTCAACTCCATATGTTAAACAAAAGGGTGACATACCCATAGCTTCTCACCTAGTTGTGTTGTAGGCCCATACCGCATTATGCACGTATTCACACCATGCTCTATTGTGTCCTTCTAACTTCTTCTTCAATATATCTGCGATTGTTTTATTTGTTGCTTCAGCTTGTTCATTGGCCTGTGGGTATAAAGGGGTTGATTTCCCACATTTTATCTGAAATGCATTGAGCAACAGTTCTATGTTCTATCCCTCAAACTGCTTCCCATTTTCAGATACCAACTGTGCGGGGATTCCGAATCTGCATATGATGTTCTCAAATATGAAAGTAAAAATGTCTTTATCGCGAATATGTTGCACTTCCTTTACCTCTGCCCATTTTGTGAAGTAATCTGTAGCGACAATCAAATATCTTCTCTGCCCCGTTCCTGGTAGAAATGGTCCTACAATGTCTAGACCCCATTTTCCAAAAGGCCATACACTTGTTGAAGAAGTTAGCGGTGCTCCTGGTGCATGTATTTTCTTTCCGTGCCTTTGACAATCTTCGAAGCGTCTTGACATCTGCTTCGCATCTTCATGCATATATGGCCAATAATATCCTTGCATTTTTTCCTTATGTGCTAGAGATCTTCCGTCACTATGATTGCTAGCATCCCCAGTATGCAACATCTTTAACACTGTTTCTCATTCCTTTCGAGTTAGACATCTAAGCGAGGGTCCGTTAAATGATCTTCGGTACAATACACCATCTCTTAATTCATAATTTGTTGCACGGCTTTTTAGCTTATGTGCCTCTAACCTATTTCTTGGTATTTCTCCTCTCATGAGATACGCATGAAGTTCCATTCTCCAATCTTCATTGTCGGGCATTTGTGGTCCTTCTTCTAATAACATCACATCTGCCTCTTGCTCTTCCTCCTTATTGATTGACGGTGATGAAAGTGTTTGTATCCTTATATTTCTCGCAGCTGGATCTGTCATCATACTTGATATAAAAGAAAAAGCGTCTGTGAGTCTATTATCCCTCCTTGATATATGTCTCCATTTAATTTTTGGTATTTTCTTTGACAATTCGCCAACAAGTTTCTTTTATTTTTGTAAGGATGGTTCATTTGTAATATATTCTTCCTTTATTTGACGAATAGCTAATTGTGAATCACTGGTGATTCTCACATTTTCTAACTCCATTTCTATTGCGAACCGTAAAGCGTGTATTATAGCTTCATATTATGTTTCATTGTTGGTGGATGCAAATTCCAATCTGAAAGAAAAAGCCATTTTGTTACCTTCTGGTGAAATCAAAACAATTCCTACTCCATTTCCTTCCCCATTTGACGATCCATCAACTAATATTTCCCATCTGTTTGGCTCAGTTAATAAGTCCCTTGGATTTCCATGTTCTTCTTCAATATCCATCATCTCTTCTACTGCTTCGTCTTCTTCTAAAGGAAATTCTGCTAAGAAGTCTACGACAACTTGCGATTTTGGTGAAGATAGTATTTCATATTTGATTTTACAATGACTTATTTGTGCATTCCATCTCTCAACCCTACCTGACCTTTTTGAATTTTTCATTACCGACTCAATAGGTATTCTTGTCATTACCTTTACTGTGTGTGCCTAAAAGTATATGAGAAGCTTAAATGTGGCATAAACTAATGCCAAAATAAGTTTTTCAATTTTTGAGTAATTCTTCTCCGCGGCATTGAATGTTTTACTGATGTAATATATTGGTTTCTCCACCCCTGCGTCCATTCGCAATAACACTGCACTTAGAGCATGCGAGGTTGTCGCAAGATATATTAACAGTTCTTCCCCTGGTTCTGCCTTTTGTAAAATTGAGATATCCATTAGGCGTTCTTTTATTCCTTGTAAAGCTTTTTCACATTCATCTGTCCATCTAAACTTCTTCCCCTTTTTGAGTATGTTGAAAAAATGTTTACATTTGTCAAACGACCGCGAGATGAATCTTCCTAGTGAAGCTAACAGTCCATTCAACTTCTGTACATCTTTTACCGTCGCTGGCGTTGGCATATCGCGAAGTGCTTGCACTTTCTCTGGATCAACTTGTATTCCTTCTTTCGATACAATGTAACCTAAAAATTTTTCTGATGCTACTCCGAAGGTACATTTTTCTGGATTTACTTTGATGTTGAAACATCTCATTTGTTCAAAAAACTCCTTTAAATCTCGCACATGGTCTTTTGCTTCTTTACTCTTTATTAGCATATCATCTACGTACACCTCTAATGTTTTATGTATCCAATTTGCGAATACCTTTTCAACCATCCTTTGGTATGTTGCTCCGGCGTTTCGCAAACCAAATGGCATTTTTGTGTAACAATATAATCCTCTTGGAGCGAAAAAGCAGTATGTTCTTGATCTTCTTCGGCGAGGGGAATTTGATTGTACCCTTTATACCCGTCAAGAGAAGATATCCTTTCATTTCCTGCTGCTGACTCCACCAATTGCGGGATGTCTGGCAGAGGAAAGCTATCTTTTGGACAAGCTTTATTTAGATCAGTAAAATCTATACAAATTCTTATCCATTTTTTCTTCTTTGGGACTACAACCATATTCGCTATCCATTCGGGGTATTTTGCTTATCTAATGATTCCTGCATCTAACATCTTCTGCAATTCTTCTTCTATTTGAGGATGATACGCTGTAGCGATTTTTCTGATTCTTTGTTTGAATGGTCTTGCGTTTTTGTCGATTTCCAATTTGTGACACGCCACCGATGGATCTATTCCTGGCATTTCATCCATATTCCATGCGAAGATGTCTTTGTAATCTCGCAATAGGTCAACAGTTCGTTTTTCCTCCCGCGCCTCCATCTTAGTCCCTATTTTCAATATCTTGGGTTCTTCTTTTGTTCCAATGTTCACTTCCTTCGTTGGTTCAGCTGCAATGTAACTGGCCTTAGGTTCTCCCATAGGTGTTGGTCCCTTCGCGAGCCCATTCTCGTCTTCCGATATTTCGCTAGGTATTCCTTTTCCTTCTTTTGCTCGTATCATATAAATTTTGAATTCCTCTTCATTTTTTAATGTTTTTGTTATCCTTCTGCGATCTCTTCGCCAATTCATCTGTTCTTCATAATGTTTTACTTCAATTTGATAACATAACTTCGCTTTATCGGCTTCTCCTCTAATTTCTCCAATTCCGCTCGGCATATGAAATTTAATACACTGGTGTAATGTCGACGCCACAGCCTTGATTGCATGTATCCACGGTCTTCCCAATAACATGTTGTATGGTGACTCCACATCCACCACACATAGTGTCACTTGCGTTTCGATCTCTTCTAATAAAATTCGTACTTTTAGTTCTCCTTTTGGCTCTGTTTTGGATTTGCCAAAACCATGGATATAGTAGGTTGATGGAGTCATCTCTTCATCTTTATATCCCATTTCTTTGTATGCGTGATAAAACATGATATCTGCTGAGGTTCCCGTATCAATCAAAGTCCTATTTATTGCCCATTCTTCCACATTTCCCCTTGATTTCTCTTTTTCCTTCCGTGTTGTTATCGTGACCACCAAAGGTAATGTATGGTTTAACTCCTCTCTTGGTATTTCTGCCGCTGTGAATGTTATTTTCTGTTTTTCCCAATCTTTTAAGGGTGTAATCTCCTCCGTTGTTGTAATCTTTTTTCCTTCAAAATCCCGTTTATGTATTCTCCCTTTAATATTCTCATGGAACTCATCAATCATCGTTTTTGTAATCAAATTACATCCCATTTTTCTTTTATAACTCTTGATCTTCATTTTTGTTGTTTTTCTTGTTTTATCATTTTGATTCAACATTTTCTTGATTTGAAAATCCCTAACAACAATAGTTTTTCTTCAATCCCTGTTTCTAGCGCATATGTAGTTGCAGGAAATCCCACACTACACCCCTCACAAGAATTCATACAATCTAAAACATTTGATATGAGTAAAGATAACTTCTCTTTTATTGATTTCTTGATTACTTACAAAACAAATGGAAAATGGGCTTAAAGAATTACAATCACTCTAAATTTTCTCTCTCTTAATGACTTGCCTAACATTCGAAAAAGACCCCCCCTTACAACAGACCTGCTCGGCTCTTTATATAGGGTATTACATGGTGGATGACAGCTAAGCTGTCCTTTATTTTCGGGAATGATTCGCGAAGTGTCGCAGATATACAAAGACTAGATCTCGCGACGCTTCTAAATCTCGCCTTGTCTTTACATCTTTCTCATGCTCGAGCAGCCGTCATCCGTTGCGTCATCTATATTATTCAGTTGCGACACCATCGCAACTTTGTTGTCTACCAATATCGCGAGGTACTGATATCGCGATATTATGATCCTACAATTTCTTTTGTGATTGCGCTATAAATTGGTTTTGTGGTTTTGTGTTTACTGTAAACAAGAGGTTTTATGTTTTGTGCAGGATTTCCGATACAGGCTTCTTGAGCATGAAATGGATGGAAAATCCAAGATAGCAGTAGTAGTGGATAAGTAGTTTTGAAGTTGTTGTGGAACTTTGTAATGATGAAAAATTGGATTATGTGATTGCGCAGGTTAGGAACGAATTAAATTATCGAGTTCTTTATGAAGATTGGGCGACCTGACTGAACGGGTAACTGCATCTGAGCATGCCCGAAGATATTTTACTAAACTTAAATAGGTAAGAACTCTTTGAGCCTGTGTGATCTGATGCCATAAAGAGTAGAAATCATACATATCTTTCTACTTAGGTGCCATTGGTGTACTATATAATTGAACAAGAGAAGAATAAGCAATCAGATTGAATAAATTACATCCATTGGATAATTCAAACAAATAACATCTCTTCAGTATCAATATCAATGTCCCAGATTGAATAAACTTAAACAGGTAAGAACTCTTATGACTGAATGCCATTTCAGGCTCTTGAAACTTACATTCAGTAACAGATCATTCTAATTGGATTTATTCATAAGAGTTAGTGATAAAGTTTTAGTTGATTTTTCTATAAAATTTATGTTTGTTCCCAATTTGGCTTGGTGGGTAGCTGCAGACCTATATGGTCAAGCTAATGAATACAAATCAATAGTATTGGAGTTGTTTGTGACGGGAGAAACGAAAAGCTTTGGTGCTAATGGTAAGTAGTGTCGGTGTGCATATATGGTATTCATTTTGTATGGGAGCACGAAAAAATATGCTAGGTAAACCATCCTGTTTACTGAATTTGCTTGCATTAATCTCACTGTTAATATAGTTCAGTGGCTTACGACAAATTCCAGTTTTGGTGATTAGGTAGATTCATTGATTCTGCTTACAAAATTTGTTGGCGCTGCTCTCAATGATTATAGTTTAACGGTTTACAACAAGGTTCAATTTCGGACAAGAAGATAGTTACTATGAATATTCTTATAGAATTAAATTAATTTATGATAATTGGATAAGTGAGATTGAAGTGATATTACGCTGGCATGAATATCAATATAATATAAAAATATTGAAGCATAGTTTGGTCTATTTTGATTCTTATTGAAGTTAGTGAGATTGACCTATTTATTAGACAAAGAAGTGATTGTATGTTTTCGGCGACGTTCATGATGTAGTATTCGATTAACTATACCGATAAAAACTATTTAGTATCATGAATATGAGTTAATTATCATGTGCCTCTATAATGGAATTTTTATATGAAATTTTTTATGTTTGTTTATATACAAGGTTGTCATGGTTCAATTCTTCTTAATTCGACAAGCACAAAATTGCAATTTCCAAGAGGCTTCAGTATTGTTGCAAGGCTGCAGTTGAAAAAGTGTGCCCTGGAGTTGTTTCATGTGCAGAAATATTCTAGCTAGCATTGTCTGCAAGAGATTCAGTAGCTATGGTAACTAATTAATCTGATCCATACGCATAGTATAAATATTATTATTTTTAACTAATCTATACAGATTAAAGGACCGTGGTGGAATGTACCCACTGGGCAAAGAGATGGGCGAGTATCGACTATTAGAGATGCTTTTATCAGGTACATTTGCATCGAAGGCGTTGAATGCAAAAGACCTTGCAGTCTTATCAGGTACATGTGCAAAAATTTATGAATTAGTTGGTGGATGCTTAGGAAGCTAATATTTCGAAGTCATGGATGAAAAATTATGTTTTATAAAACTATATAAGCATACTTGATTAAACTAGGTCGAAACACTTTCTTTAAGGTTAATGTTATGTTATATAGTGAGTAGTTGTTGATGTGCGCTAGGGCTATCAGACGGACGACGTTTGACGGGGACCATCATCTGGCGGTGGGGAAGCTACGGATTGAATTTTCGCTTGGATGGCTGGGAAAGCTTGCATTTTATATTACAAAAACAAAATTCTAAACAAAAAGAAAAGGGAAAATTATTATGGGTTTCCTTCATAATGCTCAATCGTTGGTTCCGTTAATAACATCTTATAGCTTTCCCTTTCCCTGATTTATTTCAATCTCTTTCTCTCTCATCGTATTTTATTGATTAGTTAACATGTACAAAAACGAGAATTTTACCAGGTATGAATTTGGTTTCCTCTATCTCTTTGCTTTCGATTTTTTTTTATTTGTGTGTGTGTGTGTAATTTTGAGATTGTAGCTCCAGTTTTCATTAGGGTTATTTCTCAATAGATCCATCCATCGATGTGCGAGAGATATTTTCAAGAGTCGTGTTCCCTGCGTTTTTGAAGGTGTTTCCAATCGTTAAAACCTTGGAATTTTGCTTCTTTTTTTTTGCGCTTCTTTCATGCTTCTCTGTTATGCATGTGGTTCCAAATTAGATTTTGGTAAAGATGTATCTTAAGTACTACACCAATGATAATCAATTGCATTTTTTATGTCTCTAAAGTTTTCTCATTATAAAAGGGCAAAGAATTGTTCTCTTAATTTAGTCGAGTTATTCTAATAATTGTTCCTTTCTGATCAAATGATTGTATCCTGAATACTATAATTGGCAATCTCTATAAGATATATTATATGCATAAAGTATCTAATTTAAATTGGCTTACAATTTTATGTATTGGTACAGAACCTGCTTCGATTTGAAGCACAAACCAGTACTGGGTTCACCGTTGTAGAGAGATCGTCATCTGTATTTGATGTCACTAAGCTGATGATCACTTATCACCTTCTCAAGGGAAACATCTATGTATTCTTGATTCTGTAAGTACGCCAGAGCTCTTATCCACTTGCAACTTCCAAGCCATGAAAAAGAGGAAGATATCACATGACAACACAGGGAAGCATATACATCACTTGGGGATGATGTTGATGATGGTGAATCAGAGTCGAAAAGAAGGTGATTTTCTCTACTCATATCAACTCTTTGATGGTTCAAATTTATTTAATTCCATCAAATGTAGGATCAGAATATCGCAACTGCATTACTTCGCGAGATTAGAATATGACGGTATCGCGAAGGAGTCGCAGATGAGCAAATAAATGACGTAATGGATGACGACAGTCGAAACATGAGGAAGACGTAAAGGTCTGGCGAAGGTTGAAGAAGCGTCGCGAAGATGGATGCTCAAACTACTCGCGAGACTTCGCGAGTCGATCCCGAAAATAAAGGATAGCTTAGCTGTCATCCATGATATATGACCCTATATAAAGAGTTGAGCGGGTCTGTTGTAAGGGGAGGTCTTTTTGGAGTGAGGAGCAAGTCATTAGGAGAGAGAATACTAGATGTGATTGTAATTTCTAAGCTTTGCAAGATCTCCTTTTGTAAACATTTTCAAGAGAACATTCAATAAAGACTCATACTTATCCAACCCAAAAAATGAGTTAAACATATAGATCCATTGAGGTGTGTGGTGTGGGATTTCCTGCAACTACATATGCGCTAGAAACAGGAAGCAATCTGAGTAGAGATTAACATCCATAGTATAATTTTCAGCAATTTACCAAAAAATGGCGAGAAGAAGGAACGTATCTGGACAACCAACAATTGTGAGAAGAAGTGGGAGACTCGCCGGAGAAAGGAGAAATGAAGCAGGAGAATCATCAAGGGGAAACATAGAGAATGATGGAGAGAACCAAGTTCAACTACCGATTCAAGCGGAAACAGATGCAAATCTGGATAGAGTCAGCGTACACACTTGGAGATCAGATTCGGAGGATGAAAGGGAAGAGGAGCAGCAATTGATGAACGATGGACGAGGAGAAGTAAATCGAAGAGTGAATGGAGAAACGATCCAGGGAAATGAAGAGATCGCAGCATTAGAAGCATTGAGACAAACAATACACGAAGAGAGACGATTAGAGGCAGAGGAACGAGCAAATTTGACAAGACAAAATCATGAGTTGAGAATGGAAAATATGAGATTACAAAATAGAAGGTCGAGAAGTACCGCGAGATCAAGCTCGAGATCAGTTAGAGAGAGGAGAAATTTACCTATGGAAAGTGCTAATCAAGAGGATGAACAAAATCCAGGTGGAGAACCCCGCGAAGGAAGAGAAACAATAGAAGATCGATATGTTCCCCGTCCCGAAGTTCGTCAAAATGGACAAAATAATGGAGATCAAGGGAACAGGCAGTGCCAAAGGCAGAACAGTCCAGGTGTTGGAGAAAATCAAGAAGAAGGAAGTAGAGTATTGCGCAGGAGAGAGAGACACGAAGAAAGCAGAGAGAGATTGAAGATGAAATTGAAAGGCATTATACCGAACAAGCAAATTTAGCTCGCGAGAGGGAAAGATTGAGAGCAGAAGTGGAAGAACAAGAGCTGCAAGAAGCGATCCGCCAGAACAATCATGATAATCGGGAGAGAAGAAGGGAACAAAACCGCAATAATGATAATATACATGAGGAATATGAAAGAGTACAAGGAAGAGTTGAAAGGCAGCGAGGAAGAGAAAATGACAGAGGTAGAGATCCGCAAATTCGCGAGAGAGAGGAAAGAAATGATCGCGAGGAAAGACGAGAAGAAAATGAAGGACAAGGCCATCTAAGTCGTCAAGAGCGGCGAAGAAGAGAAGCAGAATTAAAAAGACCAATGGACTCGAATTCTGATGTAAATGAACAAATCTTAAGTGAGTTGGCAGAGATGAGAGGAATGATGAACAGTAAAAGGGAAGGAGGAAGAAGACAATTGGATGAAGCCATCGAAGAAGCTGCGAAAACTCCCTTTACATTAGAAGTGCAGTTAGGAGGAATACCTCCAAAATGCAATTTACCTGCATTGACTAGCATCTTTGATGGAACAACTTGTGCGATACAACATATCAAAGCTTACGTGAGATGCATGTTGCAATGGGAAAATCACGACGCCATATTGTGCAAATACTTTGCGTCAAGTTTAACGGGGGAGGCACTAAAATGGTTTGAGGGTTTACCAAGGAACACAGTCACGTCATTCAACCATTTGCAGGCTATATTTCTAGGGGCATACATAAGTGATAATTCCTCGTGACCAGGCATTGAAGATGTATTTGGCCTGAAACAAAGAATTGGCGAAAGTTTGAAACATCTAACAGTGAGGTGGAAATCAATGTGTAGCGAAATGGCTGGAAGGGTAGATGAAAGATATCTCATCTTATCATTCATCAATGCTATGTTTGCGACCAACTTGTTGTATATTCAGGTTTTTAGAGTCAAGAATACAATCACCATGTCTGAGTTGCGAGAACTACAAGAGGAATATATCGCTCTGGAGGAGAAGCAAAATGAGATGGAGTCATATCCAATTGCGAACACAAGCTCAAGCTCTGCGAATGCAAACTTACTACCCAAACTAATACAAACAGTGGCAAGCGCTTCGCAAGGATCACAAGAAAAGGCAATACCTGACGGACAACCAAAGATAGTGGCTATGGGGAGCCGAGACCAGGAAGAATTCGAGAGGGAGAGGAACTACTACAACCGCGGCGGCAATAACAAAATTCAAAGACTTGATTATTCGCAAGAGACTTATGGAGACCGAATGCAAAATTATCAGGGTGGACAGCGAAGTCGCAGAGTAGTATGGGAAGAAATTAAGATGCCACCACTAAATGCTAGTGTGGAAAAAATTTGGGAAGCTATACTATTGACGGAGGACATTCCGGCACCATGGAATTTGGGAAGTGAGCCACCACCCAGTAATAGAAGTCACGAATTCTGTTCCTACCACCGTTTTCATGGGCATCAGACAAATGATTGCAGAAATATAAAAAGAATCATCTTGAAGATGACTGATCAAGGAAAGCTAAATCATTTTTTAAAGAATGAAGGGAAAGGTCAACAGCTGCCGCCACCACCAGAAATGCACCGAGCAAATTTGGCGAAGGGAAAAGAAGCATTCGTAATAGAAGTTGGGGCGAGAGCTAAGAATCTGTTTTGCAACTCTATTGTACATTCATTTAGGACGATTGAATACTTTCATGACAACGTTCTCAGTAGGGTCTTCGCGAGGGATATTAATAATCGAGAGATAATGAATGTTGCGAAGATAACGCAGCTGAAAGAGTGGCAAATGCAGATTATTTCCTTTTCTGCAGAAGAGATACCCAAAGGAAGGGAGATGCATGATAGCCCGCTGGTCGTGAAGTTGGAGATCAATCCAAAACCTCTGGATGGCGAAGATGACGAAGCAGAAAATTCTTGGGCAATCAATAGGATCTTAATCGACACCGGGAGTTCAGTAAACATACTCTTCTACCATACATACAAAACTATGGGAGGAAGAGATGAAGATCTGATACCGTCGACATATAAAATATATGGTTTCAATGGAACTGCGAACAAGCCAAGAGGAGAAGTACACATGAGAATACCATTACAAGGATTGTCAACAGAAATTTTATTCTGTGTAGTAGATGTAGAATCTCCCTACAATGCATTAATTGGGAGACCATGGCTGCACGAAATCTTGGGCGTAGCATCTACATACCAACAGTGTATAAAATTTCCTCATCCTAGTGGTATTGGAATGATAAAGGGAGATTGGACAGAAGGGCAAAAATGCTATGAGGTTGAAATTGAAAACTGTGAAGAAAGAGCCGTGAAAAGAAAAAGTTGGAAGCAAACTGAAAAAGATGAACGGAGAAGGGAAAAATTGATGGTAGATGCCATAGACGCAAGGAGAGAAGACGCATCGCGAGATAAGCGCATCAAAGCAGTTGAAAGTTATGGTGAAACAGAATTATTGAGAGATTTGGATAGCGCAAAGGCATAAGAGCAATAAGAACAGGAAGTGTACGAGATGAATAGTCATTGAAGTTAGTTACAGAGGATGTTAGCTACGAAAGCATGTCAAGAAGCAAAGAAAGAAATAATAATCAAACAAGTAATGTGCGAGAATCTCGTCATCATGAATGTATGCAAATCTGATCGAGTAACTAAAATGAGGTTGTGTTAAACAAATTGTGCGATAGTTTCGCAAATCAAGTGAAAAGAGAAAAACAAAAATGAATAATTAAATGAATTAACAAAATTAAAAGAATGGGACGAACCTTTATGGCGTACACCCTAGTTCGCGAATGATATTTCGTAAGAGGCAAATGTAAGACCTAAAGTGCGTCATATAAGGGGGTATCTCTTAGCATGGCTCAGAGGAAAGGTTATACCGCTACCGGAACCTGAGTCATGGAGATTTGGGGCCCATGAAAGCCTATCCGGGAGAGGTACCTTGGATTTCCAACTATTATAAGGTTATACCCTGGTTGGACGCCCGAGGGTCTCTTCCAAGGAGTCAGCATATGACCAAGGCGCCGAGGTACACGGTTGAGTCAAGAGTGCGGGGAGCATGGAACTTCCTTACCACTCTTGACAAGTCTTGGCACATGCTGCACTCGGCCCGAAGAAAACTCCACTTAGGGTGAAGCCTCGTAACCATAAGCCCTATAGGTATAAGGGATAAGAGGCTGCGAAAACAACTGCTTGCTGTTAAGACCGGATGGGAGGAGCTAGTCTTGTATGGCCGATGTACGCCTCCTTGAAGGGGCAACCAGGGAGAAGATAAGGGCGGCACCCTCCATTAGGGAGCTGATAAGTGCCATAAGACGCAAATGTCGCGAGGCTATATTTTCGCAAGGAAACTTAGACTTGTCATATTTGTGCAATGATCCTGAAGAGGCAATAATACTAACGCGAGGATAAGACGAGGTCAATGGGTTTTTATATGAAAATATAAGAACGTCCTGCGATCTCGTCGCCAAGACGACAATATCATAGGGCTTTATGTTCGCAAGGACATTTAGGTTTATCCTATTGTTGCAAACACAATATCCTGCAGAGGCAAAAATACTTACGATAAGGCAAGATCAATGGGTCATTACATAAGAATGTAGAGACGTCCTGCGATCTTGTCGCCACAAGTGGATGAACAAGAAGTGGCAAAATAAGACCTTTAACTAGGAAGGCATAATAAGACCACATGAAAAATGATAAGGCAAGGTCAATGGACTTCTTCGTTTAAGAATATATCCTGCAGCCTTGTCGCAATGAGAAAAACAAACAATCTTGCGAAGACAACTCAACCAAAAATGAAGAGTAAATTCCCATTCAATAATTCATAGAGGTGTACAAAAAGAAGTCATAGAAATAGAGGATACACATATATACAAAGGTTACAAGAAGCACGGGAAGGAAAATAAATTATGAATCTTCTTCTTTATCAGAATCTTCACTTTCAGTATTCTCTTCGCCAGATTCTTCTTCTTCTTCTTCGCTAGCCTCACTATCCGAAACGTCTGAGATAGGCAAATTCTTAGGAACTTCTTCAGCAAGACAGGGATATGAGGAAAGGGGAATGTTATGGTCATTGCAGACTCTCTCCATAGCTTCATTGCGAAAACGAACAGCATCATTGTTAAAATTTGATACTGTATCTTGGAATTGCTTCTTAATTTTGGAGTACTTGTTCTCGCGTAGAGAGAGAGACTTAGCGAGTTGTTCCTTTTCAGCTTCAAGTTCTTGAGCTCTCGTTCGCAATCCTTTCTCAACTTCTGCAGTGGCGAGTAGACAAGTTAATAGCAAAAAAAAAAAAAAAAGGTGATGACAACCTTCTCTGTTAGAAATCATGTCTTTAACCAAGGCAGTATGCTCGGCATGAAGACTAACATCGATACCCAGGTTATTTCTGGCATTATCAAGAACCTTCGCAGCCCAAGCAAACTCATCATCACTACTTATGACAAGTAGGGACCGAATTTGGTTTTCGCGATCGCTAAGTGCGATATTTTTACGAAGAAGTTCATCTCGTTCAAGTTGTACTTCAAGAAGAGATTTTTGAAAAGACGCAAGTGCCTGTGCACCATTATTAGTGATGCGATCTTTATCATCTATAAGGTCGCTAATTTTCTTTCTTAAAATTTTGATCTGCCTACGAGAATCAAGATACATTCGTTTAAATTGGTTAGCTACGCTTAGACTGGATCTATGCTCAATCTCTAGGAGACGATACTTAGCTTGCAGGTCATTTAATGAAAGAGAATTAACTTTGTTTGATGAACTGTTTAAAGACTCATTGAGATGATTGAGGAGAAGGTTGTCATCCATAGGCTCGGGGAATGAATGAAGAAGAATGGCTTCTTCATAAAGGTTATATACGTCTGCGAGAACTATAAGTTAGACAAGGAAAAGTAGAAGAAAAAATAAAGACGAATGAAAGAATGAATATTATTTACCATAGAGTTGTTGGTTGGCAGCCTTGAGAGTAGAAACCTGATTTTTCTGTTGAGACAATTCAGTTTCCAATTGTTGAACTCTTTCGCGAAGAGCAGAGGTTTCACCTTCATTTTTCTTGCGAGAATCCGCAAGTTCAACCTGAAGTTTAGTGTTTTTCTTTAGCTGAAAATTATACCTCCTCTCAAGGTCAGAGGCAACGGCAAAAGAAGTCCTTCCAGCCTGCAAAGAAAAATAAGGAGATCGTCAAGACATAAAACTATCAAAAATAAAGAGAGCCGTGAGGAAGATATAGGATTGGACGTACCAAGGAATTAAGTGCATTCAAGAAGCTAGAGGAAACAGATCTAGAAATTCCCTTAAAGGAATCATTGCCTTCTAGTAACGCGGCATCACAAATGTTCGCGAGAGCCTCGCAGGTAGAAGACAGGCGGGAATCTCCCATCCCCTGAAACGAATCTGCAAAGATGCTAGATAATTGTTGCATCGGAGATTCAGTAGACGGACCCTCTTTCGCGAGAGATGCGTTCATATCATTGTCGTCTTCATCGGAAAACCCAGAACTTGGATCATAAGAGGCTCGAGTTTTTCGTTTTTTAGAAGAGGAAGCAGAAGGTTTCTCCTTGCGAGCAATAGCCTTGCCCTTGCCTTTAATTTTCGCAGCAGCATCCTCCTCCAAACCACCCTTCGCAGCTTCAGTTTCCTCTAAATCGACCTTCGCACACGAACAAAAATAAGAAACAGAGGCGACAATACTGTTCAAAATGACAAAAGTAGATGTATCATACTTTATCTGTGATTGATCGAAGTATCGCTAGAGTATTTGCCTTTGGATTTCTTTGGTAGCTCCTCTTTAGTTTGGCAATCTGAAAAGCTTGCAAATTTAATAAACGCAAGAAGAAGAAAGATCGCGAGAATAAAAATCAAGATAGGGAATATACCTCTTTCGCCTTTCCGGGACACTTGAATTCCCAAGGGTGATAGTTTGCGAGATTCGCAGGGAGAGCATGTGAACCCGCGATATAAGGTCCACTTAGAAACAAGGGAACAACCCACCATTTCTCATCTTTGGAATGGCGAGGGGTGGTATTGTTGCCCGAATGCCAGTCGATATCTTGCATCAGAAGTTTGTCGTCGGGAACATTCTCCAATTTCTTCAATCTCGCCCCCCAACGGGATTTATCATTTCTCATATTTATTACTGTGTAATTTTCAAAAAAGCTATCCACAGTGTATTTTTCGCGACGATGGGAAGGTTGACAAGATTAGGATCCTTAACAGAATCATCATATAAAGAACCTTTACCAGCACGCAATGGGCAAACTCGAGCATTAGGCGAATACAGTCGCCACTCAGTTTATAAACTGCTCGCGAGAATTTCTCGTGAGCAAGAATTTCATAGAATAATGGCATTTCGGGATTATATAAAGGAATGGGAAGTCCCGCGAGAAGTTGGCCTAGCGAGACTATAATCTTTTGATCATCACACTGATGATCAGAAAATAGTTCTGCAGAAAGAATGGATGAAGATCCTTGACCAGGGATGGTTGATAGGGTGAAACCCTTTTCTTGCAGAGCTTTTGTTGTTCAATGAAATGGGGCTTGTATGTGCGACTGAGGGAAGCCATTGTGAAATTTGAAGATCAAAAGAGTGAAAGAGACGAAGATTTGCAGTAGCAGAAGCGCAAATTGCGGGAAGAAGAAGAAGAAGAAGAAGAAGAAGAAGAAAAGTTGCAGAGGAAAAATAAAGGAAAGGAAGGGAAGAGTAGGAAGACTATATATAGAGAAAGGGACCTCGATAAAAACGGAAGCATTTAATGCGAGATGGGACATGAATGGTCAGGAATAAACGGTTGAAAGAAACGTGTCAAAGAAAGAAAGGAAGAAAAGGACGCGTGCAATAAAGTTCGTGTGGAAGTACGGAGCTAAAACGGATAAAGGTGAACAGTCGCGACGTCTCAAAATATTCTCGGCATGAGGCAAAGAGCATGGAGCGAAAGTCTCGCGGGAAATATTCGCAATACTTCTTACGTTTAGAAAATTGAGTATTCTTTATGCTTCTCGCAAAAGATTCGGAACTTCGCCAAAGAATAGAGGCAAGTACGTACTTTTCGAGATCAGTATTCTTTCGCGAATTTCCTTCATCAGTAGAGATCAAAGATTATTACAACGACAGATTTTTCCTTAAAGATCGCTCGTTGAGAAATATTCAAGAAAAAAGAGGCAAGATGTAGGATCAGAATATCGCAACTGCATTACTTCGCGAGATTAGAATATGACGGTATCGCGAAGGAGTCGCAGAGGAGCAAATAAATGACGTAATGGATGACGACAGTCGAAACATGAGGAAGACGTAAAGGTCTGGCGAAGATTGAAGAAGCGTCGCGAAGATGGATGCTCAAACTACTCGCGAGACTTCGCGAGTCGATCCCGAAAATAAAGGATAGCTTAGCTGTCATCCATGATATATGACCCTATATAAAGAGTTGAGCGGGTCTGTTGTAAGGGGAGGTCTTTTTGGAGTGAGGAGCAAGTCATTAGGAGAGAGAATACTAGATGTGATTGTAATTTCTAAGCTTTGCAAGATCTCCTTTTGTAAACATTTTCAAGAGAACATTCAATAAAGACTCATACTTATCCAACCCAAAAAATGAGTTAAACATATAGATCCATTGAGGTGTGTGGTGTGGGATTTCCTGCAACATTAGGAGAGAGAATACTAGATGTGATTGTAATTTCTAAGCTTTGCAAGATCTCCTTTTGTAAACATTTTCAAGAGAACATTCAATAAAGACTCATACTTATCCAACCCAAAAAATGAGTTAAACATATAGATCCATTGAGGTGTGTGGTGTGGGATTTCCTGCAACTACATCAAATTTATGTAATTATCTAGCTATAGCATGAACTGGCAATTTCTAACACAGTTGTTACTTTGGGAAGAGAATTACGTGTTCACTTTGATCCAGATGATTAATTAAAGTCTATTTTGATTGTTAATATGACTATAGTAGTTGGCTTGCTGCTGAGAGTGTGTTTATAATATTCGAGGCACAAGCTTGACGACTTTGATCCAGATGATTAACGAAAGTCTATTTTGATTGTCAATGTGAGTAGAATGGTTGGCTTGCTGCTGAGAGTATGTGTTTAGAATATTCAAGGTACAATCTTGATGATTTTTGGTATTATCGCATAAATTTTGATGATTTTAGTGATATCGCCTATTTTTTATTTTTGGTACTATTGCAAGATCACGCATAATGGAGTCAATATGTCTACCAGGAATTTGATGGTTATAAATTTTCATAGCAAAATACACACAAACATAAAACGACTAATTTGAGAGCAAGCTGAGCGTGTTGAAGATGGTACTTAAACACTGCAAGAGAGCGACTACAATTATATGTTTGTCCAAGTGAACCGTTAATGTCCGCCCAAGAACTTTAGCGACATGCAACATTCTAGAATAAGATCTAAACTTGATCATGTCTCAGGTGCTTGAAAATGTTTTCTTCAAGGTTTCATATGTACTGACACTTCTATTATGCATTGGATGGTGATCATGTATGTAAAATACGCACCATATCTTCCACATCTTGAAATGTGCATATTTCCCCAATAATATTCAGGTCCCTTCTCTTTTGGCTAGCTATTTAATCTCATTTGACGCAATTCCAGATGATCTTTTGGGTGATGTGGTGACATTATTACATTGCAATTTTGGAATGTCATAGTATTTTATTCGTTTCTGTTGGAATTAAGCTCTTTCTTTTCCAATGCTCTCCAGACTGGTGCAAGTTACCATGCAATTTAAATTCACTTGATGGAGGTGTACCCAACATAAGCAGACAACTCTGAAAATTCTCAGAAGTTCATCCTAGACCGACGTACCTGTAGGATCAGAATATCGCAACATCAATATCTTGCGAGATCAATAAAAGACAACATTGTGAAAGCGTCGCAGAAGAGTAATGTAAATGACGCACTGAATAATGACAGCCAGAATATGAGAAAGGTGTGAAGACTTAGAGAGATTTAGGAGTGTCGCGAAATCATACACTTGTACACTTGCGGTATGTCGCAAGTCATTCCCGAAAATAAAGGGCAGCCTAGTTGTCATCCATTATGTAAAATCCTATATAAAGAGCCGAATATCTGATGAAAAGAAGTAGGTTCTTTTGGAATTGTTAAGCAAGTCATTAGGATAGAGAAAGTTTTAGAGCGGTTGTAATTCTATAATTCATTCCTACCTCATATTGTAAATTTTCAAGAACTCAATCGATAAGAATTGTAATTGTTCATCTTAAAATGACTTAATTGTCCATATTCTAGTGAGGGGTGTAGTGTAGGATTTCCTGCAACTACATATTGGCGCTAGAAACAGGGAGGAAGTAAAGATTGACATTGTGATTTGAAAGAATTTTGAGTAGTAAGGAAAGAATTTCATATAATTTTCAATAATCAGCTAAAATTAAGAAATGGCCAGAAGAAGACATGCATCAGAACAACCAACAACTGTTAGAAGGAGTAGTAGACTTGCTGAAGAAAGGAGAAATGAAATAGGAGAATCCTCAAGAATAACGCAAGGAATTATGAAGAAGATCAAATTCAACCACCAATTCAACCAGTACCGAATAGAATTGTGGATTATGATAGAGTAAGCGTGCATACTTGGAGATCAAACTCTACGGATGAAAGAGGAGAAGGACAGCAATTGGTAAACAATGGACAAGAAGAGAGAGGCCAAGAAGCGATTGGAGAAATAGTTCATGGTGTAGTTGCAGGAAATCCTACACTACACCCCTCACAAGAATTCATACAATCTAAACCATTTGATATGAGTAAAGATAACTTCTCTTTTATTGATTTCTGGATTACTTACAAAACAAATGGAAAATGGGCTTAAAGAATTACAATCACTCTAAATTTTCTCTCTCTTAATGACTTGCCTAACACTCGAAAAAGATCCCCCTCACAACAGACCTGCTCGGCTCTTTATATAGGGTATTACATGATGGGTGACAGCTAAGCTGTCCTTTATTTTCGGGAATGATTTGCGAAGTGTCGCAAATGTACAAAGACTAAATCTCGCGACGCTCCTAAATCTCACCAAGTCTTCACGCCTTTCTTATGTTCTGGATGTCATCATGTATTGCGTCATTCTTATTACTCGTCTGCGACGCTATCGCAACGCTGTTGTTTATTGATCTCACGAAGTATTAATGTCGCGATATTCTGGTCCTACATCTTGCCTCTTCTCATGCCTTCTCTGCGAAGAAGAGAATGTCATGAGAACTAGTACTTCTGAAATGCCGCAACTGTTTATTTTTATCCATCCGCAACTGTTCATCTTTATCTGTTTGATATGACTTTGTACTTTCACGCAGGACTTATTACACGTGTTTCTTCTTCCACCCTCTTTTTGACACGTCTTTTTCAACCGTTTATTCTCGACCATTCACGTCCCCTCTCGCATTAAATGCATTTATCTTTTCGAAAATCCTTCTCTATATATAGTTTTCTCACCTTCTTCTTCTTCTTTTTACTTTCTCTGCAATTCTTCTATAGCCTTCCTCCGCAATTTACGCTTCTGCTACTGTAAATTTTCCCTTTCTTCATCTTCTTTGTCTTCAATTTTCTAGTCATTCCCATACTTAAAAATGGCTCCTTCTGGCCGAAGGTATGAAACTCTTTTGGGCGATGAACAAAAGAAATTACAAGAGAAAGGTTTCACACTGTCTTCTATCCCTGATCAAGATTCTTCATCTATTCTTTCTGCTAAACTATTTTCTGATCATCAATGTGATGAACAAAGAATCATAGTCTCGCTAGGTCAAATTCTCGCGGGTCTTCTCATTCCTCTCTACAACCCTGAACTTCCCTTATTCTATGAGATTCTTTCACACGAGAAGTTCTCGCGAGCTGTTTATCAATTAAGCGGAGACTGCATCCGTTTAATGCTTGAGTTCGCCAATCGAGGCGCTGGTAAAGGGTCTCTTTGCCCTACAAAAGTCAGAGATCCTAATTTCGCAAACATATAGATAATTGCTGATAAGTATTCAGCAGAGAGATTCTTTGAAAACTATGACGTGATAAACATGAAGAATGATAAATCTCGCTGGGGTGCACGGTTGAAAAGAAAAGAAAATATTCATGCAGATAAGCTTCTCATGCACGACATCGATTGGCATTCCGACAAGAATAACATTCCTCGCCACTCCAAAGACGATAGATGGTGTGTTTTTCCATTATTTTTGAATGGGCCTTACATCGCAGATCCCCATGTGCTTCCTGCTAATCTCGCCAACTATCAACCCTGGGTATTCAATTGGCCTGATAAAACCAAAGAGGTATACTTCCTTATTTTTTACTCATTTTACCCTCTTTACTCCCTTTACTACTTATTAATCTTGTGAAATTTTTAGATTGCTAAATTGAGAAGAAGTTACGAAAGGAATAAGAAACCAAGCACTTTGGCAATCCTTCATTCAGTCACGAATGAAGTAAGAAAAATTTTCTTTTGTTATTTTAACAATATTGTTGCCTCTGTTTCTTATCTTTATTCGTGTGTGTAGGTTAATGTTGAAGTTGCTGGAGATGAAGCGTCTTTAGAAGCCGCGAAAGTCAAGAGAAATGGTAAAGGCCCTCTTCGTAAAGAGAAACTCGTTGCTCCACCTTCCAAAAAACGAAAGACCCATTCTTCCAGCGAGATTTCTGATGAAGACAATGATGATTCTATCGCAAAGGAAGATGATCCATCTGAATCTCCTATGGAATTATTATCCAATATCTTCTCAGATTCCATGCAGGGGCTTGGAAATGATCGCCTTACTAACACCTGCGAAGCTCTCGCAAATATCGATGATGCTTCTTTATTGGAGGGAAACGACTCTCTTCAAGGAATCTCTAGGTCTTTGACTCCCAATTTCTTGAATGTGCTTAGTGCCTTGGTATGTCTATATTTTCTTTCTTCTTCATAATTTTGATTTCAAATCATGTATCAGTAACCTCTTTATTTTTATTTACAGTCTGGAAGAGCTTCCTTTGTTGTTACCTCAGACCTTGAAAAGAGGCGAAACAGCCTTGAAAAGAGAAATCTTCAACTTTGCAAGAAGAATGAAGAATTAGAAGCTGAAGCCACGTCACTTCGCAAGAGTAGTGAAAATGAGACTGCCGCTCTTCGCGAGAAAGTTCAACAACTGGAAACTAAATTCTCTAACCAGGAAGCTAAAATATCCACCCTTCAGAGTGCTAACCAGTAGCTTTATGGTATAAAATTCTTTCCTTTTTCTTATTTTTTTCTCCGTTATTTATTTTTCTTCATATGACATATCACCTTCGCAGACATTTATAATCTCTCTGATGAAGCCGTTCTTCTCCACTCATTTCCTGAGCCTATGGATAATGACACTCTACTCGCTTATCTCAACGAATCCTTAAGTAACTCTTCAAATAGTAAAATTAACTCTCTTCCATTAAAGGAACTTCAAACCAAATTTCGTCTCTTAGAAATTAAGCATAGATCTAGTTTAGGTTTGGCCAACCGATTTAAACGTCTATACATTGATTCCCATGAGAAAACTAATCTTTTAAGGAAGAAAATTAGTAGTCTTATAGATGATAAAGATCGCATTGCTAATCAAGGTGCTCAAGCGTTAGCAAAATTCCAAAAAACTCTTCTTGAAGTCCAAATTGAACGGGATGAATCTCTTCGCCAAAATGTTTTACTTAGCGAAAGAGAAAATCAAATTCGTTCCCTTCTTCTCATAAACAATGACGATGAATTTGCTTGGGCTGCGAGGGTTTTAGATAATGCCAGAAATGACTTAGGTGTTAATGTTAGTCTTCATGCTGAGCATACTGCCTTGGTTAAAGATATGATCTCTGACAGAGAAGGTTGTTAGCTATTCTTCCTTATTTTGCTGTTTTCTTCTTTTGAAATTGTCATTTAAGTTGCTGACTCATCCCATATATTCGCAGAAGCCGAGAAGAGATTTCAGGAGAGATTTGAAGAACTTGAATCCGAGAAAGAACAACTCGCAAAGGATTTTTCTCTTCACAATGACAAATATTCTAAGTTGAAGAAGCAACAACAAATAATTGTGGCGAATTTTGGTAATGACGATGTCCGCTTTCGCAACCAAACTATTAGGACAGTTTGCGAAGACCACAATATCCCACTTTCTTCATATCCTTGTCTTCTTGATGAAATTCCCGAAAATACGCCTATTTCGGATGTCTCTGATAGCGATGCTAGCGAAGAAGAAGAGTTCGATGAAGATAATGATTGAATTAAGAAATAGCTTTACTTCCTTCTTTTTCTTCTTGTAATGTTTGTATATTTACTCTTCTAGTCTTTCAGTTTTGTAATCTCTTACTGTGCATTTCTTGGATTTTTAAATATAAATGCTACCTTTGTTATTCCTTTCTGCACATGTTAAAAGAACAACCCTTTCTTGCGATAGAATTAATCAATGTTTTGAATGTGTAAATCTATCATATGGAAATAAATAACATAAATTTTTCACCTGATGTATTCCCATACTTGCCTCTGTTATTTATTTTCATAAGGAAGATTTAGCAAAATCTTGTGGATGTTTCTGTTGAATGTTTTCATTGCGACAAGGTCACAGGACGTCTTTACACTTTATGCAATGACCCATTGACATTGCCTTATCAAATCTTGTGCGGTCTTATTTTGCCTTCCTAGTTAAAGGTCTTATTTGGCCACCCCTCATTTTGCGACAATATGACAAGCCTAATTATTCTTGCGAACATAGAGCCCCATGACATTGCCGTCTTGCGACAAAATCGCAGGACGTCGCTACACTTTCATGTAATAACCCATTGATCTTGTCTTAACTTTTCTTAGTATTATTGCCTCTGCAGGATTTTTTCATCACACAATATGACAGGCCTAAAAATTCTTGCGAACTTAAAGCCCCATGACATTGCCGTCTTGCGACGAAATCGCAGGACGTCTTTACACTTTCATGTAAAAACCCATTGATTTCGTCTTACCCTCGTGTTAGTATTATTGCCTCTGCAGGATCATTGCAAAAATATGACAGGCCTAAATTTTCTTGCGAAAATAAAGCCTCATGACATTTGCGTGTTTAGACACTTATCAGCTCCCTAATGGAAGGTGCCGCCTTTATCATCTCCCTGGTTGCCCCTTCAAGGAGGCGAACATCGGCCATACAAGACTAGCTCCTCCCATCCGGTCTTAACAACAACCAGTTGTTTTCGACCTCTTATCCCTTATACCTATAGGGCTTATGGTTACAAGGCTGCACCCTAAGTGGAGTTTTCTTCGGGCCGAGTGCAGCATGTGCCAAGACTTTCCAAGAATGGCCGAGACACTTCAAATGCCCCAGACACTCTTGGCTCAACCGTGTACCTCGGCGCCTTGAGCATACACTGACTCCTTGGAAGAGACCCTCGGTCTCCCAACCAGGGTATAACCTTATATATATATAGTTGGGAATCCAAGGTACCTCTCCCGGATAGGCTTTATTGGCCTCAAATTTCCATGACTCAGTATCCAGGGGCGATGTAACCTTTTTCCTGAGCCAGGTTAAGAGATACCCCCTTATATGACGCACTTTAGGTCTTACATTTGCCTCTTACGAAATATCATTCGCGAACTAGGGTGTACGCCATAAAGGTTAGTCCCATTAGTATATATCATTTTTATTTGATCATCATTTGTTGTTTCAATTGCGAGTTTCTCACATAGTCTTTCTTCATGTCTTGTAGCTTCGGAATTAGCCTTTCGCAAAATATAATTTTATTTTCGTTGCTGCCTTTCCGCTCTCCTTTGTACTCTTTCATATTCTTCATTAATATTATCGTTATTGCGATTTTGTTCTCGTCTTCTTTCTCGGTTATCATGATTATTCTGGCAAATTGCCTCTTGTAACTCTTGTTCTTCTATTTCTGTTCTCAAATTGTCTCTTTCGCAAGCTAGACATGCTTGTTCAATATAATGTCTTTCAATCTCATTTTCAATTTCCTTTTGTTTCCTCCGAGCTTCTCTCCCATGCAATATTCTTCTTCCTTCTTCTTGATTTCCTTCATTATCTAGATTATTCCTCCCCTGACGTTGCCTACCTTCTTGATTTCCATCATTCCGCCCATTTTGATGAATCTCAGAATGTGGTATATAACGGTCTTCCACTATCTCTTCTCTTTCACGACGTTCTTCGCCTGGATTTTGTATTCCTTCTCGATTTTCTTCATTAGCATTTTCTATAGGAAAAGTTCTTCTTCTTTCTTCTCTAACCGATCTTGAACTTAACCTTGTAGTGCTTCTCGACCTTCTATTTTGTAACCTCTCGTTTTCCATCCTCAACTCATGATTTTTCCTTGTCAAATTTGCACGTTCCTCGGCTTCTAATCGTCTTTATTCATGTATTGTTTGTCTCAATGTCTCTAATGCTGCGATCTCTTCATTCCCATGAATTGTTTCTCCAATCACTTCTCGGTCTCCCTCTGTTTGTCCATTATTTACCAGTTGTTGTTCTTCTCTTCTTTCATCTGCAGAATCTGACCTCCAAGTGTGCACACTTACTCTATCATAATCCATATCCGGTACTGATTGAATTGGCGGTTGAATTTGATTTTCTTCATCATTCCTCATGTTTACTCTTGAAGATTCCCCTACTTCATTTCTTCTTTCTCCAGCAAGTCTCCTACTCCTTCTAACGATTGTTGGTTGTTCTGATGCATGTCTTCTTCTAGCCATTTCTCTGTTTTTGGTTGATTATTGAAAACTATATGAATTTCCTTCTATACTACTCCAAATTCTCCCTGTTTCTAGCACATATGTAGTTGCAGGAAATCCTATACTACACCCCTCACAAGAATTCATACAATCTAAACCATTTGATATGAGTAAAGATAACTTCTCTTTTATTGATTTCTTGATTACTTACAAAACAAATGGAAAATGAGCTTAAAGAATTACAATCACTCTAAATTTTCTCTCTCTTAATGACTTGCCTAACACTCGAAAAAGATCCCCCTCACAACAGACCTGCCCGGCTCTTTATATAGGGTATTACATGATGGGTGACAACTAAGCTGTCCTTTATTTTCGGGAATGATTTGCGAAGTGTCGCAAATATACAAAGACTATGTAGTTGCAGGAAATCCCACAATACACCCCTCACTAGAATTAATACAACTAATCCATTTGAAGATGAATAACTATGAGTGTTTATTGATTATTTTCTTGAAATGTTTACAGAGAAAGATAGAACAGAACTTAAAGTAATTACAATCACTCCAATTTTTTTCTCTCCTAATGACTTGCCTCCCAATTCAAAAAGAACTCCCTCTACAACAGACTTACTTAACCCTTTATATAGGGTAGTATTCAGTGGATGACAGCTAAGCTGTCCTTTATTTTCGGGAATGATTTGCGAAGCATCGCAACTATATACATATTAGATCTCGCGACACTCCCGTATTTCGCTAAGTCTTCACACCTTTCTCATGTTCTGGCTGTCGTCATTCATTGCGTCATTTATTTTACTTCCCTGCGACTCCCTCGCAATGTCATCATTCATTAATCTCGCGAAGTATTATTGTTGCGATATTCTGATCCTACATCTTGCCTCTTCTCTTGTCTTCTCTGCGAAGAAGACAATGTCATGAGAATCAATATTTTGAAATGCCGCAACTGTTCATCTTTATCTGTTTCAGTTCCGTACTTTTACACGGAACTTATTACAGATGTCTTTTCTTCCATTCTTTTCTTGACATGTCTCTTTCAACCGTTTATTCTTGACCATTCATGTCCCATCTCGCATTAAATGCATTTATTTTCTCGAGGATTCTTCTCTCTATATATAATTTTCTTCCCCTTCTCTTCTTCTCTTTTGTTTTCCCTTTGCAACTTTTCTTCAACTCTCTCTTCCTCCGCAATCTGCGCTTCTACTATTGTAAACCTTTCCTTCTTTCTTTTTCTTGATCTTCTATTCTCTTATTCATTCCCATATTCTAAAAATGGCTTCACTTGGTTGTATATATAAACCCCTTTTTAATGAAGCTCAAAAGAATTTACAAGAGAAGGGCTTCATCCTATCAACCATCCCTGATCAAGAGTCTTCGTCTATACTTTCTGCAAAGTTATTTTCTGATCATCAATGTGATAATCAGAAAATCATAATCTCGCTAGGTCAAATCCTCGCAGGCCTTCCCATTCCTCTCTACAATCCCGAGATACCTTTATTTTATGAAATTCTTGCTCACGAGAAATTCTCGCGAGCTATTTATCAATTAAGCGGTGATTGCATCCGTCTAATGCTTGAATTCGCCAACCGTGGCGCTGGTAAGGGGTCTTTATATCCTGATAAAGTCAAAGATCCTAGATTCGCAAGTTTGAAAATAGTCGCTGAGAAGTATACCGTAGAAAGCTTTTTCGAGAATTATGAAGTAATAAATATGAGAAACGATAAATCTCGCTGGGGTGCTCGATTGAAGAGAAAAGAAAATATTCCCAGTGACAAGCTGCTTATGCAAGATATTGACTGGCACTCGGGCAAAAATAATGTTCCTCGGTACTCCAAGGATGAAAAGTGGTGGGTTGTTCCTTTACTTTTGAGCGGACCTTATATTGCAGGTTCTCATACACTCCCTGCGAATCTCGCAGACTATCGTCCTTGGGAATTCAAGTGGCCCGAGAAGGCAAAAGAGGTATACTTCCTATTTCAGGTTTTCTTTTCGATATTTCCTTCTTTTCATATTTACTAAACTTGCGAAATTTCCAGATTATCAAATTGAGAAGGAGTTATAAAAGACGTCCAAAAGCAAGTACTCTGGCGATACTCCGATCAATCACGGATGAAGTAAGAAATACTTTCTTTTGTTATTTTTAACAATATTGTTGCCTCTGTTTCTTATCTTCATTCGTGTGCGAAGGTTGGCGTTGAAGAAATTGATATTCCTTAATCTGCGAATATTAAAGGCAAGAATAAAATCACTCTTCGCAAGGATAAATCTTCTGCTTCATCTTCTAAGAAACGGAAATCCAATCCTCTTCTCATTCTAGTTCCCGATCCAGCGAGAATTTTGATGAGGATGAAAATGAAATAGATACTTCTTTCGCGAAGAAGAATCATTCGATCGAATCTGCTATGGCGCAATTGTCTAGTGTCTTTTATGATTCTATGCAAGGATTGGGAGATGATCATTTATCTGCGACTTGCAAAGCTCTCGCTAATATTTGCGATGCCCCCTGCTAGTGGATAATGATTCTTTTCGCGGAGTTTCTCGAACTATGACTCCCAGTTTCTTAAATGCACTCAATGCTTTGGTATGTTCATATTTCTTCATTTCTCTGTGATTTTGATTATGGATCTTATCTTAATAATTTCTCTGCTTTCCTTTATAGTCTGGGAGAGCTTCATTTGTATTTGCCTCAGACCTCGAGAAGAGACGTGACAATCTTGAAAAGAAAAATCTTCAACTTAAAGAGAAGATCAAAGAACTAGAAATTGAAGTTGCGACGTCTCGCAAGAAGGATGAAAAAATTCAACAATTGGAAGCTGAGTCTACTTCCCAGAAGGATAAAATATCTACACTTTAAAGTGCTAATCAGCAACTTTACGGTATAACACCCTCCTTTTTTCTTCATTTCTACTTTGCCATTTATTTTTCTCTGCCTGACTTATCATTTTCGCAGACATGTATAACCTTTCCGAAGAAGCCATTTTTCTCCACTCATTCCCTGAACCTATGGATGATGATGCTCTTCTCGCTCATCTCAATGAATCCTTAAGTAGTTCGTCAAACAAAATTAACTCTCTTCCATTAAATGAACTTCAAACCAAATACCGTCTCCTAGAGATAGAACATAGATCTAGTTTAAGTTTAGCCAACCGATTTAAACAAATGTATCTTGATTCTCATGAAAATACCAACATTTTAAGGAAGAGAATTAGTAGCCTTATAGATGACAAAGATCGCATTGCTAATAGAGGTGCACAGGCATTAGCAAAATTTCAAAAATCTCTTCTCGAAGTACAAATTGAACGAGATGAATCTCTTCGCTAGAATGCCATACTTAATGATCGAGAAAATCAAATTCGTTCGCTTCTTATCATAAATAATGATGATGAATTCGCTTGGGCAGCGAAGGTTCTAGATAATGCCAGAAATAACTTAGGTGTTGATGTTAGTCTTCATGCCGAGCATACTGCCTTGGTTAAAGATATGATTTCTGACAGAGAAGGTTGTCTTTTTTTTTTTTTTTTTTTTTTAACTGTTCCTTGCTTCTGTAGTATTGTTATTAAGTTGTTAATTTGTTGTCGCGTGTTTGCAGAAGCCGAGAAAAGGATTAAAGAACTTGAATCTGAAAAGGAACAACTCGCAGGGGACCTGTCTCTTCGCGACAACAAGTATTCCAAGTTGAAGAATCAATTGCAAGCTACAGTAGTGAATTTCAATAATGATGATGTTCGTTTTCGCAACCAAACTATTGAGACAGTTTGCAATGATCACAACATTCCTCTTTCTTCATACCCTTGTCTTCTGATGAAATTCCTGAAAATATTCCTTTCTCAGACGTTTCTGATAGTGAAGCTAGCGAAGAAGAAGAGTCTGGCGAAGAGAATGATAGAATTGAAGAGTCTGATAAAGAAGCAGAATTAACAAAGAAATAACTTCTTTTCCTTCTTTCGCTTCTTGTAATATCTGTATAAATGTCTTTTTAATCTCCCATTTCTGTAACTCCTTATTATAAATTTCTTGGATTATCAAATATGAATTCAACCTTTGTTCCCTTTGTTTGCACATATTAATCATGCAATTCTTCCTTGTAATACAGTTGACTAGCATTATGAGTACATAAATCTATCAGATGAAATGAATAACAAAGTTTTATCTTTTTCATTTTCTTTTCATTCCCATGCTTGCCTCTGTTATCACCGAAATAAATCTTTTGAATTTCTCCCTTGCTAATTCTGACCGTAAATAAATGAAGGAATATAGTCATTTTCACCCTTCCTCAATTTTTTGCGTGGTTTTCTCTTTATTTATGCTGAAATTCACCATTGCGACAAGATCGCAGGATGTCTTCACAAATGAAGAAATCTATTGATCTTGCCTTATCACTACTTGTGTGGTCTTATTTTGCCTTCCTAGGTAAAGGTCTTATTTCGCCACCCCTCATTGCGACAAAATCGCAGGACGTCTTTACATTTTCATGTAATGACCCATTGATCTGGTCTTATCATTTCTTAAGTATTTTTGCCTCTGCAGGATATTTTATTTGCGACAATATGACAATCCTAAATATTCTTGCGAACATAAAGCCCCATGACATTGCTGTCTTTGCGATGAAATCGCAGGACGTCTTTACATTTTCATGTAAAAACCCCTTGATCTCGTCTTATCCTTGCGTTAGTATTATTGCCTCTTCAGGATCATCGCACAAATATGATAAGCCTTAATTTTCTTGCGAAAATAAAACCTCATGACATTTGCGTCTTAAGACACTTATCAGCTCCCTAATGGAGGGTGCCGCCCTTATCTTCTCCCTGGTTGCCCCTTCAAGGAGGCGTACATCGTCCATACAAGACTAGCTCCTCCCATCCGGTCTTAACAACAACCAGTTGTTTTCGCAGCCTCTTATCCCTTATACCTATAGGGTTTATGGTTACGAGGCTGCACCCTAAGTGGAGTTTTCTTCGGGCCGAGTGCAGCATGTGCCAAGACTTGCCAAGAATGGCCGAGACACTTCAAATGCCCCAGGCACTCTTGGCTCAACCGTGTACCTCGGCGCCTTGAGCATACACTGATTCCTTGGAAGAGACCCTCGGGCGTCCAACCAGTGTATAACCTTATATATATACTTGGAAATCTAAGTTATCTCTCCCGGATAGGCTTTCATGGGCCCCAAATCTCCATGACTCAGGTTCCAGGAGCGATGTAACCTTTCCCCTGAGCCATGTCAAGAGATACCCCCTTATATGCCGCACTTTAGGTCTTACATTTGCCTCTTGCGAAATATCATTCGCGGACTAGGGTGTACGCCATAAAGGTTCGTCTCATTCACTCACTCTTTTATTTTTGTTAATTCATTTAATCATTCATTTTTGGTTATCCCTTGTTATTTTATTTGCGAAGCTATCGCACAATCTTGCTTAGTTTGTTATAATCTCATTTCATTCATTCATACATTCTTGAGCGCGAGATTCTCGCGCATTGCTTCTTCAATCATTATTTCTTTCTCTTGATCTTGATATGCCTTTGTCACTAACTTTGATGATAACGATTATTCATTTCTTATATCTTTTTCTCATGCTACTCTTTGCCTCTGCATCATTCCAATCTTTTAATGGTTCCTTTCCATCATAATTTTCAACTGTCTTCATGCACTTTCCTCGCAATGTATCTTCAACTCTTGTATCTATGGTATCCACCATCAACCTCTCTTTTCTTTGTTCATCTTTTATATGTTGATTCCATCCCTTCCTTTTTGCAGCTCTTTCCTCGCAACTCTCTACATCAAACTCATAGCATTTTTGTCCTTCCATCCAGTCTCCTTTTATAATTCCAACACCGCTGGGATGAGGAAATTTTATACATTGATGGTAAGTTGACGCTATACCCAAGATTTCATGTAACCATGGCCGCCCGATTAATGCATTATAAGGGGATTCCACATCCACTACACAGAACAAAATTTCAGTTGATAATCCTTGCAAGGGTATTCTCATATGTACTTCTCCTCTAGGATTGTTCGCGGTACCATTGAAACCATATATACTATACGTCGAAGGTATCATATCTTCATCCTTTCCTCCCATGGTTTTGTAAGTATGGTAAAAAAGGATGTTTACTGAGCTCCCCGTATCAATTAAGATTCTATTGATCGCCCAGGAATTTTCTGCTTCATCGTCTTCGCCATCAACAGGTTTTGGATTAATTTCCAATCTTACGACCAATGGGCTATCATGCATCTCTCTACCTTCAGGTATCTCTTCTGCGGTGAAAGTAATAATCTGCATTTGCCACTCTTTTAACTGCGATGTCTTCGCAATGTTCATTACTTCTCTATTATCAGCATCCCTCGCAAAAACCCTACTGAGAACATTGTCGTGAAAATCTTCAATTGTTCGGTATGAATGTACAATGGAGTTGCAAAACAAATTTTTAGCTTTCACTCCCACTTCTATTACGAATGTTTCTTTCCCCTTTGTTGAGTTTGTCCTGTGCATTTCTGGTGGTGGTGGTAATGGTTGAACTTTCTCTTCACTTTTTAGAAAATGATTCAGCTTTCCTTGGTCAATCATTCTGAGGATGATTCTTTTTATATTTCTGCAGTCATTTGTTAGATGTCCATGAAAGCGGTGGTAAGAGCAGAATTCGTGACTTCTATCTCCTGGTGGCGGTTTATTCCCCATGTTCCATGGTGCACGTATGTTTTCCATCAAGAGTATAGCTTCCAAAATTTTTTCCACACTAGTATTTAGTGGTGGCATTTTGATTTCTTCCCATACTACCCTGTGACTTCGCTGCCCTCCGTGATTATTCTCCCTTCGACCTCCATAAGTTTCTTGCGGATGATCAAGTCTTTGATTTTTGTTATTGCCGCCATGGTTGTAGTAATTCCTTTCTCTTTCAAATTGTTCCTGATCACTGCTTCCCATAGCTACTATCTTTGGTTGTCCATAATCAATTATCCTTTCTTGTTGCCCTTGCGAAGTGCTCGCTATTGTGTTTATCAATTTGGGTAATAATCTTGCATTCGCAGCATTCGAACTTGTATTCGCAACTGGGTATGATTCCATCTCATTTTGCCTTTCTTCTAAAGCAATATACTCCTCCTGAAGTTCTCGCAACTCAGCCATTGTGATTGTATTCTTGACTCTAAAAACTTGAATATATAACAAATTAGTCGCAAACATAGCATTTATGAATGATATAATGAGATATCTTTCATCTACCCTTCCAGCCATTTCGCTACACATTGTCTTCCATCTCACAGTTAGATGTTTCAAACTTTCGCCAACTCTTTGTTTCATCCCGAATACATCTTCAATACCTGGTCGCGAGGAATTGTTACTTATATATGCTCCTAAGAATATAGCTTGTAAATGGTTGAATGACGTGATTGTGTTTCTTGGTAATCCCTCAAACCATTTCAATGCTTCTCCTGTTAAACTTGATGCAAAGTATTTGCACAATATGGCATCATGATTTTCCCATTGTGACATACATCTCACATAAGCTTTGATGTGTTGTATCGCACAAGTCGTTCCATCAAAAATGCTGGTTAATGCAGGTAAATTGCACTTTGGGGGTATTCCTCCTAGTTGCACTTCTAGTGTAAAGGGAGTTTTCGCAGCCTCTTCGATGGCCTCATCCAATTGTCTTCTTCCTCCTCCCCTTCTACTGTTCAACATTCCTCTTATCTCTGCCAACTCTCTCAAGATTTGTTCATTTACATCAGAATTCGAATCTATTGGTCTTTTTAATTCTGCCTCTCTCCTTCTGCGTTCATGTCTGTTTTGATTCGTTCTCTCCTCTTCTTTCTCTATGACTTTCTCCTTCATCTCTTTCATGAATTCGCACACCGTTATATCCATCATTCTCTCTTCTTGGTTGTCTATCAGTTCTCCTTTGCATTCTTTCATATTCTTCATTGATATTTCCATTGTTGCGATTTTGTTCTCGCCTTCTTTCTCGATTATCATGATTATTCTGCCGGATTGCTTCTTCCAATTCTGGATTTTCCATTTCTGTTCTTAATCTTTCCCTCTCGCGAGCTAGACGTGCTTGTTCAACATAATGCCTCTCAATGTTATCTTCAATCTCTTTTTGCTTTCTCAATGCTTCTCTCCCATGTAATATTCTTCTCCCTTCATCAACTGGATTATTGCGCCCCTGAAGATGCCTATTTCCTTGATTTTCCCCATTCTGCTCATTTTGAAAACTCTCGGGATGCAGAATATAACGATCTTCTACCTCTTCTCTTCTTTCGCAACGTTCCGTGTTTGGATTTTGTGCTTCTTCTTGGTTTTCTTCCTCCGCATTTTCTGTAGGTAAAATTCTCCTTCTTTCCTCCCTAATTGATCTTGATCTTGACCTTGTAGTGCTTCTTGACCTTCTATTTTGCAACCTGATGTTTTCCATCCTCAGATGATGATTCTGTCTTGTCAAATTTGCTCGTTCATCTACCTCTAATCGTCTCTCTTCATGTATTGTTTGTCTCAATGCCTCTAGTGCTGCAATCTCTTCATTTCCCTGGACTGTTTCTCCATTCATTCCTCGATCTCTCTCTCCTTGTCAATTGTTTACCAATTGTTGCTCTTCTTCCCTTTCATCCTCAGAATCTGATCTCCAAGTGTGTACACTTACTCTATCATAATCCACAGTTGTATTTGCTACCGGTTGAATTGGTGATTGAATTTGATTCTCTTCATCATTCCTCATGTTCATCCTTGATGATTCTCCCATTTCATTTCTCCTTTCCCGAGCAAGTCTCCCACTTCTTCTCACGATTGTTGGTTGTTCGGGTACATTTCTCCTTCTAGCCATTTCTTACTTTTAGTAAACTGTTGAAAATTATCTCGAATTTCTTCTCTACTACTCCAAATCTTTCAAATCTCGATGTCAATCCTTACTCATTCCCTGTTTCTAGCGCCAATATGTAGTTGCAGGAAATCCCACAATACACCCCTCACTAGAATTAATACAACTAATCCATTTGAAGATGAATAACTATGAGTGTTTATTGATTATTTTCTTGAAATGTTTACAGAGAAAGATAGAACATAACTTAAAGTAATTACAATCGCTCCAATTTTTCTCTCTCTTAATGACTTGCCTCCCAATTCAAAAAGAACTCCCTCTACAACAGACTTACTTAACCATTTATATAGGGTAGTATTCAGTGGATGACAGCTAAGCTGTCCTTTATTTTCGGGAATGATCTGTGAAGCATCGCAACTGTATACATATTAGATCTCGCGACACTCCCGTATTTCGCTAAGTCTTCACACCTTTCTCATGTTCTGGCTGTCGTCATTCATTGCGTCATTTATTTTACTTCCCTGCGACTCCCTCGCAATGTCATCATTCATTAATCTCGCGAAGTATTATTGTTGTGATATTCTGATCCTACTAATTAAATCTCGCGACGCTCCTAAATCTCGCCAACTCTTCACGCCTTTCTTATGTTTTGGCTGTCGTCATCTATTACGTCATTCTTATTACTCGTCTGCGACGCTATCGCAACGCTGTTGTTTATTGATCTCGCGAAGTATTAGTGTCGCGATATTCTGGTCCTACACATGGGAATGAAGAGATCGCAGCATTAGAAGCATTAAGACAAACAATACATGAAGAAAGGCGATTAGAAGCAGAAGAACGTGCAAATCTAACAAGGCAAAATCATGAGTTGAGGATGGAGAACGAGAGATTACAAAATAGAAGGTCGAGAAGCACTACAAGTTCAAGCTCAAAATCAGTTAGAGAAGAAAGAAGGAGAATTTTACCTATAGAAACTGCTAATGAAGAAAATCGAGAGAAAGAGCAAAGTCTAGGCGAAGAACATCGCGAAAGAAGAGAAATAATGGAAGATCGTTATATCCCACGCCCTGAGACTCTTCAAAATGAGCGAAATGATGGAAATCAAGGAAATAGTCAGCGTCAGGGGAGAAATAATCCAGGTGATGAAGAAAATCAGGAGGAAGGAAGAAGAATATTGCATGGGAGAGAAGCACGAAGGAAACAAAAGGATATTGAAGATGAAATTGAAAAACACTATATTGAACAAGCACGTCTAGCTTGAGAAAGGGAAAGGTTAAGAGCAGAAATGGAAGAACGAGAACTAGAAGAAGCAATTCGCCAGAACAATCATGATAATCGAGAAAGAAGGCGAGAACAAAATCGCAATAATGGTAATATCAATGAAGAGTATGAAAGGGTACAAAGGAGAATTGATAGGCAACAAAGAGGAAAAAATGATAGATATAATGGTGTACGAATTCGTGAAAGAGATGAAGGAGAAGGGCGCGGAGAAAGACGAGAAGGGGATGGTGAGCAAGAAAATCAAAGCAGACACAAACACAGGAGAAGAGAGGCAGAACTAAAAAGACCAATAGATTCAAATTCTGATGCAAATGAATAAATCTTGAGAGAATTGGCAGAAATGAGAGGAATGTTGAATAGTAGAAGGGGAGGAGGAAGAAGACAGTTGGATGAGGCCATCGAAGAGGCTGCGAAAACTCCTTTTACATTAGAGGTGCAGCTAGGAGGAATACCCCCAAAGTGCAATTTACCTGCATTGACCAGCGTTTTTGATTGAACAACTTGTGCAATACAACACATTAAAGCTTGCGTGAGATGTATGTTACAATGGGAAAATCATGATGCCATATTGTGCAAATACTTTGCGTCGAGTTTAACTGGAGAAGCACTGAAATGGTTTGAGGGTTTACCAAGAAACACAATCACGTCATTCAACCATCTACAAGCTATATTCTTAGGAGCATATATAAGTAACAATTCTTCGTGACCGGGTATTGAAGATGTATTTGGGCTAAAACAAAGAGTTGGCGAAAGTTTGAAACATTTAACTGTGAGATGGAAGACAATGTGCAGCGAAATGGCTGGACGGGTGGATGAAAGATATCTCATTTTGTCATTCATAAATGCTATGTTTGCAACCAATTTGTTGTATATTCAAATTTTTAGAGTCAAGAATACAATCACAATGACTGAGTTGCGAGAAATTCAGGAGGAGTATATTGCTCTAGAGGAAAGGCAAAATGAGATGGAATCATACCCAGTTGCGAATACAAGTTCAAATGCTGCGAATGCAAGCTTATTACCCAAATTGATAAATAAAGTAGCGAGCACTTCGCAAGGGAAACGAGAAAGGATGATAGATGATGGACAGCCAAAGTTAGTAGCCATGGGAAGTTGTGATCATGAAGAATTTGAAAGAGAAAAGAATTACTACAACCGTGGCTGAAATAATAAGATCCAAAGACTTGATCATTCGCAAGAAACTTATGGAGGTCGAAGGCAGAATTATCATCGAGGGCAGCGAAGTCACAGAGTAGTATGGGAAGAAATCAAAATGCCGCCACTAAATACCAGTGTGGAAAAAATATGGGAAGCTATACTCTTGATGGAAAACATACCTGCACCATGGAACATGGGAAGTGAACCGCCACCAAGTGATATAAGTCATGAATTTTTTTTTCTTACCACCGCTTTCATGGACACCTAACAAATGACTGCAGAAATATAAAAAGAATCATTCTCAGGATGATTGACCAAGGGAAATTGAATCATTTCCTAAAAAGTGAAGAGAAAGTTCAACCGTTACCACCACCTCCAGAAATGCACAGAACAAATTCAACAAAAGGGAAAGAAACTTTTGTAATAGAAGTGGGAGCGAAAGCCAAAAATTTGTTTTGCAACTCCATTGTACATTCGTACAAAACAATTGAAGATTTTCATGATAATGTTCTCAGTAGGGTTTTTGCAAGAGATGTTGATAATAGAGAAGTAATGAACATCGCGAAGACCTCACCATTAAAGGAATCGCAAACGCAGATTATTTCTTTCACGACAGAAGAAGTACCGGAAGGTAGAGAGATGCATGACAGCCCATTGGTTGTAAGATTGGAAATTAATCCAAAACCCGTTGAAAATGAAGATGATGAAGCAGAAAATTCCTGGGCGATCAATAAAATCTTGATCGATACTGGAAGCTCAGTAAACATTCTTTTTTTACCATACTTACAAGACTATGGGAGGGAAGGATGAAGATTTGATACCTTCAACATATAAGATATATGGTTTCAACGGTACAGCTAACAAGCCTAAATGAGAAGTTCATATGATAATACCACTGTAGGATCAGAATATCGCAACCTCAATTCTTTGCGAGATTAATAAACGAAAGTATCGCGAAGGAGTCGCAAGGGGGAAAATAAATGACGTAATGGATGACGACAGTCAGAACATGAGGAAGATGTGAAGATCTAGCGAAGGTTAAGAAGTGTCGCGAGGATGAATACTTATACACTTGCGACACTTCGCGAGTCATTCCCAAAAATAAAGGACGGCTTAGCTGTCATCCACTGTATACAACCCTATATAAAGGGTTGAGTAAGTTTGTTGTAACGGGGGGGTTCTTTTTGAATTGAAAAGTAGGTTATTAAGAGAGAGAAAAAAGTTAGAATGTATGTAATTACTTTAGTTCTGCCATATCTTTTTGTAAACATATGAAGAAAATAATCAATAAAATTTCATAGTTATTCATCTTCAAATGGATTAGTTGTGTAAATTCTATTGAGGGGTGTATTGTAGGATTTCCTGCAACTACATATGCGCTAGAAACAGGGACTGTGAAGAAGATCGAAGGAGAAAAATGGGATGTAATTTGATCACAAAAACAATGATTGATGAGTTCCGTGAGAATATTAAAGGAAGAATACATAAACGAGATTATGAAGGAAAAAAGATCATAACAAAAAAAGAGGTTTCACCCTTGAAAGATTGGGAAAAACAAGAGATCACATTCACCGCAGCGGAAATACCGAAAGAAAATTTAGATCATACATTACCCTTAGTAGTTACGATAACAGCACGGAAGGAGAAAGAGGAATCAATGGGAAAATAGGAAGATTGGACGATAAATAGAACTTTGGTCGATACAGGAAGTTCAGCAGATATCATGTTTTATCATGCCTACAAAGAAATGGGTTATAAAGATGAAGAAATGACTCCATCAACATACTACATCCACGGCTTTGGTAAATCTAGAACAGAACCAATGGGAGAAATAGAAGTGCGAATTCTATTAGGAGAAATCGAGACATTAGTAACATTATGTGTGGTGAACATGAAATCGCCATATAATATGATGTTGGGAAGACCATGGATACACGCAATCAAAGCAGTGGCGTCAACACTACATTAGTGTGTTAAATTTCCCATGCCAAGTGGAATTGGTGAGATCAGAGGAAATACCGACAAATCAAGGTTATGTTATCAGATTGAAATAAAGCATTGCGAGGAGCAAGTGACACGGCGAAGAGATCGCAGAAAGATAGCAAAAGCGGCAAAAAAGGAGAGAGAATTTAGAATTTACATGATAAAAGCAAAAGAAGGAAAAGGAATACCTAGTGAAGTCTCGAGTAAGCTTTCGAAAGAAATGAAAGGACCAACTCCAATGGGAGAACCAAAGGCCAGCTATGTCGCAGCTGAGCCAACGAAAGAAGTAAACATCAGGACAAAAGAAGAGCCCAAAATGTTAAAAATTGGGACTAAGATGGACGCAGAGGAGGAAAAACAAACTGTTGACCTGTTGCGAGAATACATAGATATTTTCGCATGGGATATTGATGAAATTCCTGGAATAGATCCATCAGTGGCGTGTCATAGATTGGAAATTGACAAGAATGTAAGACCCTTCAAACAAAGAATTAGAAAGATCGCGACAGACTATCATTCTCAAATAGAAGAAGAGTTGCAGAAGATGTTGGACGCAGGGATCATAAGACCACCAAAATATCCCAAATGGATAGCTAATATGGTGTTGATGGTGGATTTTCGTTTAAGGTTAAATTTGTAAAAAAACCAGAAAAATCATGCGCTGACATCTTGTAAAAGATAAAGCCATTTATAAGTGTTGGATACTCCCTCACTTAATTCACCAAGAATGGAGCATGTAGTAACAATCCCATTCTGTGAATACATGAAATTCCTCCAGGTTGGAGCATGTAGCAACAATCCCTTCCTGTGAATTTCATATCAGCCTTGTATTTCCAGTACTCATTATCAGTGTGGCATGAGACTGAGTGTTGCTCTTACAGAGTAACACGAACCTCCAAGAACTATAATGAAACCATGTACGAAATACCCGTACAGGCTGATGCTCGGTGTGTTATACTAGCCCGAGACCTCTCGGTGTGTTATACTAGCCCGATTGAGCCCCTCTCGGTGTGTTATACTAGCCCGATTGAGCATCCGGACTGACCGTATCAGTCCGGATATGATCTGATCGCAGCCATCCAACTCCATAAGTATGATTGGATGACCCCAGATCAATTCCATCACCCCAAGCATGGTATGGAATACCCACGACCGACCCCGCATGGTCGGTCATTGGCCTTAGCTTGCCAAAAAACCGTTCATACCAAGCATTATGGATGGAAAACCCTAAATTAGGGTTTGCGGCATATTACATGTGCCGCAAAACAGTCTCAACCATCCATCTTCGCAGGTATAGATGGAGGGTGTAGATGTTGACTCAAAGGGCCCAGAGCATGTCAACACGTTCAGCGCGGGCCCGCCTTCACACTTGACCGATCGGTCAAGGCCAAAAATGTTTGGCCGTGACGGAATCGTCACCCAAACAAGTGATGGCGCACGGCTTGAAAACCAAAATTAGGGTTTCAAGCCATCACGAGCGTCCATCTTCTCCGGCATGAATGGAGGGTCCCAGATTAGATTAAACAGGTGCGGTTGTACCAGCATAACCGCCGTGGGCCCATCTACCTCCTCATGCGGTCGGCCAAGGCATATCATGCCCGGCTAATCCAAAACGTCCGCCCAAACATGCGTGGTTACACTTCCCAAATTGCAAACTGATCTCGACCACTCAACTTCACCGGATGATTTGAATGGCTTAGATCACGTTTTCATGGAATAGTCAGGTATAGGTGTGAACACCAGCCTACCACCTACACGCCGGTATGACCGACCAAGACTGACCAAGATGGGTCGTCTTGGGACGCGCGCCCAAACCTGGGAAGTCATGCGGTCTCCAACTCCTTTGCGGCAATGGATTTCTGCCGCAAACCGATCTCAACCACTCAACTTTGCCGGTCAATTTGAGTGGCCTAGATCGCGCCTTCTTGGGAAAGTGAGGTATGGACGTGCACACCGGCATGATGTCTACACACATGCCCGGTCGGTCCTCTCCAAAGCTCTTCCCATGCTTGGTTTCGACCAAGCTGAAGAGTGATGCTTGCGCACCTCTTCAAAAACCCTAGCATTCATTAACGGTCGTAGATGAGTGTCTCAAACATCATCTCATCCGTTCAACTTCACCAGTTTGGTTATAAAACCCTGGTCTTGAATAACACGGTTATTCAATTCTTGAATAACACGGTTATTACATGCTATCTCTCGTGGATCCACGATCCACACATTCCAGTACATCAATCATGTCACAAACGGGGGATACATGCGGGGTATTGGTCTCAGCGGTTTACGGCGTGCGGCGTGCAACGCGCCATTATAAGAACGTGTTAGGAAGTCATGGACGGTTAAGAGATGAACAGGAGAAGTGGGCAAGACTGGTCGTGCAGCACCGACGCACAACTCCACTACTCCATCACTCCACTTCCCACGAGAGACGTGAATGAGGCTCAATGACTTGTATAAATAGGTTCTCCGCCCTATTTCCAAAGAGGCAGAACAACAACACAAGTCCAGACGAGACAGAAAATCAACATCCAGAGCTTCCTTACATCAACCGTAAGCCTGCTCACTTTTCTGTCACAAGTCATAAGCAAGCCAACACCTTCACAATCTCAACACCTTCTTCGCTTCCCTCCCTAAGATCAACCCCATCTCCTTCACTTTGTGACCGAAACAAGTCTGGAACGACCATTTCTTGGTTTAGGCCGGACTTGCACAGATTGATCTCTCGAATCTACAAGCACTCATCGAGCAGTGCATTTGTTTAGGGTTTAGATTCATTCCTCATCCACATCCCAAATTACCAAATTCTGCAGGAGTAGTTTTCACCCATAAACAATTGGCGACCACAGTGGGAGATTAATCTCTCGGTTATGAAGACAATTCCTTCAATACCAAATCCTGTTTGGCTAGATGGTTGGTCTTAGGACTTCCCAAACAAATTCAAATCCCGGTCGAGATCCCTCCAATGAAGATACCCCTCTTCCCAATGGTGTACCTGCTGGCGCAACCGGAAGAATCCCAACAATGATCGAGTTAGCTCGGGTGCAGGAGATTCACACGAGGAACATGGATCTAATCAAAGAAGCGGTAAATGCCATACTGGATCTCCTCATCAAGATGACGTCAGAAATGAGCGTGCCGGAGACCTTTACACTGGGGACTGGTTCTCCTCAGATCAACAGTTTTACCGTGAGCCAGAGACCAGTGGACCAGGAAGCAGCATCTCTAGTGGAATGCTTGTGCGAACTCTTACATCTCTCGAGGAATCAACGGGCAGAGACGTTCGCTGCCATTAATAAAATAGCTTTGGATGAACACTTGGCTCCATCTCGTCCAGAGATCCTAACTACGTCGGAAACGTCTGTCAACAATGTTACATTTACAGAAGACGACATGATGGCGGAGGAAGGTCACAACCGGGCCCTACATGTTACCGCGCGCATCAAGGGTTCAGAGTTCAAGAGAGCCCTCGTCGACACAGGAGCATCTTCGAACGTGATTACTCTCAAGACTCTCAGGACGGCCAAGGTTAATCCATGCAAAATTGTACGGCAGCCCACCACAATGACGGACTTCGAAGGAAACCAGACTAGCACATACGGGTATGTCAATCTGAATTTATCAGTAGGACCTGTTCATTCAAAAGCAAGATTTGAAGTCATAGAAAGGGAGACAGACTACCACATGATACTAGGGAGACCATGGCTCCATGACAATAAAGTCATCCCCTCAACATACCACCAGTGCCTGAAGACCATGCTGAATAAAGAAGTCATCCGTATTCCTGCATCGTTGTCTCCGTATGCACCAATATGCGGAGTGGAACTATTTGAGCCGGGAGAAACTCCGCAGGGGAAAGCAGACAAAGTCCTGTGCACCCCACTACCCACGTGGGCTTTAATCCAGGAGGAGGACTGACTTGCATCGATGGAGTCTAAGCACCGCGACACACCCTCCCTGACGAAGCGTCCACCTCTATCCGGCGAAACTTCAGCCCATCCTCACAACAAAAGGGAGCGCTCTTTCGAGGCAAGCCGTGATCAGAAGGGGAAGACGATATACCGGCGCCGCTGTTAGCAATTAGCAGGAGAGACTAACCAGTCTCTCCGCCCAATTGAATGCTGCAGGAACGGCGAAACGCAAGAGGAAGTATTAGACGCTCCACGACAGCTACAAGATGGTACCAGCTCTACCACTGATGAGCTCGAGACCGTTGATATCGGAGATGGAGAATTTCCCAGGACTATCTCAATCGGTTCGACTCTATCCGCAGAGGAACGTGCAAATCTTGTTCAACTACTCAAGGAGTACCGAGACGTGTTTGCCTGGACATACGAGGAAATGCCCGGTCTAGACGAAAGATTGGTCACTCACCACTTACATGTCATACATGGATCCAAGACCGTCAAGCAATCTCCGAGGCAATTCAGACACGAAGTGGAGGAACAGATTAAGGACGAAATTCAAAAGTTACTAACGGCTGGCTTCATCAGACCTATTCATCATCCAACTTGGCTAGCTAATGTGGTCCCAGTGAAGAAGAAAAATGGACAAATCCGGTGTTGTGTGGATTTCAGAGACCTGAACAAGTGCTGCCCCAAGGACGACTTTCCTCTGCCTAATATCGATATGTTAGTAGACGCCACCAGCGGACATGGCATGTTCTCCTTCATGGACGGTTACAGCGGTTACAATCAGATAAGGATGTATGAGCACGACGCAAATAAGACAGCCTTTCGAACTCCTCTTGGCAATTTTTATTATACCATAATGCCATTTGGTTTAAAGAATGCCGGCGCGACGTATCAACGCGCTATGACGGCAATCTTCCATGACATGATGCACAAACAAGTAGAAGACTATGTGGACGATATTGTGGTCAAGTCAAAAGTTCGAGCAGATCACACCAACGTCTTGAAGCAAGTGTTTGAGAGGTGTCGAGAATACAAGCTGAAGATGAATCCTTTGAAGTGCGCTTTCGGTGTTTCTTCAGGCAAATTTCTGGGATTCCAAGTAACGGCGGAAGGAATAAAGGTAGACCCGTCCAAAACTCAGGCTATCCTCACCATGCCGCCTCCCCGAACTGTGAAGGAACTCCAGAGTTTCATGGGTAAGGTGAACTACATCCGACGTTTTATACCTGGTCTAGCCCAACTTACCGCCTCATTCACCGTCTTGCTGAAGAAGGGAGCTAACTTTGTTTGGACCACAACTCAGCAGGAAGCTTTTCGAAAAATTCAACGAATACTGTCATCTCCAACTGTCATGAATTCCCCTGTACAAGGGAAGCCACTGGTCATCTACACTGCCTTCAGTGATGCCGTCGTAGGGGCTTTACTCGGTAAGGAGGACGACGGGGGGATCGAGCGTCCCATATACTATTTCAGCCGAATATTGAGAGACGCTGAACTCAGATACCCCAGAGCAGAAAAAGCATGTTTAGCCTTGATCCATTCCATCCATAAGTTTAGACATTATCTGTTATCCAATAGAGTGATACTGGTGTCTAAATCCGATCCTGCGAAGTTTTTACTTTCAAAGCCGGTCCTAACTGGAAGAATAGGCAAATGGCTTCTCCAAATTTCAGAGCTGGACATAACGTGTACGCCGCCGAGGGTTATCAAGGGCCAAGCAGTTGCGGACTTACTGGCAGCATTTCCCGGAGAAGGAACTACGGGACTACATGAAGAACTCCCTGGAGAATTTCCGGACATCTCCATTCTGGAAGAAGAAGCGTGGCTCTTGTATTTTGACGGCTCCGCTACCCCCAGCAGCAGTACCGGAGGAGCGGGCGTAGTACTAGTATCTCCAACCGGAGAAGTATTCTCACACTCCTTCAAACTGGATTTCGAATGCACCAACAACTCAGCGGAGTATGAAGCCTTCCTCATAGGACTGTCAATAGCCAAGCAAGCAGGAGTCACACGTTTAGAGATAAGAGGCGACTCCAAATTACTGGTGAATCAAATGAATGGAATATATGCATTGAAAGAAGTAACACTAGCTCCGTACCGATCGGAAGCACAGAGGTTACTAAACTACTTTGCCGATGTAACCATAACCCATATCAGTCGCGGCAATAACAAACAGGCTGATTGCCTAGCAACATTGGCTTCCAAGTTGAAGTTTGAAGGAGCGGAAGAAACCCTGACGGTGAAAAGGAGAACCATAGAATCGACGTGGCTACCGCAATACAAAGACACCAAGACTGACGATTGGCGAACTCCGATTATTCGAGAGCTCAACAGCTCAATCTCCCAAAGAAAGGTCAGTCTCAAAACCCTGCAAAACTTCTTCATGCTCCATGGTATGCTGTATTATCGGAATCCAGATGGCTCCCTGTCAAGATGTCTTGGAGATGCCGAAGCACAACTACAGCTGAATCGTATTCACAATGAAGTTTGTGGACAATCACTGGTGGTAACGCTTTACCGACGACTTCAACGCCTGGGCTATTACTGGCCAGAGATGGAAACTCAATCCAGACTACTTCAGAAGTCTTGCTCAAATTGTCAGGCACCACCGCATCAATTGGAGATTTTTAATGTGAACCGCACTGGGGACTGGAGAGAACCCTACATTAGCTATCTCCGTGATGGAGTAATTCCTGCCGGACGGAAGGATGTTGTTAAAATGAAGCAAAGAGCTAAGCGGTTCGTGTTCCATGAAGGAATACTGTATCGCAAAAGCTTCGGAGGTGATCTACTACGATGTCTGGCTGGAGAAGAAGCCACAGTCATGCTGAAGGAGACACATGGAGGAGAACATCAAGGGAAGAGGAAACTATTTCTCCAAATACACGAGAAATACTATTGGCCGACCATGGAGGATGACGCAGCCGTTTTTGTCCAAAGCTGTCACGAATGCCAAATCCATGGAAACCTTATTCATGCGCCTTCCACTCCTTTGCACTCTATAAGCAACCCATGGCCATTTTACAGCTGGGGACTAGACATTATCGGGAAAATCAATCCACCGTCGTCGAAGCAGCACGAGTACATCATAACCGCGACATAATACTTCACCAAATGGGTAGAGGCCATTCCCTTACGAGGAACTACAGGAGCAACAATTGCGGCTTTCATTAAAGAGCACATCATTTGTCGTTTTGGTGTGCCCAAGCATATCATCACTGATAACGGCACTCCATTTGCCAATAAGCAGGTACGGGAGTTACTTGAGGAGTATGGTATTAAACAGGTCTTCTCCACCGTCTACTATCCTCAAGGGAATGGGCAAGCTGAAAGTACCAACAAGACATTGATCCGGATCATCAGTCGAACGGTACACGACAATCCCAGGGAATGGCATGATCAGTTACCAATGGCACTATGGGCGTACCGGACGGCACCCAGAAGCTCCATTGGGGTTTCGCCATACTCACTTGTTTACGGAGCGGATGCAATTCTCCCAGCAGAAATCAAAACCCCGTCAGCTAGGATTGCAGCAGCAACTGGGATCCATTGGAACGAGACTGAAGTTTCTGATTCTAGAATAGCGGAGTTAGACACTCTGGATTTTAGAAGAGACAAAGCAGAAGAACTCGCTCAGCTGTACAAGAATCGGATTTCCAGGGCATACAACAAAATTGTGAAACCACGTGTTTTCAAGGTGGGAGATTTGGTTTTGAAAACGGCCAAACACATCCAACAAGACATTTCCGCACCAAAGTTCTCACCAAAATGGGAAGGTCCTTACACAATCACCAAGGCTTATGATACCGGCTACTACAAGATCATTAAGGTGGACGGGGGCATGCTGGAAGCGGTCATCAATGGAAAATGGCTCAAAGCATACCATGCTTGACCATTGTTCGCTCTTATGACGCTGCAAAGACATGCATCAATTACCGTTACATGTTTGAATCATCAATTCTATTCAGAAATACGTTAATGAAAAAACCCGTTTCACCAATCAAAACCCAATGAAATTTATTTCACAAAGATGTTCGAAAGAAAACTTCTGGCATGAAAGTCATTAAACAATAAAGGAATACAGGTGAATGCGACTTAGAGGAGACCGTCTAGCAGATTATAGTTCCTTGAGAGCATCATCTCCAGTCTAGCCTGATATCTCCCTATCATCTTCTTCAAATCTTGTACCGCCTGCTCTACCTTCCTTGATTCAGCAGCCAGATCCTTCTCATCTTCCAAAATGGCCTTTGCAGCAGGAACAACATTTGCAAGGATGTCAGCTCGGTCAACTTTGATGATATCAAGACGTTGCCGTAACCAGCCCACATTGAACTCCATAGATTCACAGGTAGATATCATGTTCTCCCACTTTTTAAGATCTGATTCAGCAACGTTGCGGATAGAAATACTCTCTATCTCAGCAACCATGGGAAGAAGACAGTTTACCGCGGCGACCAGAGCAGATGAACAGTACCGGACCACATTCCTGGTTGCGACATGGCCATACTTTCTCCACAAATTTGTGTACAAAGGCACAAATTCCTTCCGTACTAAGAATCCACCAACATCTCGGTAGCTGGGAGATAAGCATCTCATACGAACATCAAATGAGAGACCTGCATTGGGGTATTCATAAGATGAGATACCTAGGTCGGCATCTTCGAGGTCCACAGAGGTGGACGCGCTTGAGTTTGAAGGAAGAGGACTGGTCAAGTCATCATCATCGACGACTGTCACACACGTTTCGGTGGGATATCTCTGCAAGAATGGAAATACTATTCGCCTGATCATTATAAAGCACAAGTAATTGTTCAGAAGAGTGGAAAGAGACGAACCGGTATGATCTTCTTGACACGGAGAACACAAGCAGGGGATTCATCATGGAGCTCAGACGCAGGTCGTGCACGCTTGACAGAAGACCCTGGGTGGTAAGAAGAAGACGATCCACTGTTGTTCGACATGATGAGGAGACTCTACTGCAAGATTGTAAAGATGGTTCAAAATATCTACACCCGCATATATGCTGAGGAAACCCTAAAACGATTACGGCACCCGGTGAATGAGGATTCAACATCGACTGAGTCAGGCTTTCTTGTAAACCCTAATTGAGAATCAAAAGGTCATTGGATTCTAGCGATTCAACCGACAGTGTGTAAAGCACCCACACCCGGGATTCCAGCAGAAGGAGAACCCTACCTCGAGCTCAGACATGTGCAAGAGGAAACAAGGCGACTCACCAGTTCAAGTCCTGCTTCCTTCGCATCTCTAATCAAGACCAACCAATTCCAGGGAAACGCCTGACAATGTGAAACTATCCGGTAAATATGTATTCACCCTATCTTGGTTATTTCAGTATGTCACCATCTCATGCCTACCACACAATAGTGTAACCATTGTGTGCTAGGCAGGGGACTTGATGTTGATGGTGGATTTTCGTTTAAGGTTAAATTTGTAAAAAAAACCAGAAAAATCATGCGCTGACATCTTGTAAAAGATAAAGCCATTTATAAGTGTTGGATACTCCCTCACTTAATTCACCAAGAATGGAGCATGTAGTAACAATCCCATTCGTGAATACATGAAATTCCTCCCGGTTGGAGCATGTAGCAACAATCCCTTCTGTGAATTTCATATCGGCCTTGTATTTCCAGTACTCATTATCGGTGTGGCATGAGATCGAGTATTGCTCTTACAGAGTAACACGAACCTCCAAGCACTATAATGAAACCATGTACGAAATACCCGTACAGGCTGATGCTCGGTGTGTTATACTAGCCCGAGCCCTCTCGGTGTGTTATACTAGCCCGATTGAGCCCCTCTCGGTGTGTTATACTATCCCGATTGAGCATCCGGACTGACCGTATCAGTCCGGATATGATCTGATCGCAGCCATCCAACTCCATAAGCATGATTGGATGACCCCAGATCAATTCCATCACCCCAAGCATGGTATGGAATACCCACGACCGACCCCGCATGGTCGGTCATTGGCCTTAGCTTGCCAAAAAACCGTTCATACCAAGCATTATGGACGGAAAACCCTAAATTAGGGTTTGCGGCATATTACATGTGCCGCAAAACAGTCTCAACCATCCATCTTCGCAGGTATAGATGGAGGGTGTAGATGTAGACTCAAAGGGCCCAGAGCATGTCAACACGTTCACCGCGGGCCCGCCTTCACACTTGACCGATCGGTCAAGGCCAACAATGTTTGGCCGTGACGGAATCGTCACCCAAACAAGTGATGGCGCACGGCTTGAAAACCAAAATTAGGGTTTCAAGCCATCACGAGCGTCCATCTTCTCCGGCATGAATGGAGGGTCCCAGATTAGATTAAACAGGTGCGGTCGTACCAGCATAACCGCCGTGGGCCCATCTACCTCCTCATACGGTCGGCCAAGGCATATCATGCCCGGCTAATCCAAAACGTCTGCCCAAACATGCGTGGTTACACTTCCCAAATTGCAAACTGATCTCGACCACTGAACTTCACCGGATGATTTGAATGGCTTAGATCACGTTTTCATGGAATAGTCAGGTATAGGTGTGAACACCAGCCTACCACCTACACGCCGGTATGACCGACCAAGACCGACCAAGATGGGTTGTCTTGGGACGCGCGCCCAAACCTGGGAAGTCATGCGGTCTCCAACTCCTTTGCGGCAATGGATTTCTGCCGCAAACCGATCTCAACCACTCAACTTTGCCGGTCAATTTGAGTGGCCTAGATCGCGCCTTCTTGGGAAAGTGAGGTATGGACGTGCACACCGGCATGATGTCTACACACATGCCCGGTCGGTCCTCTCCAAAGCTCTTCCCATGCTTGGTTTCGACCAAGCTGAAGAGTGATGCTTGCGCACCTCTTCAAAAACCCTAGCATTCATTAATGGTCGCAGATGAGTGTCTCAAACATCATCTCATCCGTTCAACTTCACCAGCTTGGTTATAAAACCCTAGTCAGGAGTTATTTGGCTAGTGAGGCGTCATTACCCATCACTTTACCACACCATAATGCAGTACCTGCACACGATACTTTACAAGTATCAACTTCTTGAATAACACGGTTATTCAATTCAGCATTACATGCTATCTCTCGTGGATCCACGATCCACACATTCCAGACATCAATCATGTCACAAACTGGGGGATACATACTGGGGTATTGGTCTGGCGGTTTACAGCGTGCAGCGTGCAACGCGCCATTACAAGAACGTGTTAGGAAGTCATGGACGGTTAAGAGATGAACAGGAGAAGTGGGCAAGACTGGTCGTGCAGCACCGACGCACAACTCCACTACTCCATCACTCCACTTCCTCCACTTCCCACGAGAGACGTGAATGAGGCTCAATGACTTGTATAAATAGGTTCTCCGCCCTATTTCCAAAGGGGCAGAACAACAACACAAGTCCAGACGAGACAGAAAATCAACATCCAGAGCTTCCTTACATCAACCGTAAGCTTGCTCACTTTTCTGTCACAAGTCATAAACAAGCCAACACCTTCACAATCTCAACACCTTCTTCGCTTCCCTCCCTAAGATCAACCCCATCTCCTTCACTTTGTGACCGAAACAAGTCTGGAACGGCCATTTCTTGGTTTAGGCCGGACTTGCACAGATTGATCTCTCGAATCTACAAGCACTCATCGAGCGGTGCATTTGTTTAGGGTTTAGATTCATTCCTCATCCACACCCCAAATTACCAAATTCTGCAGGAGTAGTTTTCACCCATAAACATATGGTTATAGTCCCAAAGAAGAAAAAAGGGATAAGAATTTGTATAGATTTTACTGATCTAAACAAAGCTTGTCCTAAAGATAGTTTTCCATTACCAGATATTCCGCAACTGGTTGAATCAGCGGCAGGGAATGAAAGGATATCATCTCTTGATGGATATAAAGGTTACAATCAGATACCTCTCGCTGAAGAAGATCAGGAACATACTGCTTTCTTCACTCCAAGAGGACTATATTGTTATACAAAAATGCCGTTTGGTTTGCGAAATGCAGGAGCAACATACCAAAGAATGGTAGTGTTTATGGGTGAAAACTACTCCTGCAGAATTTGGTAATTTGGGGTGTGGATGAGGAATGAATCTAAACCCTAAACAAATGCACTGCTCGATGAGTGCTTGTAGATTCGAGAGATCAATCTGTGCAAGTCCGGCCTAAACCAAGAAATGGCCGTTCCCGGACTTGTTTCGGTCACAAAGTGAAGGAGATGGGGTTGATCTTAGGGAGGGAAGCGAAGAAGGTGTTGAGATTGTGAAGGTGTTGGCTTGCTACGACTTGTAACAGAAAATGGTTGAATATGACGGTATCAACACTTAGTTTTCTGTCTCGTCTGGACTTGTGTTGTTTCCCTCTGGTTTTTTCTCCGTTCTTGAAGAATAGAGAAGAGAATCTATTTATACAAGTCATTGAGCCTCATTCACGTCTCTCGTGGGAAGTGGAGGAAGTGGAGTGATGGAGTAGTGGAGATGTGCGTTGGTGCTGCACGACCAGTCTTGCCCACTTCTCCCATCATCACTAACCGTCCATGACTTCTAACACGTTCTTGTGATGGCGCGTTGCACGCTGCACGCTAGAAACCGCCGCACCAATACCCCAGTATGTATCCCCCCAGTTTGTGACATGATTGATGTCTGGAATGTGGATCGTGGATCCACGAACGATAGCATGTAATGCTGAATTGAATAACTGTGTTATTGAGGAAGTTGATACTTGTAAAGTATCGTGTGTATTTTATGCAGGTACTGCATTGTGGTGTGGTAAAGTGATGGGTAATGACACCTCACTAACCAAATAACTCCGACTGTGGTCGTATAACCAAGCTGGTGAAGTTGGACGGATGAGATGAGTTTTGAGACGTTCATCTGCGACCGTTAATGAATATTGGGGTTTTTGAAGAGGTGCGCAAGAATCACTCTTCAGCTTGGTCGAAACCAAGCATGGGAAGGATTTTGGAGAGGACCGACCATACATGCGTGTAGACGGCATGATGGTGTAGGTGCCTGTATTCCGTTCCCTCACGAAAGCGCGATCTGGGCCACTCAATTTGACCGGCAAAGAGGAGTGGTCGAGATCGATTTTGCGATGGAAGTTTGATACCGCAAGAAGCCGCGCGCCACACTCCTTTCCGGCGCATTTTCCAAGATGACCTAACTTGGTCGGTCTTGGCCGGTTGGTTTGGCGTGGAGATAGTAGGCTGATGTTCACGCCCATGTCTCACCGTCCCATGAAAACGTGATCTAAGCCACTCAATTCGTCCGGTGAAGTTGAGCGGTCGAGATCGATTTGCAATTTGGGAAGTGTAACCACGCATGTTTGAGCGGGCGTTTTGGATTGGCCAGGCATGATATGCCTTGGCCGACCGTATGAAGAGGTAGATGGGCCCACGGTGGTCATGCTGGTATGACCGGACCTGTTTAATCTAATCTGTGACCCTCTATTCGTGCCGGAGAAGATGGACGCGCGTGATGGCTTGAGCCCTAATTTTGGCTTTCAAAGCCGCGCGACCATGCCCTTTCAGGCGGACGAATGTGTTGTAACCAATCATGGTTGGTTTTGACCGATTGGTCAAGTGTGTAGGCGGTCACATGGTGATTGTGTCGACATGCTCCGGGCCCTTTGAGTCTACATCTACACCCTCCATCTATACCTGCGAAGATGGATGGTTGAGACCGTTTTGCGGCACATGTAATATGCCGCAAACCCTAATTTAGGTTTTCCGCCCATAATGCTTGGTATGGACGGTTTCTTGGCAAGCAAAGGCCAATGGTCGACCATGCGGGGTCAGCCGTGTGTATCCCATACCCGCTTGGGGGTGATGGAATTGATCCGGGGTCATCCAATCATGCTTGTGGAGTTGGATGACTCGCGATCGAGATCATATCCGGACCGATATGGTCGATGCTTAGGATGCTCAATCGGGCTAGTATAACACACCGAGAGGGGCTCAATCGGGCTAGTATAACACACCGAGAGGGCTCGGGCTAGTATAACACACCGAGAATCGGCACATACGGGTATTTCGTACATGGTTTCATTATAGTGCTTGGAGGTTCGTGTTTACTCGTAAGAGTAACACTCGGTCGTCATGCCACACTCGATAATGATTCATTATAGTGCTTGGAGGTTCGTGTTACTCTGTAAGAGTAACACTCGATCGTCATGCCACACCGATAATGAGTACAGAAATACAAGGCTGATATGAAATTCACAGGAAGGGATTGTTGCTACATGCTCCAACCTGGAGGAATTTCATGTATTCACAGAATGGGATGGTTGCTACATGCTCCATTCTTGGTGAGTTAAGTGAGGGAGTATCCAACACTTATAAAGGGCTTTATCTTTTACAAGATGTCAGCGCATGAGTTTTCTGGTTATTTACAAATTTAACCTTAAACGAAAATCCACCATCAACATTAAGTCCCCTGCCTAGCACATAATGGTTACACTATTGTGTGGTAGGCATGAGATGGTGACATACAGAAATGACCAAGCTAGAGTGAACACATATTTACCGGATAGTTTCACATTGTCAGGCGTTTCCCTGGAACTGGTTGGTTTTGATTAAGGATGCGAAGGAAGCAGGACTTGATCCGGTGAGTCGCTTTGGTTCCTCTCGTACATGTATGAGCTCGGCCGCCCCTTCAGGTGTACTTCTTTCATCATATACGGCTTTCCTAAGATATATCTGATAAGCCTTGTCGATTGTTATCCCGAATTAGCAGCCTTCATAGGTGGTAAGTAAAGACTTCTTTTCCTTCTGGGATTCTGTCAACTCGTGAGATTATAAAGAATCAGCTCACGAGGTTGTTTATTCCATATCTCAGGTATCTCAGGTACTGCTTTGATTTTCTGATTAACTGATCAATTGATTTGATTGATTTTTTTTTTTTTTTTTTTTTGCGTGTGCATAACCTCCTCTCCTTTGTAGTTCATTATGGAAGCGGTAGACGGTCATTCTGTTGCTTCCCCAGAAAGAAGTTTTGAAGTTGACAAGCCCGAGAGCCATGCACACGAAGAAGTAATGGCTAAGATCGATCTTCCTCTTCGCGAAGTCGGCCGTGCTATACAGGGGATGTCTATCTCACATCTTCGCATTGTCAGAGGACGTATTTGTGCGCTTTCAGCCGCAATTGATATGGAGGAGCGGTGGAGGCGCGAGGAAACGTTGCAGACGCTAGTAAGCGCAAGGGCGGAGAGATTTGCAGCGCGGTTGAAGAGGCGGAGAGTCGAGCATAAACGACCTCTGAATGAAGACAAGCGTGATTACCCGATCCAGGACGGCGTGATAATCCTTGATTCTGATACAGACGAACCTGAACATTCGAAGGCCATTTGCGTGGCCCCTGGTGTTGCTATGCCCTTTGATGCTCCTGCTGATGATGTTGGGATAGAGTGCGCTGTTGCTGCTGCGGAGATGTCCGATGCAGAAGTTGAGGGAGATCCGGAGGGAGGTGCATTGACTGGTGATGGAGAAGAAACCAACGGTGGTGTGGGCGAGGCCGGTTCTCTTGACAATTAAAACCTCTTTTATTTTGTTTTTCTTTCCAAGTATATTCTGCATGCTCGAACATCTTCCTTGTACTCAGTGGCGGCTGAGTTCAAGGTTTTTTTTTTTTTGATTATTTGAATAAAGTTTTTTCTCCACAATCCTTTGTCAAGACTGCAACCAAACCCTCTCAGGCGCAAAGGTGCGCCTTCACATGTAATCCTTAATGATAAAAGAAGTAATGCTATAACGGAATATCTACGGACCTGTGATGCAATATCTTCCTGGCTTTGCTGGGTAGATGGCTCAAGTCATTTTCCGCACACGTTCTATTTCCTTCTTCCCGTGAGGTGTTTGCTTAGGGTTTCCTTTCTTGCTCCAGTAGACTGATTTAAGCTGACTCAGGAATTTGTGTTTTTAGGAGTAAAGAGGCTCTCAGATGAAAATAATGCCTCAATTGAAAATTGAAAATTGAAACCCTAACTATGAATGCAAGTATTGCAATCATTTTCTGGAGGAATTACAAGTATGACATGAAATTGTAAAAGGAAATACGCTGGAAAAATAGCACAACGTTTTAAAGTGTGGAGGATGCTGGAAAGTGGTAGCACAACATCCTAAGTTCGGTAGGGTTTGAGCCATCGTGAGTGAATTGTTATGCCTTCTAGGTTATCAGCGTTGATGAGCTTGCAGTAGACGCCTAGGATAACATCTGCTACCAGGTACGGTTCATCTTCTCTTTTGGCGGGTGAGTCAGGCAGAGTGGTCATCTTCACTGTCATGCTTCCAACATTGAACGTAGTCGTCTTCGTCACAAGGTCTCCAATTCCAAATGGGTTTGGTCGTGTAGATACTTGGACTTTAGATTTTTCGTCTTTGACCAAAACAGCTTCCACGCTCTTGATAAAACGCTTGAAAGGGCCGGCCTCCCATTCACACCTCTTAGCCGGGGTTGGCTTGTTGATTGGAGCCAGTCCCCAGGACTTGTCAGAATGAGGGGCGGTAGGTTGCAAGGAGAGTTGCGTGATGAGACTTACTTGAGATCGGAACCTTTCAATGTACGCCGACAGGCTCTCTCCGGGAAGTTGCATGATATTGGCAAATTGCTCAGTGCAGCGAACGATCATCGGGAGGTCCAGAAGGCATGTTGGAGATTCTTTCAGGTACCGAGACCGGTAGGGGACAGACTTCCAGTATGGCTTTGTTGTCCTGTATCCAAGAGCGTCCTAGGATCATGTCGTAGCTGTGATGATCTTTGACCACGTAGAATTTTGCTTGTGTCGAGGCATCTCCCATCTTGATTTCAAGATTGACGTATCCGTACGCATCTCTAAGCTCTCCTCCTGAATCTTTGACCACAATTGGGTGACGAGTAGCTTCCTGCTTCGAAATCTTTGCCGCTCTCAAGGTCTTGACAGTAATGATGTTAAATTCGGAAACCGTATCAATTAACACGCTATCGAACTTAACGCCTCTTAGACAAGTGACGGTTAGGAGTCCCCAGTTTCCCTTGCTCGCGTCTTGCAGGAAAGTCTGGGGTTCTTGGACTGCTCCTGGATGCAAACGCCTGCCTGACACAACGTGATTGAGGGCCGCAAATATGTCCTGACGCTGTCCTTTGGAGAAGTACAAGATTTCACACATGTGCTCCATCAGAGATTGTACGGTCTTGCGAACAGAATCCCCGAAATCATGCGGTTCACGATAGGTAGAGGGTCTCTGTGAACACCTTCGTTTCCAAGCTGGAGTTCGCCAGTCTCTACCTTTTCCCTGAATATTTGTTTCAGCCTGTTACAATCTTTGGTTGGATGATGGACGAACCTGTGGTAGCAACAATATCTGGGATTTTCCATTTCTTCCTCGGTCGGAGGACGCCTGATAGGGGGTAGCTTTACGGCGTCGTCTTGGACCCACGCTTCCAAGAGCTCTAACACTTCATTCATGGGAAAAGGAAAACCTGTGTCTTTAATGTTTTGTGCAGGAGTTTTGTCTGTTCCTTTTCGAGACGAAGTCTTGTGTGCCATGGATGTTCGCTTTGTTTGTGGTTCCGTTACTGAAGCTTTCCTTTTCTCTCCTCCGCCCACCACGCTTATAGAAGGACCGGTGTTGTATTGCTTGTTCGTGAGACGCCAGCTTCCTCAACTTTCACGGGAATCTTCACTCCGAACAACTCTGGTTCTTTCTAGCGGCGCCGTGCAGATTGTTCTTTGAGCGTTTTGCGGCTTCGTGGAGTTCGAGAGAACGTTTGAAAGCCCAGATTCTCTAACAGAGCGCGGTATATGGGTATCATCCCATTGATGCATGATTCCACCAATTGTCGTTCGGTGACATTTGGGTCGTGACAATCCAGTGCTTGGGTCCTGAATCTCTTAACGAATTCGTTGGGATGCTCATTGTTCATTGGAGAATTCTTCCCAGTGCAGCGTGATTTGTTCAGACACGAAGAAATACTTCCTGTAGAAGGCACTGACCATCTCGCTCCAATTGGATATGCTGTTAGGCGCAATGTTATTGTACCAGGTGTATGCCCTCCCCGTAAGTGATTTTGAGAATTCCTTTAAGCGTAAAACATGATTGTATTCATGTTCCCCCAAGGCTTCCAAGAACCGAGAAATGTGTTCACGAGCATTACCAGTACCATCGTAGAGAGAAAACTGGGGAGAGGTATAACCTCTTGGAAGAGGGATTCGTTGCATATCCTGAGGGTATGGTGGTTGGTGTTGGTGCGCATCCGTCAGGTTTCCTTTGCCTCGGTTTTGAAGGAGTCGTTCCAGATCTTCACGTGTGATGAAGTCGGGTGGCTGGTCCCTTTCCCTTGAGCATTCAGGAGCAACACGAGCTTCTCCACTCATGTGGGTCCGAGTGGAAACGCCTGCTCCGGGTGAATTGAAGGGATCTCTTGTTGTCTCCAGAGATTGACATGAATCCTGTGGTAATCGTTCAGTCAAAGTCTTTAGGAAAGTGAGTACCTTTTTCTGAGTTGCGGCCATATCTGTTTATGTCTTGGCAAGAACTTCCTGTTTCTCCATCAAGTCTGCAATGGTAATGGACGGTGGTCCTCCTCTTGTGCCTCCGGCTCCTCGTCCTGATGGGGGAGTGAAAGTTGTTACTCTGGTGACTACTGGAGGCGTTACACTTGAAGAGATGCCGGGATTTGCGGCTGCTCTGGCTCTGGTGATGGGAGGAGTTATTCCTACTGGAATATCTACTGCTACGCTGGCGCTGGTGGTAGAAGTGACGGCTCCACGAGATGTGTTGACCGTTGTAGCTCCACTTACGGGTACTTCAATACCAGGATTGTTATCCACACCGGCTCCATCAGAATTGATTGCTGACCCAGACCTTAATTCCACCATAATGAATTTTCGGTTGAATTCTAAGATCTACCCTTTTGAAACTGATGAAATTGAAATGAATTTCGGAGAAATTGACTTTACGACCGAGAGATTAATCTCCCACTGTGGTCGCCAATTGTTTATGGGTGAAAACTACTCCTGCAGAATTTGGTAATTTGGGGTGTGGATGAGGAATGAATCTAAACCCTAAACAAATGCACTGCTCGATGAGTGCTTGTAGATTCGAGAGATCAATCTGTGCAAGTCCGGCCTAAACCAAGAAATGGCCGTTCCAGACTTGTTTCGGTCACAAAGTGAAGGAGATGGGGTTGATCTTGGGGAGGGAAGCGAAGAAGGTGTTGAGATTGTGAAGGTGTTGGCTTGCTACGACTTGTAACAGAAAATGGTTGAATATGACGGTATCAACACTTAGTTTTCTGTCTCGTCTGGACTTGTGTTGTTTCCCTCTGGTTTTTTCTCCGTTCTTGAAGAATAGAGAAGAGAATCTATTTATACAAGTCATTGAGCCTCATTCACGTCTCTCGTGGGAAGTGGAGGAAGTGGAGTGATGGAGTAGTGGAGATGTGCGTTGGTGCTGCACGACCAATCTTGCCCACTTCTCCCATCATCACTAACCGTCCATGACTTCTAACACGTTCTTGTGATGGCGCGTTGCACGCTGCACGCTGTAAACCGCCAGACCAATACCCCAGTATGTATCCCCCCAGTTTGTGACATGATTGATGTCTGGAATGTGGATGGTGGATCCACGAACGATAGCATGTAATGCTGAATTGAATAACTGTGTTATTGAGGAAGTTGATACTTGTAAAGTATCGTGTGTATTTTATGCAGGTACTGCATTGTGGTGTGGTAAAGTGATGGGTAATGACGCCTCACTAACCAAATAACTCCTGACCAGGGTCGTATAACCAAGCTGGTGAAGTTGGACGGATGAGATGAGTTTTGAGACGTTCATCTGCGACCGTTAATGAATATTGGGGTTTTTGAAGAGGTGCGCAAGCATCACTCTTCAGCTTGGTCGAAACCAAGCATGGGAAGGATTTTGGAGAGGACCGACCATACATGCGTGTAGACGGCATGATGGTGTAGGTGCCTGTATTCCGTTCCCTCACGAAAGCGCGATCTGGGCCACTCAATTTGACCGGCAAAGAGGAGTGTTCGAGATCGATTTTGCGATGGAAGTTTGATACCGCAAGAAGCCGCGCGCCACACTCCTTTCCGGCGCGTTTTCCAAGACGACCTAACTTGGTCGGTCTTGGCCGGTTGGTTTGGCGTGGAGATAGTAGGCTGATGTTCACGCCCATGTCTCACCGTCCCATGAAAACGTGATCTAAGCCACTCAATTCGTCCGGTGAAGTTGAGCGGTCGAGATCGATTTGCAATTTGGGAAGTGTAACCACGCATGTTTGAGCGGGCGTTTTGGATTGGCCAGGCATGATATGCCTTGGCCGACCGTATGAAGAGGTAGATGGGCCCACGGTGGTCATGCTGGTATGACCGGACCTGTTTAATCTAATCTGTGACCCTCTATTCGTGCCGGAGAAGATGGACGCGCGTGATGGCTTGAGCCCTAATTTTGGCTTTCAAAGCGCGACCATGCCCTTTCAGGCGGACGAATGTGTTGTAACCAATCATGGTTGGTTTTGACCGATTGGTCAAGTGTGTAGGCGGTCACATGGTGATTGTGTCGACATGCTCCGGGCCCTTTGAGTCTACATCTACACCCTCCATCTATACCTGCGAAGATGGATGGTTGAGACCGTTTTGCGGCACATGTAATATGCCGCAAACCCTAATTTAGGGTTTTCCGCCCATAATGCTTGGTATGGACGGTTTCTTGGCAAGCAAAGGCCAATGGTCGACCATGCGGGGTCAGCCGTGTGTATCCCATACCTGCTTGGGGGTGATGGAATTGATCTGGGGTCATCCAATCATGCTTGTGGAGTTGGATGATCATGATCGAATCATATCCCGGACCGATATGGTCGAGTCTTGGGATGCTCAATCGGGCTAGTATAACACACCGAGAGGGGCTCAATCGGGCTAGTATAACACACCGAGAGGGCTCGGGCTAGTATAACACACCGAGAATCATCCTGTACGGGTATTTCGTACATGGTTTCATTATAGTGCTTGGAGGTTCGTGTTTACTCTGTAAGAGTAACACTCAGTCGTCATGCCACACTGATAATGATTCATTATAGTGCTTGGAGGTTCGTGTTACTCTGTAAGAGTAACACTCAGTCGTCATGCCACACTGATAATGAGTACAGGAAATACAAGGCGGATATGAAATTCACAGGAAGGGATTGTTGCTACATGCTCCAACCTGGAGGAATTTCATGTATTCACAGAATGGGATGGTTGCTACATGCTCCATTCTTGGTGAGTTAAGTGAGGGAGTATCCAACACTTATAAAGGGCTTTATCTTTTACAAGATGTCAGCGCATGAGTTTTCTGGTTATTTACAAATTTAACCTTAAACGAAAATCCACCATCAACAGGTAGAAAAGGTGTTCGCGAGATGGATACACAAAAAATTAAAGGTATATGTAGATGATATGCTAATAAAAAGTAAGAAGGCAGAAGACCACGTACAAGATCTGAAAGAAATTTTTGAACAAATGAGAAGCTTCAACATCAAAGTAAATCCAGAAAAATGCACCTTTGGAGTTGCATCGGGAAATTTTTTAGGTTACATCGTATCAAAAGAAGGAATACAGGTCGACCCAGAGAAAGTAAAAGCAGTTCGCGACATGCCAACACCAGCGACAGTAAAGGATGTTCAGAAGTTAAATGGGTTATTAGCTTCACTAGGAAGGTTCATCTCGCGATCGTCTGATAAATGCAAGCACTTTTTCAATATTCTCAAGAAAGGGACGATGTTTAGATGGACAGATGAATGTGAGAAAGCTTTACAAGGAATAAAGGAACATCTAATGGATATACCCATTATGCAGAAAGCAGAGTCAGGAGAAGAATTGCTAATCTATCTTGCTACCATCTCGCATGCATTAAGTGCGGTATTATTGCGAGTGGACGCAGGAGTAGAAAAACCAATTTATTACATCAGTAAAACTTTTAATGCCGCGGAAAGGAATTACTCAAAAATTGAAAAACTGATCTTGGCATTAGTCTATGCAACATTTAAGCTTCGCATATACTTTCAAGCGATACTGTTAAGGTAGTGACAAAAATACCAATCGAATCGGTAATGAAAAATTCAAAAAGGTCGGGAAGAGTAGAGAGATGGAATGCTCAGATAAGCCATTGCAAGCTTAAATTTGAAATATTATCTTCTACCAAATCACAAGTTGTCGCATGATTTTTAGCAGAATTTCCTTTGGAAGAAGATGAAGCAGTGGAAGAAATGATGGATATAGAAGAAGAACATGGTGATCCAAAAGACCTACTAACAGAGCCAAATAGATGGGAAATATTAGTAGACGGGTCGTCAAATGGAGAAGGAAATGGAGTTGGAATTGTTATGATCTCGCCAGAAGGCAATAAAATAGCTTTTTCTTTCAGGTTGGAATTTGCGTCAACCAATAATGAGACGGAGTATGAAGCTATAATACATGCTTTGCAATTCGCAATAGAAATGAAATTGGAAAATGTAAGGATTACTAGTGATTCACAATTGGCAATTCGCCAAATAACAGAGGAATACGCTACAAATGAATCGTCTTTGCAAAAGTATAAGAAGCTTGTTGAAGAATTGTCAATACAGATACCGAGAATAAAATGGAGACACATATCAAGAAGAAATAGCAGACTCACAGACGCTTTTGCCTTTATATCAATTATGATGACAGATCCGACTGCGAGAAATATCAAGATACAAACACTTCTAGCACCATCAATTAATAAAGAGGAAGAGCAAGAAGCAGACGTAATGCTAGTAGAAGATGGAACACAATATCGTGAAGAAGATTGGAGAGCAGAACTTCACGCATACTTGATGAAAGGGGAAGTACCCAGACATAGATTAGAGGCGCACAAGTTAAAAAGTCGTGCAACAAATTATGAATTAATAGATGGCGTGCTTTACCGGCGATCTTTTGATGGACCTTCACTTAGATGTTTAACAAGGAAAGAGGGAGAAGCCATATTGAAGATGTTACATAGTGGAGATGCTAGAAATCATAGTGGCGGAAGATCTTTAGTGTATAAGGCAAAAATGCAAGGATATTACTGGCCATATATGCATGAGGACGCAAGAACAATATCAAGACGTTGCGAAGATTGCCAAAGACATGGGAAGAAAATACATGCACCAGGAGCACCATTAAATTCTTCAACAAGTGTATGGCCTTTTGGAAAGTGGGGTTTAGACATTGTGGTACCTTTCTTACCAGGAACAGGACAGAAAAGATACCTAATTGTCGCGACAGATTATTTCACAAAATGGGCTGAGGTGAAAGCCGTACAACACATTCGCGATAAAGATGTTTTTACCTTCATATTTGAGAATATTATATGCAGATTTGGGATTCCTGCACAATTGGTATCCGACAATGGAAAACAGTTTTAAGGTCAAAATATAGAATTGTTGCTTAATGCATTTCAGATAAAATGTGGAAAGTAAACTCCTCTATACCCGCAGGCTAATGGCCAGGCAGAAGCAACAAACAAAACAATCGCAGACATATTAAAGAAGAAATTAGAAAGGCATAATAAAGGATGGTGCGAGCAAGTACATAATGCGGTATGGGCTTACAACACAACTAGAAGAGAAGCTACAGGAATGTCACCCTTTTGTTTAACATATGGGGTCGAAGCTGTACTCCCAACAGAAGTAATGATCCCAACAACGAAGAAAGAAGCATGGGAGAAAAACCTTAGTGCTGGTAACATTTTAACCCAGCTAGACGAATTAGAAGAAAAAAGAGAAAGGGCATTACAACATATGGAGAATTATCAGCGAAGATTGGCTAGAGAATATAATAAACGTGTCAAGATACGTGAATTTCAACCAGGTGACTTGGTATTGAGAGAAACACCAATATATCAGCGAGAAAGTGGTGGCAAGCTGGCGAGAAAATGGGATGGACCTTATATCATCAAAGAAATAGTTGGTGCAGGGGCATACAGGTTAATGGATCCCGAAGGAAAAGATGTAGGACAAAAATTGAATAGACCATGGAATAGGTTATATCTCAAGAGATATTACCCATAGAAGATGGGTGAAGAGGAGTGAATTGAGATGAAATGCCTTGCGACAGAATGATTACAAGGTTCAATAAAATGCATAAAGATTGTGCGAATGTCTCGCAAATAAGATAACAAGAGATAATCAAAAATGAATGATTGAATGAATTAACAAAAATGAATGAGTGAGTGAATGGGACGAACCTTTATGGCGTACACCCTAGTTCGCGAATGATATTTCGCAAGAGGCAAATGTAAGACCTAAAGTGCGTCATATAAGGGGGTATCTCTTGACATGGCTCAGGGAAAAGGTTACACCGCTCCTGGAACCTGAGTCATGGAGATTTGGGGCCCATGAAAGCCTATCCGGGAGAGATACCTTGGATTTCCAACTATATATAAGGTTATACCCTGGTTGGACGCCCGAGGGTCTCTTCCAAGGAGTCAGTGTATGATCAAGGCGCCGAGGTACACGGTTGAGCCAAGAGTGCCTGGGACATTTGAAGTGTCTCGGCCATTCTTGGCAAGTCTTGGCATATACTGCACTCGGCCCGAAGAAAACTCCACTTAGGGTGCAGTCTCGTAACCATAAGCCCTATAGGTATAAGGGATAAGAGGCTGCGAAAACAACTGGTTGTTGTTAAGACCGGATGGGAGGAGCTAGTCTTGTATGGCCGATGTTCTCCTCCTTGAAGGGGCAACCAGGGAGAAGATAAGGGCGGCACCCTCCATTAGGGAGCTGATAAGTGTCAAAAGACGCAAATGTCATAAGGCTTTATTTTCGCAAGAAAATTTAGACTTATCATATTTGTGCAATGATCCTGCAGAGGCAATAATACTAACGCGAGGATAAGACGAGATCAATGGGTTTTTACACGAAAGTGTACAGACGTCCTGCGATTTCGTCGCAAAGACAACAATGTCATGGGGCTTTATGTTCGCGAGAACATTCAGGCTCGTCACATTGTCGCAAGTACAATATCCTGCAAAGGCAAAAATACTTATGAAATGATAAGGCAAGATCAATGGGTCTATGCACGAAAGTGTAAAGATGTCCTGCGATTTTGTCGCAACGAGGGGTGGCAAAATAAGACCTTTAACTAGGAAGGCAAAATAAGACCACACAAAAGAAATGATAAGGCAAGATCAGTTGGTCGTTACATGAAAATATGAAGACGTCCTGCGATCTTGTCGCAATGACAAAATTCAACATAAATAATTTGAATATACGAAACAGAGATCTAAAGTGCATAATCTCGCAGAAGCATTCTTAGTTTTGCACAATTATTTCGCAAACTTATAAGCAAATTGAAGAGATTATACTATCGCATGAGCACAAAGCATGAGGCAGAGGCAAGATAAAAATGAGGAAACAACTTACTCATTTAACATTTTCTTAAGGATTCTACTCTCATAGATAAAATACAAAGGCAACTAAAAATGAAAAAGAAAGAGGAAATAAGGGAATTTTTCAACAAGGGATTTAGTCTTCCCAATCAAAAAGAACACTTCAACAAAAAATACAAAAGTCATTTAATTCTTTATATCAACATTCTCGACTACAGGAGATGGTAAAGATCCTTCAACAATTTTGTCAGCTTCGCCTTCGCCAGTTGGAGGGTTTTCATCAGAAATTCTTTCATTTGGATCCTTATTGACAACTTCATTGTTAGCGAGATCTTCGCAGCTTTCATAGTCATAATCACTGTCAGGAGGATTAGGAACTTCATCATCTTCAATTTCTAAAGGCTCAACAGAGACAGGGTCAAGGGATTTAGACAGTAAAATTTCATTCACAAAAACTTCTGCTTTGGGATGAAATTGACGAAGGAGTGCCTTTTGTTGATTTCTACTCTGGACATCTTTAAGATGACTAAGATAATTAAGCTTTCTTGCGGCTCGATCGCGAGATCGTGCAAGAGTAGCAACCAATGTTGCATTTTCCTTGCGAAGCTTAGCATGGGAGGATTCCAAAGTAGATAGAGAGGAACGAAGATCTTTCTCAGATTCTGCGAAAATAAAGAAAAACAGCAGAGTTATAAATGAAATGTAATACATGAAATCAGAAGAAAGAAACAATGGATGAGGCAGTCAAATCTTATGACTACCTTCCTTTTACGAGATAAGATGTTGGGTCAGGGCCAAACAATTATTCTCCAGATGTTCCATGGCATTATCAAAACCATCACCAACAAGACCTTTTAACCGCAAATGCAAGCTCTTTTCATTAGAAATCAGTAACTTATTTTGCTTCGCAAGGGAGGAATGGGATTCTTTTAACTTGGTATATTCATCCTTGAGTTGGTTTGTCTTCACACTTAGAGTTATTCTACCTTGAATAAGCTTATCTCTTTCAGTAGTGGTATCTTTGAGTTTATTTTTCAGTAAGCAGATAGATTGTTCTTGCTCATTCAATGCTTTTTTACAAGCCTCAAGTTGTCGCGAGGATATCGCTAATTGATAGGTGTCTAAAACACCTAATTCTATAACTAGTATTTATGCTTTCTTTGCCACTTTTCTTGTAAATTATGTATCTTATGTTTACTTTTGAGTTATCTAGGTACTTTGGAGTCATTCGAGAGAAAATAAGTGGAACTTTCTCAAATGTTGGATTTATTTTCATCATGGTGACGAGAACGGAAAGGCTAAACTATCGGCGAAAGAAGGAGGTCACTCGAACGTCATACGAGAGAATTATGAATAAAAGCAACGATGAAGCTTGTCAGTTCCCTAGAACTGACAGTTGAAAGGATTGCTTAGGTCGCCCTTATCCAATCATTGGTTTCCAATAGTAATTTGTTCATTACATGCCCCTAGACCAGATCGGGACTATCATTCTCCATTACAATCCATTTACATTTCAGAGCTGAGGGAAACATGGCGGCAGTTGTCTGAGAGTTAGAGACACAGAAATTGTTCAGAGATTGAGGGAAGAAATCGACGATGAAGACGAACGGGAAACACGAGAGACAGTCTCGTGGATGAATTGGTCTGTTGGAGTTGGAAGTGGAGGAGTAACAGTCTAGGGTTCGAATCTGTGGTGATTTTGACAGAGTTTGAAGTTGATAATTCAGGGAAGAAATAAGGGTTCCTGCTAAAATCTGGTGATCGAAATGAGAAGATTAAAATGGGTTATGGATGAATTGAAGATTTGGCTTCTGAAATTGAAGTTAGGGTTTCAACTGAGAAGAAGATTGAAGGGTTTTTGAGATGAATTGATGGCTGAAATCAATATGGGTTTGCTATAAAAGGCTCGAGAATAGGAAGAATTTGAAGAAGAAATCAAGTCTGTGCTGTGTGTGTTGGTCCGATCGTGACACCTGGGAAGAAAAGCTGTTGTTGTTGTTGTGAATTGGAGGTGGAAAAGATTGAGTTGTGAAGTGGGTTTGTGTTGAATGATCAAATACTTGCAGGGAACTCGAATTTGGGAGCAAGTATGAGCTTGAACTGAACTGGAGGAATGGGTATTTGCTCTATGCTCGAGATCATGTGCTGCTGCAAGACAACAAATGAAGCAGCTCAGGCTGGCAATGGTATTGGTGCGGTTCTGAAGCCAGTGAAGATTAGGAGAAGAAATTGGAGAGAGGGGTTTGCATCATATATGGCTTAGTGCAATGCAGTGCAAGATGGAGATGAGCAAAACAATGGTTCAGAATGGGCTGTGATGATTCGAAATGGTCAGTATTCAAGCTGAGATTTGGGTTGTTGATACTGAAACTTCAAGTTGTGTTGGGTGCTGGTTCAATGGGATTACAGGCGAAAATGGAAGTTGTTGCCATGGCTCAATTGTTTGAATTGCAGATGAACTCAAATGGTGGTATGTGTGGGTGTTGAACAATTATAGATGCTGATGGCGATGCAGCTGTAGTGAATTATTGTAGGTGCAAGTAGTTCTGGCAGTGAGAAGCTGAAGCAATAGAATAGGAGATTACAGGTAGAGAACTGTGGTTGCTGTGTATGAATGAAAATGGAGCTGTTGGTCTGAACTGGTGGTTGAAGCTGAGAACCTCTGATACTCAAGTATATTTTGAGTGGCTGCCGTTGAATTCAGAAAGAGAGATTGGTTTGCTCTGGTGTTGTCGCTGCAATTAGATGGAGGTGGTTGAATGCACAGCTGATGGTGGTTCTGCAGGTGTGGATTGCAATGATGAACCTATAATGGGTATACTGAGTTGTTGGTGTTGCATTACAGAGAGATGATGTTGATGGAGGGTTTGTGGTTAATCTCAAGGAGATATAGCAGGTGTTATTGCCATTGGACTGAAATGGGCATGCTAGATGAAATGGCTCGAGTCATTCTTTGATGGGTTGGAGGAATTGCAGCCGATCTTTGTGCTTTATGAGCAATTGCTGGTGTTGTAGCTCAGGTTGCAGGTTGTGATGGCTGGTAATGAAGCTAATGGAATAGGTTCTGGCGGGGTAATTGACTTGTGTAGGTGACTGAGCTGCGCATAATGGAAATTGTGATTTTGGTATGAGGGCGTGGAATACAGTTGCAGGTGCTAAGGCTGAGATGGTGATGGATTGTGGTTGTATTGAAGCAGTGGAGCGAATGGAGGTTCAGGTGGAGTCTCGCATGAAATTGAGATTAACAAGCTGCTCTTGATTGAGCTTGAACTAGTACTTGAAGGGTGAAGCTGCAGATGTTGAGTTAGGGAGATGAAATGCTCAGGGGGATGGAACGAATTCAGATGATAATGCAGTCAAGAAGGTACTGGTGATGCTGTTACAGGGATAAAGAATGTATGTGTTACACATGTCTTATGTTTTGAAATTGAACTGATGCTGCAATTGGAGGCACAACTTATGGAGATGAATGGTAGGAGTTGTGCAGTGGAGTTGAGCTGGATGCAATGGGCTGTTGTTGTTGAAATGATGTGTTGAAATGGAGCTGATGCTATTGAATTGGACAGAGGAGAAGCTGCAGTTGTGAAGAAGGCATAGCCATTATGGCTGGGTTTAAGCTACATCACAAGGATTGTGCATCACATTGCAGGATTGTGCAATGGCCTGAGCCAAGACTAGTCAGTTCAATCATCCAAGTTAGTGACTGACTTAGACTCTGACTCAGGTCTGATTAGCTACCTGACTCAGCTGAGCCTTGACTCGGTTTGACTCAGTGATCTGGATTGGCTTGACCGAGTTGACCCGGCTGAGTGGGATCGTTGACCGAGTTGACTGGTGACCGGGTGGACTTTGCCGGTCACCTGAGATACTTTCCGAGGCCAGATTCCGGCCAGATTCCGGCCACAATACCAGATTTCCGGAGACCTCTTTTGGGTCATATTTTCACATGGGCATTTGCACAAACATGGGCTTGGTGGACCACTTGGACTTTGGGCTTTGAAGACCTAATTTTGAAAGGGAGGAAAAGCTATAAAAAGAAGAATTCTACAACTTTTGATCTATCTTTTTGGCCTCTACTTTGTTTTCTAGGGTTTAGAAACATGAAGTCTTTTCTCTTTCTTCTTGTGATGAACTCCATGAATATGAGCTAGAGTTTTCTATTGGTTATGGAATAAGTTGGATTTCCAAATATGGGTTTTAATATGATAAATTAGTTTTGTCTCCATATTATCGTTTATGATTCACCATTAATATTGTTACATGATTTGAATGCTTGTTTAGTCGAGTCGCGAATCGATTGAGTTTGTGTTCATCTCTATTGCTAGATTGGGATTTATTATACGCAAAAGTGATAGATTCCTGATTACAAGTAGCATGAATATGATTATAATTTGTAGTGATATATTCTTATGATCATATGTGAACCATAACCTTTGTTAAATCGGATTAGTGCTTTTACACGTTCGATTGCTTTGATTGGCCTGATTTCATAGAACCTAATGCATCTAGGGAATTAAACTTGATTAGTGCTTTTACACGTTAGGTTGTTCTTTTAGATAGAATTCATATTCGCATCTTTTAATGTGTTTGTTGATGACAAGAGGAGATTAGCGGGATATTCTTGCAATCAAGGTATCCTAGGGTCTTTGATAAAAGTTGAGATTAAAATATCAATTCTAGTTATTGTGTAGAAAAAATGTTTGTAAATGAAAACGAAATCCATAACCAATGCTTTCACATCTTTGAATTTATTTGGTTACTTTTCTTTATTTGCTTCATAGGAAACCGAAATAATTTGACAACCTAGACCTCTCTATGGGAACGATCCTTTCTTGCCCTTGCTTCATTATATATTTTGAGTAGTAAGAAAGTGTAAATTATTTTTGACGCTTACGACAGCGATCAAATTTGGCGCTGTTGCCGGGGAGGCAGCGGTTGTCAATTGTTTTTGGGTTCTTATTTTTATTTTTAGTTTTGTTTTTAGTTTTTCTTATTTTCTGGTTTTTGACATAGTTCTGAGAACTCTTGTTTCAGGTACCAATTTCTATGGACGGAGTATATTGGAACAACGGATACGGTTTTCAACAACCTCAACAATACGACAACTACCAATTCCATGGGTATAATAAAAACCAATTCATTGGTTATGACCATTATTCCATGGAACCTTATGGTTTTCCTCAACAACCTTATGTATTTCCTGAACAACCACAAGGATGGGAGGATTCTTATGTTCGTGAACAAAAAGTCTCTAACTTTATAGATCAAGTTTCCAACTTTTTACAAGAGGAATTTAAAAAAGCAAAAGAGACTACGAACGAGCAACTCCAAGAACTTCGTGAAGGTATTTCTAGCTTGCGAAGAGGCATTGATCAATACAAGGAAGATATGGATAATTCTAATGTGCATATGGTTTGTGATGAATATTTGATTGATGCTAATGTTGAAAAAGGCGAATCCTTGGGCACTTTCGTTGATAATTATGTGACTAACTCAACTCTTGATCTTAATAATGATCATTCACCTATTCAAAAGGATGAGTTAGAGATTAGCAACACTAAATTCAGCGATGACCCATCTTATGTTGACTATGATAGTGACGGTGATTATGATATATTGCTTGAAACAACTCATGGTGACATCCCCGAGGAGTGTACAATGGAGTCTTTTTGGGATCAAGATGAAGACGAAGAGGAATATGTCGACACTTGTGTAGATTACTCAAGCATTGATCTTAATAATGATCAAGAGCCTATTCAAAGGGTGGAGCTTGAGGATGATGCATTTTCGAGTGTTCTAAAAAAGTTTCTTATAATAAAATTTGGATCCGCAAAAGGGTATGTGCCTTACAACAAAGAGGAGTATGTTGAGAATGTGACCGATTTGACCACTATTGTGGAAGACCCAATTGAGCTTGCAAATGATTGTAATGATGATGTTTATGTCGATACTTTGGTCCATAGAAACACTTGTAATCTTGTAATTTTGTTCGCAGTTAGCACCATCCAACTTATCTCTCTCTACACCAACAGGTCCATAGAAACACCATCATCATCAACAAGAGGAGCATCACAAATTTGAAGGAAAGTTGAAAACGTTCAAGGTTTACAAGCAACAATACAGAAATGGGCAGATTTCAGATTCAAGTAAAGCAACAAAGACAAGGAGCAGAATTTTTATAAGTTGAAGACTATTGTACGAGAGCGAATATTATCAAGATGAGAGTTCGAGAAGTTTATGATATCAAGACATACAAGTTGTGAAGAATCAAGCGGTAAAATACTTATACCATGGCCTTTGTATTTTATTTGTATTTTATTTCTTTAGTCTTCAAAAATAAAAAAAAAAAAAAAAAAAAAAAACTTTAGGTTCATTAATAGTTTTTATTATTTTGTTTTGTTTTTATTTTGTATTTATTTTTCTTGTCTCATAAAAAAATAGAAAAAAAAAAGATGAAAAAAGAAAAAAAAATATACAAAAAAAAAAAAGAAAGAAAAAGAGACAAGAAAAATTCATTGTAATATATTTTGGGTTTATATAGTTAGTTTTAGTTTTGTATTCTTTCAATAAAGCCAATGGAAAGAAGAAATGTCTACAATGAAGTTTCGAGCAACAAGGAATTAGAGGAAAGAATCACATTTTCAAGATTCTACGAAGTTCAAGAGTTATCATCAAGAGTTGAAGACCGAAGACGAAGATGAAGACACCGATTGAAGACCGAAGACGTTTCTATGGATGCTGTGAGAGTGGTGCTAGCTGCACGCCGAACGGATACGAGGTAAGTAAGCATATTCCCACCTTCATTAAGTGGTTGACTTCCTTTCGAAGAGATCGTCAGAAAAATGGGTTTTCAAAAATTATAAAAGATGTGGGTCTTCAAAACAATTCGGAGGGTTTTGCCTTCCTACCATTCAACGTGTCGCAGGATTCTCTCTTCATTCCTACCTGGACACATGTGTGACCCATAAAGAGCTGTTTATTATTGAGAGCAACTTCATAAAACCCTTTCTTGTGAGGCAGAGTCGAGACTTTCGATCACTCCGAACCCGAATTTCTTTCGAGAAGGGATGATTATCTCTCTCTCAACTTTTAAGAATGAGATTGTGTTCATTTATGTGTCTAACTTCTTATGACTAGTGTGCAGAATCTCTATGTCTTCTAAGCGCGTCGGATGCTATCATTACGGAGAACTAGTAAGTTGGAAAAGTAGGTTTTGTGGGTATATCTCTAGTAAACCCTCACGAGACTATAACTCGTCCACTAGGGACACCTAGGGGTTTAAAGGCTTGTTATTTATGCTAAAAGTGACCGTAGCCTCGACGACACGGAGTTGTATGTATGTTTTATAATTGTTTTGTTTGATTTGCTCGAGGACTAGCAAAGTCTAAGTGTGGGGGAATTTGATAGGTGTCTAAAACACCTAACTCTATAACTAGTATTTATGCTTTCTTTGCTACTTTTCTTGTAAATTATGTATCTTATGTTTACTTTTGAGTTATCTAGGTACTTTGGAGTCATTCGAGAGAAAAGAAGTGGAACTTGCTCAAATGTTGGATTTATTTTCATCATGGTGACGAGAACGGAAAGGCTAAACTATCGGCGAAAGAAGGAGGTCACTCGAACGTCATACGAGAGAATTATGAATAAAAGCAACGATGAAGCTTGTCGAGTTCCCTAGAACTCCGACGATTGAAAGGATTGTTTAGGTCGCCCTTATCCAATCATTGGTTGCCTATAGTAATTTGTTCATTACATGCCCCTAGACCAGATCGGGACTATCATTCTCCATTACAATCCATTTACATTTCAGAGCTGAGGGAAACATGGCGGCAGTTGTCTGAGAGTTAGAGACACAGAAATTGTTCAGAGATTGAGGGAAGAAATCGACGATGAAGACGAACGGGAAACACGAGAGACAGAGTCTGTGGATGAATTGGCTGTTGGAGTTGGAAGTGGAGGAGTAACAGTCTAGGGTTCGAATCTGTGGTGATTTTGACAGAGTTTGAAGTTGATAATTCAGGGAAGAAATAAGGGTTCCTGCTAAAATCTGGTGATCGAAATGAGAAGATTAAAATGGGTTATGGATGAATTGAAGATTTGGCTTCTGAAATTGAAGTTAGGGTTTCAACTGAGAAGAAGATTGAAGGGTTTTTGAGATGAATTGATGGCTGAAATCAATATGGGTTTGCTATAAAAGGCTCGAGAATAGGAAGAATTTGAAGAAGAAATCAAGTCTGTGCTGTGTGTGTTGGTCCGATCGTGACACCTGGGAAGAACAACTGCTGTTGTTGTTGTGAATTGGAGGTGGAAAAGATTGAGTTGTGAAGTGGGTTTGTGTTGAATGATCAAATACTTGCAGGGAACTCGAATTTGGGAGCAAGTATGAGGTTGAACTGAACTGGAGGAATGGGTATTTGCTCTGTGCTCGAGATCATGTGCTGCTGCAAGACAACAAATGAAGCAGCTCAGGCTGGCAATGGTATTGGTGCAGTTCTGAAGCCAGTGAAGATTAGGAGAAGAAATTGGAGAGAGGGGTTTGCATCAAATATGGCTTAGTGCAATGCAGTGCAAGATGGAGATGAGCAAAACAATGGTTCAGAATGGGCTGTGATGATTCGAAATGGTCAGTATTCAAGCTGAGACTTGGGTTATCGATACTGAAACTTCAAGTTGTGTTGGGTGCTGGTTCAATGGGATTACAGGCGAAAATGGAAGTTGTTGCCATGGCTCAATTGTTTGAATTGCAGATGAACTCAAATGGTGGTATGTGTGGGTGTTGAACGATTATAGATTCTGATGGCGATGCAGCTGTAGTGAATTATTGCAGGTGCAAGTAGTTCTGGCAGTGAGAAGCTAAAGCAATAGAATAAGAGATTACAGGTAGAGAACTGTGGTTGCTGTGTATGAATGAAAATGGAGCTGTTGGTCTGAACTGGTGGTTGAAGCTGAGAACCTCTGATACTCAAGTATATTTCGAGTGGCTGTCGTTGAATTCAGAAAGAGTGATTGGTTTGCTCTGGTGTTGTCGCTGCAATTAGATGGAGGTGGTTGAATGCGCAGCTGATGGTGGTTCTGCAGGTGTGGATTGCAATGATGAACCTAGAATGGGTATACTGAGTTGTTGGTGTTGCATTACAGAGAGATGATGTTGATGGAGGGTTTGTGGTTAATCTCAAGGAGATATAGCAGGTGTTATTGCCATTGGACTGAAATGGGCATGCTAGATGAAATGGCTCTGAGCTGTTGCTGATGGGTTAGAGGAATTGCAGCTGCAGTGCTGTGCTTTATGAGCAATTGCTGGTGTTGTAGCTTAGGTTGCAGGTTGTGATGGCTGGTAATGAAGCTAATGGAATAGGTTCTGGCGGGGTAATTGACTTGTGTTGGTGACTGAGCTGCGCATAATGGAAATTGTGATTTTGGTATGAGGGCGTGGAATACAGTTGCAGGTGCTAAGGCTGAGATGGTGATGGACTGTGGTTGTATTGAAGCAGTGGAGCGAATGGAGGTTCAGGTGGAGTCTCGCATGAAATTGAGATTAAGAAGCTGCTCTTGATTGAGCTTGAACTGGTACTTGAAGGGTGAAGCTACAGATGTTGAGTTAGGGAGATGAAATGCTCAGGGGGATGGAACGAATTCAGATGATAATGCAGTCAAGAAGGTACTGGTGATGCTGTTACAGGGATAAAGAATGTATGTGTTACACATGTCTTATGTTTTGAAATTGAACTGATGCTGCAATTGGAGGCACAGCTTAGGAAGATGAATGGTAGGAGTTGTGCAGTGGAGTTGAGCTGGATGCAATGGGCTGTTGTTGTTGAAATGATGTGTTGAAATGGAGCTGATGCTATTGAATTGGACAGAGGAGAAATGGCACGAGGCAAAGACTAGTCTGCGTTAGTTGTGAAGAAGGCATAGCCATTATGGTACAAGACTGGGTTTAAGCTACAACACAAGGATTGTGCATCACATTGCGGGACATTCCCGAAAATAAGAGATATAAAGGGTCGGATGAGTCTTTAAGAGGAGAGATCTTTTTGGAATTGTGAGGCAAGTCATTAGGAGAGAAAAAGTGCAATGGCACAATAAATGAGCCAAGACTAGTCGCCTGACAATCATTTGGAGAAGATACCAAGTTAGTGGCTAGAAGAAGAAATGTACAAAGAACCAACGATTGAAGAAAAGAAGGAGACTTAGACTCATCAAGGATGAATAGGAGAAATGATGGAGAAGATCTCGACCACCAATCTCCCCGAGTCTTGATTAGCTGGACAAGGAGGAGGAGAGCAAAAATGAATGGAGAAATGAATCCGACTTAGAAGATTGAGACAAACAATACACGAGGAGAAACGAGCCAAACTTGACAAAATTTGACAAAATAGGAGATCTAGAAGTAGCGTTTTCAAGATCGAATGGAGAAAGAAAAGAAGGAGAAGTTTTACCAACAGAAGTGAATATAGAGCAGAGAAGAGAAATAGAAGATCGTTATATTCCTCAGCCCGAAAATCTTCAAAATGAGCGGAATAGGGAAAATCAAGAAACATGCAACTCAAGAATCGAATGACCCACATTTCTTTGAAGGGAGAATAATCTTGCATGAGTGGGATCATTGCTTGAATAGTAGAAAGGGAAGGAGGAAGGAGACAAGTTAGGCCGCCATTGCAGGCTGAAAAGAATCCCTTCACGCATTTCCGTGCCACAATATGGAACAACACGTGCATACAACATATTAAGGCTTATTTATGTTACAATGGGAGAATCATGATGCCATATTGTGCAAATATTTCGCGTCCAAGACCTCTTTTTAACCATTTACAAGGGTCATATTTTCAAAGGGTTGGCGACATGGGATATTTGCACAAACATGGGCTTGGTGGACCACTTGGACTTTGGGCTTTGAAGACCTAATTTTGAAAGGAGGAAAAGCTATAAAAAGAAGAATTCTTACAACTAGTATGGGAACCAATTAAGATGCCTCCACCGAATGCTAGTGTGGAAAGATCATATACTTGTGATGGAAGAAGTACCATCACCTTGGAACGCGGGATGGAACCACCACGAGGAGCGACGAAGTCATGAGTTTTGTTCTTACCATCGCTTCCATGGACATCAAACAAACGGCCGCGGTAAAGGTTATTCTCGGATGATTGATCAAGGGAAGTGAATCACTTTCTAAAAGGAGAAGAAAAAGGCGGACATTACCACCACACCGAAAATGCACGCGAGCGATTGTCGAAAGGAAACATTTGTGATAGAAATCGGGTGAAAGCCAAAAATTTGAATTGCAACTCTATCGTCCACTCTTATCGCACAATCGAAGATTTTCATGACAACGTGCTCGGTAAGTCTTTCGAGAGATCTTTGATGATAAAGAAATAATGAGCCAGCGAAGTAGCCTTGATTAGAAAAATGGCAATTAGAAGACTATTTCTTTCTCCCGGATAAGTGCCAAAAGGAAGAGAAACACATGATAGCCCGTTGGTTGTGAAACTAGAGATTAACCCGAAACCCGGTTGATGGAGAAGATGATGAGGCGAGAAGCTTGTTTGGGCGATCAACCTAATCTTAATCGACAGGAAGTTCGGTGAATATTCTCTTCTACCATACTTACAAGGCGATGGGAGGAAAAGATGAGGATTTGAGCCCCTCTTACAAGATATATGGCTTTAATGGAAACAAACCAAAGGAGGTTCACATGAGAATGACCCTACAAGGATTATCAAGCGATATTTTATTACGTGTGGTTGGCGTGGAATCTCCATACAATTGATTGGGAGGCCATGGCTTCATGAAATCTTGGGAGTCGCGTCAACATATCATCGATGTATTAAATTCCCACATCCAAATGGCATTGGTATTATACGTTGGAAGGAGTCGAACAATGTCATGAAGTAGATATAGAAAGGCTGCGAAGAAAAGGAATGCCAAAAGAAAAGGTTGGAAACAACATGTGAGAGATGAGCGAGAGAAAGGAAAAATTGATGGTGGATGCCATAGAAGTAAGGACTGAACATACCTCGCGAGGTGAGTGCCTAGAGACAAAGAATATTATGGTAATAAAGAAGCAAAGGATATGAGGAGCAAAAGGCATAGAAGTGAATAATCAACAAAAACGGAGAAAAAGTAGCAATTGAAGTAATGATGTGAGAATCTGCGACCAAAGTATATATGGGAATTCAATTAAGAAAGAAAAAATGAAAATACAAATTGTGCGAATACTTATAAACAAGAATTAATGAAACATGAATGATTGAATGATTTAACAAATATGAATGAGTAAAAGAATGGGACAACCTTTATGGCGTACACCCTAGTTCGCGAATAACATTTCGTAAGAGGCAAATGTAAGACCTAAAGTCGTCATCATGGGGTATCTCTCGACATGGCTCGGGGAAGGTTACACTCCACTGGAGTCATGGCAATTTGGGGCCCATAAAGCCTATCAAGAGGTACCTTGGATTCCCAACTATATATGTAGGTTATACCACTGGTTGGGCGTAGGGTCTCTTCTTAGAGTCGATGTATGGAGTGGCCCAGGAGTGCAGTTGAGCAGTGCCGGGATGGATGACCTACATGGCCATTCTTGGCAAGTCTTGGCATATGTTGCACTCGCCCGAAGAAAACTCCACTTGGGGTGCGACCTTGTAACCATAAACCCTATAGGTATAAGGGATAAAGCCGAAAACAAGCTTGTTGTTAAGGCCCAGGATGGGAGGAGCTAGTCTTGTATGGCCGATGTTTCGCCTCCTTGAAGGGAGGGGGAGATGATAAGGGCGACACTCTCCATTAGGGGGGTGTCAAAGAAAATGTCATGAGGCTCTTTAGATATTTGTGCTGATGATCCTGCGAGAGGCAATAATACTAACAAACGAGGTAAGGCGAGATCAATGGGTCTTTACAAAAGTGTACGGACGTCCTGCGATTTAAATGCACGGCAGCAACAATGTCATGGGGCTTTATGTTCGCAAGGATATATAGGCCTGTCATATCGTGAAAATATCTGCAGAGGCAAAAATACTTGGAAAATGATAAGGCAAGATCAATGGGTCTTTACATGCAAGTGTAAAGGCGTCCTGCATTTTCGCAATGAAAAGTGGCGAGGAAGACCTCTAATGGAGGTCGACTTGGAAGACCACACAAAAATGATAAGGCAAGGTCAATGGGCCATTGCATGAAAGCATAAAGCGGCTTGCGACCTTGTGCAACGATATATTTCAAAAACAACATACATGATGACAACTAAAATCTTCCATCCGAAGATAAATAACGAGAGCAAGTATGGGAATGGAAAAGATGGAATATTGTTATTCATCTTCTCATGAAAGAGTTATACATCAATAATGTTAGCCAATTATATTACAAGGAAGAACTACCAAAAAAGGGAAGTGAAGATTGAATTCGAGAGGGAAAAATCAAAAGAAATACACTGGATACGAGATGTACGATATTACAAGCGAAAAAGAAAACAAAAAGAGTTATCTCTTTGGCGATTCTTCTTCTTCATCGATTCTTGGTCACGATTATTCTCGTCGCGAAATTTCTTCTTAAGCCCGACCTCGCTATCGGCTTGTCCCAGAGGCAGGAGATTCTCGAACCTTTTCAAGGAGGCCTCCACCCGTCGTTAGAAATTGTTTCTTGACAAATTCTCGGCCGGAAAATTCCCGGCGGAGTTGTTCTTTTTTTGATTCAAGCTCTCTAATTCTAACTTGAAGCTTCTTCTCAGCAATTTACAAGCAATACTACGAAATAAGAAGTAATAAGGTATAATAAGCAACCTTCTCTTCTCGGATATCATATCTTTAACCAGGAAGTATGCTCGGCGTGAAGACTAACATCAACACCTAGGTTATTTACGGCATTATCTAAAACTTTCGCAGCCGAGGCGGAGTAATCCTTTATTTATAACAAGGAGAGAAGCAATTTGATCTTCTCGCTCACTAAGCAATGACATTATTGTGAAGAAGGCATAGCCATTTGATCTATCTTTTTGGCCTCTACTTTGTTTTCTAGGGTTTAGAAACATGAAGTCTTTTCTCTTTCTTCTTGTGATGAACTCCATGAATATGAGCTAGAGTTTTCTATTGGTTATGGAATAAGTTGGATTTCCAAATATGAGTTTTAATATGATAAATTAGTTTTGTCTCCATATTATCGTTTATGATTCACCATTAATATTGTTACATGATTTGAATGCTTGTTTAGTCGAGTCGCGAATCGATTGAGTTTGTGTTCATCTCTATTGCTAGATTGGGATTTATTATACGCAAAAGTGATAGATTCCTGATTACAAGTAGCATGAATATGATTATAGTTTGTAGTGATATATTCTTATGATCATATGTGAACCATAACCTTTGTTAAATCGGATTAGTGCTTTTACACGTTCGATTGCTTTGATTGGCCTGATTTCATAGAACCTAATGCATCTAGGGAATTAAACTTGATTAGTGCTTTTACACGTTAGGTTGTTCTTTTAGATAGAATTCATATTCGCATCTTTTAATGTGTTTGTTGATGAAAAGAGGAGATTAGCGGGATATTCTTGCGATCAAGGTATCCTAGGGTCTTTGATAAAAGTTGAGATTAAAATATCAATTCTAGTTATTGTGTAGAAAACATGTTTGTGAATGAAAACGAAATCCATAACCAATGCTTTCACATCTTTGAATTTATTTGGTTACTTTTCTTTATTTGCTTCATAGGAAACCGAAATAATTTGACAACCTAGACCTCTCTGTGTGAACGATCCTTTCTTGCCCTTGCTTCATTATATATTTTGAGTAGTAAGAAAGTGTAAATTATTTTTGACGCTTACGACAGCGATCACTAATTTATCTAACAAAGCTCACTTCTCTTGAGATAAAGTTCCATTTTCATCTGATAAGGTTTCCAACTCCAGATTAGATTTAGTCAAAGAATATGAGAGATGCGACAATTCGTTACTTAATAATTCTTGGTTCTGGGTTAAGCAGGCATTTTCTTGGGAAAGATTATTTATCTGATCCATAGAATATGTATGGAGGTTATCTAAACGGTTATATTGCTCCATCCAAGCATCTTTTTCTGTTCGAGTTTCTTCCACGATAGATTCCAATTGATATATCTCCATTTTACGTTTCTGGTTCAAAGCTTGAAAGGCGAACAAAGTCTTTAAAAAAAAAAAAAAAAAAAAAAAAAAGGGGGGAAGGAAATGGTACCTTTTAGTTCTTCATTCTTCCTGCGAAGATTATCACGATCCAGCAAAGTATTATGAAGGCTATTCTTCAAGGTCTTAATTTCTTGTTCCAAGGATGCTCGCGACATTGTATCAGAACCAAAATACTTGCTCAAAGATTCATAAACACTAGATCTGACAGAATCAGTGGAGGTTTTGTTAACATCATTCATGGTGTCCGATAAAATTTTAAAAGCTACATCTATCCCTTCCAAGTTTTCCTTAGTAAGAGAGATAGATCTTGAGGAAGAAGAAGTAGTAGAGGAAGAAGGAAAAGTTGAATCATCCTTGGTTATAAGAACGTCAGTTGAAGGAACCTGGTCAATAGGTGGGGGCGAGATAAGAGTATTAAGAGTGAAAGTGGAGAGAGGTTCATTTTGAAGAATTTCATTGACGGAAAACCCAGGAATTGATTTATCCTGCGAGGATATCACAGGAGAGGGGGAATTATCTTGAGAAGGAGGAATAGATTTACCCTGCGAAATAATCGCTAGAGAAGATGAGTTGCCCTGCGAAGGTACCGCAGAAGAAGTAGAAAGCTTGAATCCCGAAAAGGGAATAGCAGGTGCAACAGCCGGTGCAACAGGCTTAGAATGGCGAGACCTTTTGGGAGATCTATCACCATCTTTATCATCCTGCGAATAACAAATTACATAAGAAACAGAGGCAACAATATTGTTATTAGAGGAGTAAATATTTCTTACATACCTTGCTACTCGCAGGTTGTCTTTTAGAAGCAAAGGATTTCGGTTGCGAAGTGGATTTTGGTTGCGAGCCCACGGAGATGTTAGGGTTCACCACGGTAAACTTAGTACTGGATTTATTCTTGCTAAAACAAAAATGGCAAAGGAAACATCAAAAGAAGAACATTATCAAGACGAAGTAACTTCAACAAGAGAGATCAATCAAGAAAATAATCAAATTCAGTAAAACTAACAAACCTGGATGCCATAGAAACAATAGCAGGAAGAAAGTAATAGGAAAATGATGAAGAAGATAATGAAGAAGAGCGGCAGAAAATAGTTGCAGACGATGAAGAAGACGAAGTAGAAGAAAAGAAGTATTTTCACAAGGGGTTCCCCTTTAAATAGGTGAGGAAAAAGTGACCGGATAACATTAAATGTACCGGTAAAAAGGGGAAATTTAGACACGTGTAAACAGTCATCCCTAAATTCACGGAATCAAACCGAAGAAGATTTTGGTGGAAAACAAACGATTGCGGCAATTCAAAAACATTGATTCTCCTGACATTCTCTCCTACAAAGAAAATGAAGCGAGAGTTTCGCATAATGGATTCGCAATACTCCTTATATTTAGAGGATTAAGTACTTCATATATTTCTTCAAAGATACTTCATACTTCGCATACTTCAAGGGTTGATACTTCTTATTTATTTCGCAAAACTTCGGAACTTCGCAAAATAATAGAGGCAAGTACGTACTTTTCAAAGTCCAGTATTCTTTCGCTCGTTCCTTCATCAACAAAGATCAAAGATTACTACAACAACCGATTTTTCCTTAAAGATCGCTTTTCAAGCAATATTCAAGGAAAAATAGGCAAGATGTAGGATCAGAATATCGCAACCTCAATTCTTTGCGAGATTAATAAACGACAGTATCGCGAAGGAGTCGCAAGGGGGAAAATAAATGACGTAATAGATGACGACAGTCAGAACATGAGGAAGATATGAAGATCTAGCGAAGGTTAAGAAGTGTCGCGAGGATGAATACTTACACACTTGCGACACTTCGCGAGTCATTCCCGAAAATAAAGAACAGCTTAGCTGTCATCCACTGTATACAAACCTATATAAAGGGTTGAGTAAGTTTGTTGTAACGGGGGGGTTCTTTTTGAATTGAAAACCAGGTTATTAAGAGAGAGAAAAAAGTTAGAATGTATGTAATTACTTTAGTTCTGCCGTATCTTTTTGTAAACATATGAAGAAAATAATCAATAAAATTTCATAGTTATTCATCTTCAAATGGATTAGTTGTGTAAATTATATTGATGGGTGTATTGTAGGATTTCCTGCAACTACAACCACTGCAAGGATTATCAACTAAAATTTTGTTCTGTATAGTCGATGTGGAATCCCCTTATAACGCATTGATCGGGCGACCATGGTTGCATGAGATTCTGGGTGTAGCATCAACTTATCACCAGTGCATTAAATTTCCTCATCCCAGTGGTGTGGGAATTATAAAGGGAGACTGGATTGAAGGATAAAAATGTTATGAGGTTGATGTGGAGAGTTGCGAGGAAAGAGCTGCGAAAAGGAGGAGTTGGAAGCAGAATATAAAAGAAGAACAAAGAAGAGAAAGGTTGATGGTGGATGCCGTAGAGACAAGGATGAAGATACATTGCGAAGCAAATGCATGAACACAGTTGGAAATTATGATGGAAAGGAACTATTAAGAAGTTTGAATGATACATAGGCAGAGAGCAGTAGGAGCAAGAGGTGTAAGAAGTGAATAATTGATATTACTTTTGCGAAAGTAAAAAAAAAAAAAAAAAAATTTCAAAAGTACAAGGAACATGATGATCAAAGAAGGAGTATGCGAAAGTCTCATGAGACAAAATATATGGAAATCTAGTCGAAGAAATGTAGCGAAGTTCCAAAAATGAGAAGAAGCAATTTCAATAAAGCAGAGCTATGTGATAACTTCGCAGAAGTAATGAAAAGAAATAATCAAAAATGAGTGATCTATACGAATGGGACGAACCTTTATGGCGTACACCCTAGTTCGCGAATGATATTTTGCAAGAGGCAAATGTAAGACCTAAAGTGCGTCATGTAAGGGGGTATCTCTTAACCTGACTCAGGGAAAAGGTTACACCGCTCCTGGAACCCGAGTCATGGAAATTTGGGGTCAATAAAGCCCATCCGGGGGAGATACCTTGGATTTCCAACTATATATATATGGTTATACCCTAGTTGGACGACCGAGGGTCTCTCCCAAGGAGTCAGTGTATGACCAAGGCGCCGATGTACACGGTTGAGCCAAGAGTGCCTGGGGCATTTGAAGTGTCTCGGCCATTCTTGGCAAGTCTAAGCACATCTTTGCACTCGGCCGAGAAGAAAACTCCACTTAGGGTGCGGTCTCGTAACCATAAACCCTATAGGTATAAGGGATAAGAGGCTGCACGAAAACAACTTGGTTGTTGTTAAAACCGGATGGGAGGAGCTAGTCTTGTATGGCCGATGTACGCCTCCTTGAAGGGGCAACCAGGGAGAAGATAAGGGCGGCACCCTCCATTAGGGAGCTGATAAGTGTCTTAAGACGCAAATGTCATGAGGCTTTATTTTCACAAGAAAATTTAGGCTTGTCATATTTGTGCGATGATCCTGAAGAGGCAATAATACTAACGCGAGGGTAAGACGAGATCAATGGGTTTTTACATGAAAGTGTAAAGACGTCCTGCGATTTCGTTGCAAGACGACAATGTCACGGGGCTGTAAATTCGCGAGAATTTATAGGCCTGTCATATTGTCACAATGAAAACATTTTGCAGAGGTAATAATACTAAGAAAATGATAAGGCAAGATCAATGGGTCTTTACATGAAAATGTATAGATGTCCTGCGATTTTGTCGCAATGATTAGGGGTGGCACAATAAGACCTTTAACTAGGAAGGCAAAATAAGACCACACAATAAAATGAGTAAGCAAATAAGCTTTCAAAAATAGTTGCATACAAACAAGTTTACAAGTTTGTGAATATATATGTGGAAAAATTTACTTGCGAAGATATGGCAACAACAGTTGCGAGACAGTGGCATATTATTACTTAGGCATATCCAATCTCTCATCCGAAAATCAATAACAGAGGCAAATATGGGAATAAGTTGGACAAAATTTTATTATTTATGATAGATTTACACATTGCGAGGAAGAGTTGCCTGACTAATATGTACAAACAAGAGAAACAAAAGTAGAATTTATATCTGAAGATCCAAGAAGTTTACAATAAGGGATTACAAAGATGAAAGATTAAAAGAATACATATACACATATTGCAAGAAGAAAATGAAGTTTTTTTCTTTGTTGACGTTTCTTCTTTGTCAGATCCTTCAATTTCGTCATCCTCGTCAGATTTCTCTTCTTCGCTAACGTCGCTATCAGAGACATCCAAAGAAGATATATTCTCAGGAATCTCTTCAAGGAGACAAGGATATGAAGAATGAGGGATATTGTGATCATCGCAGACCGTCCTAATAGTCTGATTGCGAAAGCGGATGGCGTCATTATTGAAATTCGCTACAGTAGTTTGTAGCTGCTTCTTCAACTGGGAATATTTATCATTGCGAAGACAGAAGTCCTTTGCCAGTTGTGTTTTCTCAGATTCAAGTTCTTTAATTCTTGTCTGGAATCTCTTCTCAGCTTCTGCAAACATGTGACAAAGAATTAATAATTTAATAGCAATATTACAAAAAAGAAGCGGTGAAGTAAAGAAGAACAATAAACAACCTTCTCTGTTAGAAATCATATCTTTAACCAAGGCAGTATGCTCGGCGTGAAGGCTAACATCAACACCTAAGTTATTTCTGGCATTATCTAGAACCTTCGCAGCCCAAGCGAATTCATCATCATTATTTATGACAAGGAGAGAACGGATTTGATTTTCTCGTTCATTAAGTATGGCATTCTGACGAAGAGATTCATCCCGCTCAATTTGGACTTCAAGGAGGTTTTTTTGGAAATTCGCTAACGCTTGGGCACCTTGATTAGAAATACGGTCTTTGTCATCTATGAGGCTGCTAATTTTCTTCCTTAAAATATTGGTCTTTTCATGGGAATCAAGATACAGACGTTTAAATCGGTTGGCTAAACCTAAACTAGATCTATGTTCAATTTCTAAAAGATTATATTTGGTTTGAAGTTCATTTAAGGAAAGAGAATTAGTCTTGTTTGACGAACTACTTAAAGATTCATTGAGATGAGCAAGAAGAGCATCATTATCCATAGGCTCAGGAAATGAGTGGAGAAGGATGGCTTCGTCAGAAAGATTATAAATGTCTGCCAAAATAATAAGTCAGGCAAAGAAAAATAAATGACAAAATAAAAAATAGGGAATAAGAGAAGAAGTTTGTACCATAAAGTTGCTGATTAGCACTGCGAAGAGTAGATATCTTATTCTTTGGGGTAGAAGATTCGGTTTCAAGCTGTTGAATTCTTTCGCGAAGAACGGTAGATTCATTTTAATCCTTCTCGCGAAGTTTCGCAACTTCAGTTTCTAATTTTTCGTTCTTTTTACGAAGTTGAAGATTCTTTTTCAATTGAGTGTTGCATCTTTTCTCAAGATCCGAGGCAACAACAAAAGAAGCCCTCCCAGCCTACAAAGAAAAATAAAGAAATTATCAAGATATAAGTTAAAGTTAAAGTTATGCGGAAAAATAGAAATTCAGACGTACCAAGGCACTAAGCGCATTTAGAAAGCTAGGAGATACAGATCTAGAAACTCCTTTAAAAGAATCATTGCCCTCTAGCAAGGTAGCGTCACAAATACTAGCGAGAGCCTCGCATGTACCAGAAAGATGACTATCTCCAATTCCTTGCATGGAGTCTGAGAAGATATTAGATAACTGCTCCATAGGGGATTCAGTTAATTGATCCTTCTTCGCGAAAGAAGAGCCCACATCGTTATCATCTTCATTGGAAGGCTCATTAAGAAAAGGACTTGAATTGGGAGAAGGATGAGTCTTTCGTTTCTTAGAAGGTGGGCAGTGGATTTCCCCTTGCGAAGAGGACTTTTCCCTTTTCCCTTGACCCTCGCAGCCTCAGGAGATTCTTCTTCTCCAACAACTTCAACACCAAACTACACACACGAATGAAGATAAGAAATAGAGGCAACAATATTGTGGATAACAAGAGAAAATATTTCTTACTTCATCCGTGATTGAGCGAAGTATCGCCAAAGTACTTGGCTTTGGGTTTCTTTCATAACTTCTTCTCGGTTTAGTGATCTGAAAATTTCGGATGATTAGAAGAAAAATTAAGGAAGTAAAACTTGAAAAATGAGTGAAAGTTGGGAAGTACGCCTCTTTTGCTTTTCCGGGCCAATTAAATAACCAAGGTTGGTAATTGATAAGGTTCGCAGGGAGTACATGGGAACCTGCAATATAAGAGGTCCATGCAAGAATAATGGAAAGATGCACCACTTATCATCTTTGGAGTGGCGAGGAGCATTGTTCTTGCCGGAATGCCAATCAATATCATGCATGAGTAGCTTATCGTTGGGAACATTGTCTTTCCTCTTCAGCCGTGCGCCCCAGCGAGATTTATCATTCTTCATGTTAACCACATCATAGTTTTCAAAGAAATTCTCTGTTGTATATTTCTCAGCGATTATTTTTAAGTTCGCGAATTTAGGATCCCTAACTGTGCTAGGATATAAAGACCCCTTACCAGCGCCTCGATTGGCGAACTCAAGCATTAAGCGGATACAATCTCCGCTTAACTGATAGACAGCTCGCGAGAATTTTTCATGAGAAAGAATTTCATAGAATAAGGGCAATTCGGGATTGTATAAAGGAATGGGAAGGCCTGCGATGATTTGACCTAGCGAGATTATGATTTTTTGATCATCACACGGATAATCAGAAAACAAATTCACAGAAAGGATAGATGAAGATTCTTGACCAGGAATGGTAGATAATGTAAAACCCTTCTCTTGTAAAATCTTTTGAGCATCACTCAAAAGAGTTTCATATTTACGACCTGTTGGTGCCATTTGGAGGGTATGGGAATGAGTTGAAAGTTGAAGAACAAAAGAAAGGAGAAAAAGCAAATTTACAGTAGCAGAAGCTGAAATTACGGAGGAAATTTCAAGGGAAATTGCAGAGAAAACTTCAGAGAGAAAGTAAAAAAGAAGAAGAAGAGGGGAAGAAGAGTATATATATAGAGAAATTTTCTCGAAAAGATAAACGCATTTAATGCGAGAAGGGACGTGAATGGATGAGAAATAACGGTTGAAAGAAACGTGTCAAGAAATGGGTGGAAGAGGAAACACGTGTAAAGAGTTTTGTATAAAAGTACGGAATCGTATTAAAACAGAAAGGGACGAACAGTTGCGGCATTTCAAATAATACTGATTCTCATGACATTCTCTTCTTCGCAGAGAAGACATGAGAAGAGGCAAGATGTAGGATCAGAATATCGCAACATCAATATCTTGCGAGATCAATAAAAGACAACATTGCGAAAGCGTCGCAGAAGAGTAATGTAAATGACGCACTGAATGACGACAGCCAGAATATGAGAAAGGTGTGAAGACTTAGCGAGATTTAGGAGTGTCGCGAAATCATACACTTGTACACTTGCGGTATGTCGCAAGTCATTCCCGAAAATAAAGGACAGCCTAGCTGTCATCCATTATGTAAAATCTTATATAAAGAGCCGAATATCTGATGAAAAGAAGTAGGTTCTTTTGGAATTGTTAAGCAAGTCATTAGGAGAGAGAAAGTTTTAGAGCGGTTTTAATTCTATAATTCATTCCTACCTCATATTGTAAATTTTCAAGAACTCAATCGATAAGAATTGTAATTGTTCATCTTAAAATGACTTAATTGTGCATATTCTAGTGAGGGGTGTAGTGTAAGATTTCCTGCAACTACAGTACCTAAGTACTCTCTCTCTCTCCCTCTATTCACGGTAAAGTTTTCTTACGGTTCAATACTTCAGATATGGTGATTCATTTCTCTTAAAGCCGAATACACAGCTTGGAGGAGCATAAAATTATCATAAACTTTTTGATTGGGGTATTGATTTCTTCCTAAAGTCTAAGGCATGGTCCACATGGATACTTAGTTCTGCATAAATCCTAATGCATGGTTTAGACCACTTAATGTACAAGTAGGTAAGAATTAACAATCTCTTCTATTTGCAGGTAATTGACACTTTGGAGTATTTCATAAGGTCTCAAACTATATATACATATATCATTGATTTGGAAAATGATTATTGTTGAATATTTCCGTTTGAATTATATCTTTTGGAACTATCAGGATTTAGCAAGTGACAGTATCAAACATTGCATGTCATGTAGCTGGAGATACAAAGGAGTGTACGGGTATGTTTATGTGTGGCGAGTATTTTCATGGCAGGCTTTTAGAAGTTGGTTTGTACATATTTTAATTGATTCACAACCGTTAATCTCTTGCAGAAGATAATTTCTTCGATATAGCCTGTACTTTCACCTCAAGCCTTACTTCATGAGCATTGATTGAGTCTGCATTGCGCCTGCAATTGCCAACTGAACTTAATTTACTTTTCTCCTAAATAGGATTGTAAAGTTTAAATTTTAGTCTAGGATTGATTATCCGATGAAAGGATTAACTCAGTTAGTGTTGGTGGTGTGCAATCAGTTCAGATTGATTAGCCGAGGTTAACTCCTGGGCTATCTTTCCTATGCCAGATGAGTAACTTTACCTTTTCCACGTATTTCCTGCTAATGTCATCATGTTACGGTTTAATGCTTGCTTTGATAACTCATCGTATTCGATACAAAATACATAACCACACAGTTGTGGCATGAAATGTATTCATCATGGCTAGTGATGTATACCATTAAGTATGAAATCGAGCAGCTGTCTTAGCTCAACTGGTAGAGAACATGGTTACCAGCCATGTAATTGTGGGTTCGAATCCTACAGATGGCGTAGCAATTTAAGTTGTTAGTGGCATATTATATATCCTGCAATATATACGTAATGCAAGGTTATTTACAATTTTATTTCATCTTATATTCGACTTACGGGTTCTTGGTTTCAGAAAATCACAAGAATCACAACCACCAATTGAAAAGATCACAAAGATACCAAGATCGGAATGCATGTTATTTACATCTCTACTAAAGTAACATAAGATGCATGCTTAGAAGTTTCAAGTATAGTTTTTGGTTGGTTTGAATTTTCCACAGAAAATGAAGACAGTTTCAGCTTTCTTGGGCTCCGTGTTATAATTCTTGATTGCAATTTTCATTATTGATTTATCTAATGTAACATTTTAGAATGCTAGCCGACATCTGATCAGGGTGTATTAAGAAGGTATTGGCCTAGGATAAGAAAAGGGGATAAGTGGAATTTTCACATCTCACTATATCTTACGTTGGCATCAATTTATAATCCAGTAATCATCTATGCTTGGATAATCCCGGAAATGCTATGCTTGGATAAAGCTACGATCCGGGCCTCAAAGCTAGGCAAATGCACGTCCAATTGCCCTTGCAAGCATGCTCGTGGAGCATGACGCAGCTAACTTAGCTTCCACACTGCTCCAACTTACCCTTGTCCCGCAAAAGGGTTTAAGGCCATAAGGCCAATGCCAATGCATTTTTCATGCGTCTCTGGCTTTACCTTTACGTAGGGAATTCATAAATGAATTTCCTAGCTAGCTGAGCAACCGTCACATTGCCGTGTCTTGTCCAGGCATAAGCCTTAGACTTTAGCGTAGGCCACACCAAGCCCTTGCCATTTCCCACGTTACCTCGCTTAACATCTCTTTATAACTTGATAGGAAGTATGAGCATCCACTTACGGCATGCAACTAAGCCTCATCAAGTCCGGCCACAATCATCTCTTGCGTCGAGCTACCAAGCTTAGATGATATGAGGGGCCAACGTCTTTGGACCGGCAATGCTGCAACTCATTGTGGCTGCCTACGTACCCTTCCCTACTCTAAAGGGATCAAGCACAGACCGTAGTTCATCCTCGAAGGGACAAAACTTAAGCCAACTCGTTTGCAAGGTCAGTGGCCTAGCAAAACGGAAATGGCCTCGGTCCGTATAGGCCATTCCGCCAAGATGCATAATGATTATGCATCATCGGGTCCGCGCCGTGGCATAATGATGCCAACGCGTCAAATACCCTCTTCGAAAGGCTACGCAACTATAAATGAGCCTTAGGCATCATTTATGCTCTTCCGGCTAAGCTATGAAGCTTACTTGGTACATAGTCCGCATATGCACCTTCAACCAACTACCCCTCCCTATATATGTCTTAATGGAATTTCTACAAGTATGGAAAGGGGAGCATATTGACATGCTTGCTTCACTATTCATGGCCGTTGCCATATATTTACTAAGGACCGACAATGATTGTCGAGTCTCCGTTCTCATTGCACAATGATTGTGCACCACTCTCGCTCCGTCTGCTGCACAATGATTGTGCACCACTTGTTCCCATGCATTTGCACAATGATTACCCACAACGATTACGTACAATGATTGCGCACCACCCGTCTTCTCGATCGTTTCATTTTATTGCACAATGATTTCGTTGTAAGATCGATCCCACCTACCCAATCGGCCTAATGCATCATGATGATGCAACATTGGCCCCTTGGCCAAATGCCAAACATAATGCGCCATTTTTGGCGCGGTATTAACCTTAAGCCAATCCACCTTTTTCACGCGCGGAAGCTTTGGATGAAGCTTCATCACAAGCAAATGGCGCATCTTTTAGCATGCGCCATGCTAAAAACACGGGTGTTACATTATCACACCCTTCAAAGAATTTCGTCCCAAATTCAAAACCAAAGCTATTGTGGACAATCTCTTCGAGTTGGATTCCATGAGCAAAAGTCCCATACCAAATGCTCGAAATCACGGGTTTCTTCAAGTTGTCATGAACAACAATTTAGACCTTCGAGCACATGTCCCATACCACCTGCCTAGGGATCCAAAAGTGCCCACAACTAAACCAAGAATCGCAATTGGCCAGTGCCAAGAGGATATCTCGACAAGGTATCCTGAATGCGCATCCCATACTACGCACTCAGAAGTCCCTAAGGTTCACAAGGTTGAAAGATGTCATCAAAATGACAAAATTTTAGCACAGTGCTGTGTGGATCAGTATCCAGTTGCCCACCGTCCCTGACGGTCATCCAGTTGCCACTCGTAAGTGGGATGCTAGCCGGGCGACAACGCACACCCTTGGCCGGTGCCAACGTGTGGGGATGATCGGTCCATTGTCTACCCACCGTCCCGGACGGTCTTCCTGGATATCCACTCGTAAGTGGGGTGCCACTTAGGCCGGGCAATCTCACAAAGACTTGAACAAGCTCAACTCGATTCTCATAGTAACTGGCAAAGCAATTACAAACTCTTCCCGCGCAAAAGTTGGCCTACTCTCCAACTTTATGTTTCCATCAAGGAAAACACTCGCCAATGAGTCCACTCCGCACAAGTCCCTAGAGTTTTCTCGGAACTTGCTCGATACCATCTGTGACGGATCGGAAAATTACGCCTTTGGCGCGTTGCCCATGCAGCCGTAATCTCCCCGGTGCGCCGTGATGAAGCTACGATCCGGGCCTCAAAGCTAGGCAAATGCACGTCCAATTGCCCTTGCAAGCATGCTCGTGGAGCATGACGCAGCTAACTTAGCTTCCACACTGTTCCAACTTACCCTTGTCCCGCAAAAGGGTTTAAGGCCATAAGGCCAATGCCAATGCATTTTTCATGCGTCTCTGGCTTTACCTTTACGTAGGAATTCATAAATGAATTTCCTAGCTAGCCGAGCAACCGTCACATTGCCGTGTCTTGTCCGCATAAGCCTTAGACTTTAGCGTAGGCCACACCAAGCCCTTGCCATTTCCCACGTTACCTCGCTTAACATCTCTTTATAACTTGATAGGAAGTATGAGCATCCACTTACGGCATGCAACTAAGCCTCATCAAGTCTGGCCACAATCATCTCTTGCGTCGAGCTACCAAGCTTAGATGATATGAGGGCCAACGTGCTTTGGACCGGCAATGCCGCAACTCATCATGCGGCTGCCTACGTACCCTTCCCTACTCTAAAGGGATCAAGCACGATGCACCGTAGTTCATCCTCGAAGGGACAGAAACTTAAACCAAATCGTTTGCAAGGTTGTGGCCTAGCAAAAACGGAAATGGCCTGGTCCGTATAGGCCATTCCGCCAAGATGCATAATGATTATGCATCATCGGGTCCGCGCCGTGGCATAATGATGCCAACGCGTCAAATACCCTCTTCGAAAGGCTACGCAACTATAAATGAGCCTTAGGCATCATTTATGCTCTTCCGGCTAAGCTATGAAGCTTACTTGGTACATAGTCCGCATATGCACCTTCAACCAACTACCCCTCCCTATATATGTCTTAATGGAATTTCTACAAGTATGGAAAGGGGAGCATATTGACATGCTTGCTTCACTATTCATGGCCGTTGCCATATATTTCTGAAGGACCGACAATGATTGTCGAGTCTCCGTTCTGTTGCACAATGATTGTGCACCACTCGTTCCGTCTGCTGCACAATGATTGTGCACCACTTGTTCTGTCTGTTGCACAATGATTACCCACAACGATTACGTACAATGATTGCGCACCACCCGGTCTTAATCATTTTCATTTATTGCACAATGATTTCGTTGTAAGATCGATCCCACCTACCCAATCGCCTAATGCATCATGATGATGCAACATTGGCCCTTGGCAAATGCCAAACATAATGCGCCATTTTTGGCGCGGTATTGGCCTTAAGCCAATCCACCTTTTCACGAAAAGCTTTGGATGAGGAAAATCTTTTAGGGTTTTAAAAGGGATAAAAAAGGTTTTAAAGTAATGGTTGTAGCACCATGACAGCTTGATTTTGCTCGGTCTCCTTCTTCGAGTTCTTGAAGCGTGGAATGTCTCGAGAAACTGAAGCAGATTGGTGATGGTGTAGGAAAACATGGGTAAGTCTAATGTTTATTATTTATTTCTTTATGAATTGAAAAGGTGTTTGAATAAATGCCATATCTTAACACTTAATAACTTGACTAAATCCATTAACGGAAAATTAATTGTTGTTTTGGTTTTAATTTAATGGAAAATTAAATTGATGCCAAACTTTGCAAGTCTTCTGTGTTTGTCTTGAAAATTGAATAAAACAAGAGCTTATGTTAAGTGTTGTTTTGGTTTTGATAAATTTAGGTTATGTGCATTATTAGTTTTGCATCTAGGGAAAGGAATATATTAAGATGTTAGTAACAAAATGGCGGGACGTTCGAATCAGTTGATTAAGGCCAATAATGATGGCCCAGTTGATTATTATAAGGGCAATGGTGACAGTTGCTCATTAACAATGGTACTCAAAATTTTTGCATTGTTCTGTCTATACAGCCCTATAGAGTTTTGAGTTTCAAGGAAGACCTAATCAGTAGATCGTGAATAATAGGTACTATGAAAATACTGCCGAGATATCTGTAAGTTGTTTTGTATTCTGTGAAAGTACTCCCAAATTTATTCAAAAAAACAACCCAACTCCGTTTCCTATTGCGGATTCATGGGTGAAATTTGCAGGACCATTCCATATGTTATAACAGTAAAGTAGATGCACAGAGCAAGTGCTGCATTGCTGGACCCCTTCGTTGGCAGAGCCTTTGGTCTGGCCTTCTCCATTGAAGTTTATCAGTAAGATGAATCCATAGACTAAACTCCTATTATAAGGGGGACCTATCCCCATCAGCTACTGATAATTGCAACAATACATCTGAGGTGAGTTTTTCCTCTTTCTCTTTAAGTTAATGTTGAACTTACATAAGAAACCTTCCATTGATAGTATACGCGTCTTTATGTGATTCTTTTTTAGCATCAATCAATAATATAGAAATACAGACGAACTGCTGCCATTCATTTCCAGCATCAAAAAATATGAGAAGTACCGACGAATTACGTAGAAGTTTTGATTAACAACACCAGTAACGGAAACTGTTCTAATTTTTTTTTTACCAGAAATAATAATTTTTTGACATACAGGCAAAGAATATGAAACGGATCAAGGATGTTTACTACATTATTGGGCTTTCACAGGTAAATAAAGTTAATCAGGTAGATGTGGAGCAGTTAGGAGCTTAATGTCTGAAAAATTAATCGCCAAAGAAATCATGTAAGTGAGATAGCAGGTAGCATTGTTCTTCATCCTGGCATTGCAGCATTACCCAAATTGGATATATGTTATTCTCAAAATTTCAACTGTTTTGACAATTCAATTAAACTATTTCCTGCTTCACTTTATACGTTAATTTTTTTTTTTTAGTATGATATGGGCGTACATTGAGACAAATTTAAGTTATTCGGTTTGTTTCAGGGGAACTTGATAGGATGAGGTGTTCTTGAATTTTGTGACGGAGACCCGTCGGTAATATTTCTAGGTTACTTCACGGTATCAGTAACAGAACTTGATTCATAGCATCAAAGATGGAGACTGTCTAAGCTAGAGCTATCAACGGGGAAAGCTAGGGTCAACCCGGCCCTAGCTTGACAAGCCATGGACGGGTTAGGATCAGCCCTAGCCCTAGTATTGTTCATGTACAAGCCCAAAACCCCAACCCTAGCCCTAGACGAGTTGGCTCTGACGGGTTGCGGTTTGGCTTGTCAAATAGGATGGATGAAACATAAAATCACTTAAACGTATAAAAACTCAGTGGGTAGAGGGATTCGAACTCATCCCACCTTGGTTCATATCTGAAAACTATAACCACTCTTCCATTTCGTGGTTGTTGATTACTTTTGCTTGTTATTTTATATATAATTGTATATTTATGTTGGTCAATGCTTTACAAAATGCTAAGAAAGCACCCACTACTTCGTAACCCTAAATCAAAAAATGAAATTTGGATTGTATTAAATCATTTAAAGAATATATGAACTTTGATTTCTAGCACAAAACCCTAAAATCATCCTAAAATTACTAAATTAGAAACTTAAAATTCCTAAACTAGTAACTCACATGAAATTGACGGGTTGGCGGGTGACCCTCGGGTAGACCCTAGCTTGGCTTGTTTTTACTAAGGCTAGATATGACAACCCTAACCCGGCTTGTTTAGACAACGTGCCAAGCCAAGCCGGGTTGAAACAAGCCAAGCTAGGTCCAACCCGCGGGTCGGGTTAGAAATTGACAGCTCTACTAAGCTATTCAGGATGCTCTTCTTTGCTTTTAATTTAATTGAGCTTCAGCCTATTACAAATGAGTTATACTAATAGTAGTTCATACCGCTCTAGGCCACTTTTGAGACTGATAGAATCTGTGTATATTTTTTTCCTTCTTTTCCATGTGGTACTGTAGGCAAGAATTTCGTTAACGATTTGTACACACATTTAATTTATGGCATCAGAAGGACAGGCTTTGAGGTTTGTCTATGTAATGAATTGAATATACTGATTTGCTTATCCCACCAGGTTAAGGTTTAAGAGCAGCATGTTCTCCTTTAATTTATTTTAAAATATTAATAGGTCCATTTATGACAAGCTAAAATGCATATTAAAGTAGATGTGAAAGTGCACGACATTTTTCATCGCTCATGTCCCCTTCAGCCTTCCAGATCACAAACGTTTTGTGGCAGCTAAAATAAAATGATTAGATGATAAGAAATAGAGAACTAAAAGTCCGTGTTGGAGGTACAAAACTTTCTACAAGATGACAAGTATGCAAAATTGACAGAGGAAGTTGTGCCGGTAATAACTGGACTAGCAGAAGCTCCATCAGATTTGAATGATCCTACAATGGTGATACTACATCGAGCTAAGAGGCGAAGTCAGATTACCGAGGAGATAGAGCACAAGGTGAGCACAACAATTATAAAATTCAAGTTTGAATTTATATTAGAGAAAACTTTTGTTAATTTTTGTTTTGCGGCTGCATTGGAGTCTCCAGTGTTACATCATTCCATGATTGCTCATGGTGGCTGAGTAAGAGGAGTTCATGTAGAGTTTATATTCTCTGTCCTTTTCATAAATTTTTTAAGGGTAATACATTTTAGGAAATCGATCTATGATTTTGCCAAATCTCTAACTGAGGTTTACTTATTTAATCAAGGAATAATATCATGGCCTACTGCAACATTTGGGAAAGTCTATATTGTTAGTTATAGAGTGTCCCAAGTCGAGAGGAATAACATTGGCGAAGGAAACACTGGGGGTGCGTAAGAGGTTAAATAATTTATTTATTTAAAGCTTAGAACATTAGTTATGTTATTCAGCATTTCTTCAATGTAGTTGAGTTGAGACATGTGTTTCAAATTTTTTGTTGGTTATCAGATTGCGTCTTCCTTCTACCGGTTATTCGATGTGATTTTTTTGTTTTGCTTGGCAGGTGATTGTTTATATTAATTGTTTTCGTACTCTTACTTTGGTTTCCACAACTAAAATTTATAGCTTCGCTACTATTTCCTTTCACCCGTCGTGAGCTTTGTTGTACTTTTGCATGTCAATTGGTGTTCTGCACTTGCAAAATAAGAGAAAGCAAAAGTGATATTATGTATATGTCTGATAATCTTATTACATGCACGTTATTCTCGGGTATCTTTTTCTTATAATATTCCCAAATGTATACTAAGCGGTTATTATAATTTCTTGGTTCTGTTTTGTAGGTGCTTTTCAGTATCAATATTTTGATCAGTATTATGTTTACCCTGGGAATTTTTTCTTCCTAAGCTGGGAAAATTATTCAACATCACGAGCTAATGCTAGGGTTATGCCATCATCAGTGGATCAATATATTACATAATTACAATATGGTCACAGGTTATGGGATTTAAGACATATGGGTGAGTATGGATCTGCCATTTATTCGTGATTAAAATCTAGGCATTGCGGAGATTAAGATCTTGCAAACAATTGGAAAAGGGAGAGGTTCCTCGGCGTACTCATCGAAGTGAAATGCTTCTCGGGATACTCATCTGGGTATGGTTAGTCTTCTAATAAACTTTGATTTATGTGACTCTTTGTCATCGTCAATGGAAGTTTATTAGTTGGTCATAACTGACAAAAATAGTGGTTACTTGGTTCAGGTAACGATGAATATTGACTCTTAGGGTTAGATTTTCGGGTAAATGATGAAATTTTGTGTTTCAGAGAATGAGAACCAATAAATTATGTGATCCTGAAAACTCCAGTGCGATGTGTGATGTCGGTACATTACTTGGATCTAGGAATGGTTTACTTTCATGGAAATGCATTTTATTTATTTATTTATTTTGGCATCATTTCAGAGTATATGGATTGTTAATGTGATTAGTTCATTTATCAGTCTTTTAGTTTATTTTTTTGTTTGGCAACGTAGACAAGCTATCTTCCATGTAGTTGGTATTAGTCTGCATTTGCATCTTTTGGGAAGGTAAAGGTAAAATTCCAGCAAAAAGATTAACTAATAATTTAAGAAAGGGAAGACAGTCATTTGCAAAATCTGTCAAGATCATGAGCATATTATAAGGGTTGGTCCTGGAACTTTATATGCACAAATGGTTACCTGAAGCCAATTTACCCATCTATATATGAGTATTATCTGCATCCAGGTTCACGATGATGTTCATGGAATTAGCTGAATTTGTTTTGGATGACCATTCAAATTTAGCAAATTTTGCCCGGTTATGTACTGCTCAAAGTCGTTGCAGTTGAGAAATTTGCCGAACCTGATTCGGAGAGTGGAAACCAAGGAACTATATATGTTATTCTGGAAACTATGGTTTGTGTGATCGCGGGTGCTTTAGAGTCTCCAGAGCATTCATTGATTGACTATCACGTGTGCTTCAGAGTCTCCAGAGCATTCATTGATAGACTGAAACCATTAAGATTTAATTCTTTGTTTTTGTTTGAGTGTCGAAGTTGTATTTCTAGAATAACTCTCTTTGATTTTCCATTTAGTTTTTTTTTTGACATTGGATATTTAATTATTTTTTATCATGGATGCCCACATCTATTTTATAGATATTATAATCGACCACATTTGTTTTCATGGTGGCTTTAGATGTTGGTTGGATTTTGGGGATAAGATTTTTCTCAGACATTTTCACCAAGGTAATGTCCGGATTAAATGGTATAAATTTTGTTCTCTCATAATTAGAAAATGTCTGGAAGGCACGAAACTAGCATAGATAAGAATCCATCTATAAGGCAGTTGAACTAACTACACTTCTAACTACCAGTTACAACTAGAGGATATGCAAACCAGCGATCTCCAAGTGGCATACACTTGGGACAACAACTTATATAAGAAAGAATTAGGAGATTCTGGCTCCTGACGTATACTAAATTTCGCTTATTGCTATTGCATGAGTACGCACTATACAAAATTTGGGGATAGTGATTTAAATCTTATAAGCCTTATGTTAGTTTTCTTCCTTTCTTTTTGGGTAGAATCATTAAGAACCTTAGAAGATATTCACCCAAATGCTCCCGTGATTTGGGATATCATACTAATTTCATTGTGGTGCACTTTGTGCGACCACTTTTTTTTTAGTAAATACTAAAACATATCGGTCATTGAAAATATTGGTAGGTTCTAAATTTTAATAACCTAACAAACAACTAAAACATGCAAAGTAAAAGAAAGAAAAATAAAGACAATTTGTTAATAAAAACCTTGCATCATCCACGTAAGCTGGGTTGTGCGGATACTTCCAATAGGTGGATGTTATTCACGTTTAATCAATAGTCACTTCAATTATTTTAAAATCAATGAATAGAAATGTCACCAAGGATTTTTTTATAAGTAACAATCAACAGTGACACATGGATATTAGCAAAAGCATATTAATGATATTTTTATAATATTTTGACAGAGCATAACAAGTTAGACCCCGAATTATATACCTAAGGCTTTGTGAACGCGTGATACCTAGTTTTATCATATTTTTTCATTATTTTCCTTGAGTTCATGAAAATCCTTTCACTTGAAAAAATATCCTTCGTTTTAAGGAAACTCCTCAGTTTCATGGTGTTTCCTTCACACTAAGGAAATAATATAAAATTAGGGAAAATATTGTGGGGCCGTGATTATTAGCCAACCGGCCATGTCTTGATCTTGGCGGGCCCCACACCCCATGGTTCCTCATTATTTCCCTAATCTCATGAAAACTCCTTAATCTCATGGTATTTTCATAAACCCATGAAAACTATAATATAAAATTAGGGAAACCCTTGGGACCGGGCCCAAGTCGGCCGGCCATGCACTAGCCGGTCCCACACGTCCCTTTATTTTATTATTATCATTTTAAGGTTTCCTTGATCTCATGAAATTCCTTGATTTCATGATATTTCCTTCAAATTATGAAAATTCCTTCAAATCATGGAAAAATATATCAAAAATACATAAAATTAAGGAAAACTCGTGGGATCGGGCCCAAGTCGGCCGGACATGCCCTTGCCGGTCCCACACACCCTTATTTTTATTATTTTAATATTATTTGCTTCCTTGATCCCATGGAAACTCCTTCCCTTCAAGGAAACTCCTTGATTTCAACAAATTCCCTAAATTCATGATATTTTTATAAATTCATGAAAAATAATATAAAATTAGGAATGGCACCACGGGACCATGGTTACTGGCCGGTCGGCCATGCCTTGGCCTAAGCGGTCCCACGCCTCATCATTCCTTTATTTTATAATTATTTTCCTTCATCTCATGAATTTTCACGGTTTCAGCAAAAATCCCTGATTTCTTCATATTTTCTCAAATGATTGCTCAATCCACATCAGAAAATATCGAAATTCTCAGGACTAAGACACGAACACTTTGGTGACGTGAGCATGTTACCTTGACCGACCAAGGTTGGCTCTTTGGCTTGCAAGGAGCCAGTCCCTCGTATTTTCACAATTTGACCTAATTTGCGCAATCGCTCATATTGGGCCCAAACTCTCTCCTACCGTCCCTCTTGAATTCTTCCTAAGTTTTACTCTCGGCTATTTTCACCTCCCGAACGAGATTAAAACCTAAATATTCCCTCGATAGGAGATAGGAAATTCTTTTCTGTACAAAATGGAGGGGCGGACCATCAAAATACGAGTTCGTATGAGAATTCTACATTGATTCTAGTAAAGGGCGCTAATTAGGGTTTCAACCAATCTGGGGATTGCTCAAACGATCAATATTAGATCCCTTGACCACCCATGGCCATTTTCATAACCCCTTGGTCGGTCCCTCATCTCTTCATAATTAATTAGGTTTTATCACCTAAGGTTCAGACGAACATTATCTTAATAAATGATTAAACCAGCATTTAATCATCCTTTCATCAAATCAACTGGTCTTCATGAGACCTTGATATTTGCTCACGTGAGCATCTAGGCGCTACATGGTCAACCCATAATCTCATGTAGCCGATCCTCTTCACTCCATGGTTAATTTTCAATAAATTGTCAGTAAATCATTATTTGATTAAATTAGAGTTTTGAGTTCAAGGTTAATGATTCCAGATTCAAACGCTAATAATTTTACGTTGATCCCGTGATCAACATTTATTATCATACTTGGTTCAATTGACAGTATTCTGATTTAATATTTTATTTGGTCATGCTACCATAATTCATCAAACGAGCAATATTTGCTCAGATGAGTAATACTTGCTCAAACCAAAGAATATTGGTTCAACTATCAATGTTCAACAATTCATCGAATGAGCAGTATTTGCTCAAGTTAACTTATTCACACATCATATCTCTGTCTCAACAAACATGTTCAATTCATGAGTCTCAGAATATTTCCAAACCACGACTCAACAATACAAGGACTCATCGTCCCATGAAGTCATGAAGTCAACAACTGACTAACTAAATACACGTCTGCCTTGCAGACTCCACAATCACACGAAACATCAATCGTGTTACATGGGGGGATATTAACTAGGGTTTTGGTCTGTCGGTCTACGGCACGTGTGTTCATACACACGATGGAATATGAGCAAGTCATGCAATCAGTTGAAGGAGTTAACAAAGTAGTGGATGGAAAATCAACTAAGTCTCCGCACGATGAGCAACTGGTTTCAAACACGATTTCCATTTCCCCACTCTTTGATTCCATCAACTGTCACACTTCATGGGATCATGATGTCTATAATTCCAGCAATATAAATAAGTCTCTGAATTGTAGTTGCAGGTTTTCCTACACTACACCCCTCATTAGATTCACACTAATAGATCATTTTAAGATGAACAAATATAATTCTCCTTCATTAATTTCTTGAATTGTTTACACTATGAAATGACAAGGAACTAAAGAATTACAATCACTCTCTAATTTTCTCTCTCCTAATGACTTGCTTAACAATTCAAAAAAGAACCCCCTACAATAGACTTACTCAACCCTTTATATAGGGTATTACATAGTGGATGACAGCTAAGCTGTCCTTTATTTTCGGGAAGGGCTCGCGAGATATCGCGAATGTGTAAATGTTTGTCTTCGCGACACTCCTAAATCTCGCCCAGTCTTCACACTTTCCTCATGTTCTGACTACCGTCATTCATTACGTCATTTATTTTTCTTCCCTGCGACCCCCTCACAATGTCATTGTCTATTAATCTCGCGAAGTGTTGTTGTCGCGATATTCTGATCCTACATCTTGCCTCTTTTTTCTTGAATATCGCTTGAAGAGCGATCTTTTAAGAAAAAATCCGTTATTGTGGTAGTCTTTAATTTTTGTTGGCGAAGGAAAGAACAAAAGAATACTGGACTTGAAAAGTGCGTACTTGCCTCTATTCTTTTGTGAAGTTCCGAGGTTTTGAACTGCCACAACCGTTCATCTTTATCCATTTTGGTTTCGTACTTTTATACAGAATTTATGACAAATATTTCCTCTTCCACTCCTTTCTTGACACGTCTCTTTCAACCGTTTATTTTCGACCATTCACGTCCCATCTCGCATTAAATGTATTTATTTTCTCAAGAATCTTTCTCTCTATATATAGTCTTCTCACCCTTCTCTCCTTCTCTTTTATTTTCTCTCTGCAATTTTCCTTCAACTTCCTTTCTCCGCAATTTGCGCTCCTGCTACTATAATTTCTTCTTCCTCAATTTTAAACTTTCCTCTTCATTCCCATACTCTGATAATGACTTCACTTGGTCGTACATACATAATGAAGTTCAAAAGAGATTACAGGAACAAGGTTTCACTTTATCAACCATCCCTGATCAAAAATCTTCATCTATTCTTTCTGCAAAATTGTTTTCTGATCATCAATGTGATGATCATAAGATCATAGTCTCGCTAGGTCAAGTCCTCGCAGGACTCCCCATTCCTCTTTATGATCCCGAGATACCATTATTCTATGAAATCCTTTCCCATGAAAAATTCTCGCGAGCTGTTTATCAGTTGAGCGGCGACTGTATCCGTCTGATTCTTGAGTTCGCCCACCGTGGCGCTGGTAAAGGATATTTATACCCTGATGACGTCAAGGATCCTAGATTCGCAGACTTAGAAATAGTTGCTGGAAAATATACCGTGGAAAACTTCTTTGAGAATTATAAAGTGATAAATATGAGAAATGATAAATCTCGCTAGGGCGCCCGGTTGAAAAAAGAAAGATAATGTTCCCGAAGACAAGTTGCTTATGCAAGACATTGACTGGCATTCAGGTAATAATAGTACCCCTCGCCATTTCAAAGATGAGAAATGGTGGGTTGTTCCTTTACTTTTGGAAGGACCCTATATTGCAAGTTCACGCGTTCTGCCTGCGAATCTCGCAGACTATCGTCCCTGGGAATTTAAGTGGCCTGAGAAGGCAAATGAGGTACCTTTCCTATCCTAAGTTTTGCTTTCGTTATATTTTCGTCTTCTTATATTTGCAAAACTTTCAGATTGACAAACTGAGGAGAAGTTATGAAAGAAATCCAAAATCAAACACCCTGGCAATACTTCGATCGATCACTGATGAAGTAAAAAACACTTTCTTTCTTTTATTATTTTAAACAATATTGTTGCCTTTGTTTCTTATTATTGTTTCTTTTTTTGTTCGCGAAGGTGGAAGTTGAAGAAGCTGAAGCTGCGAAGGTTAAAGACAAGAATAAAATCACTTCTCGCAAGGATAAATCTTCTGGTCCATCCTCTAAAAAACGGAAACTCCAATCTCCTTCTCATTCTAATTCCCAAGCCAGTGAGAACTCTGATGAAGACGAAAATGAGATTGGTACTTCCTCTGCGAAAGGGAATCATTCGGTTACTTCTGCTATGGCACAATTGTCCAATATCTTCTCCGACTCTATGCAAGGATTAGGAGATGAACATTTAACTGCTACTTGCGAAGCTCTCGCTGAAATTTGCGATGCCCCACTGCTATAAGATAATGAGACTTTTCGCGGGGTTTCCCGAACAGTGACTTCTAACTTTTTGAATGCTCTCAATGCTTTGGTATGTTCGTATCCCTTTATTTCTTTGTGACTTCGATTATAAACTTTATTTTAACTATTCTCATATTTTCTTTTATAGTCTGGGAGAGCTTCTTTCGTTGTTGACTCTGACCTTGAGAACAGACGCAACAGTCTTGAAAAGAAGAATTCGCAACTTAAAGAAAGAATTCGAGAATTAGAAACTGAAGCCGCGTCATCTCGCCAGAAAGATAAAAGAATTCAACAGTTGGAGGTTGTATCTACTTCTCAGAAGGATAGAATATCTACTCTTCAAAGTGCAAATCAACAACTTTATGGTATGAAATTTTCATCCTTCAAATTCTCTTTATTTTATCATCTGCTTCTCTTTACTTAACTTGTTATTTTCGCAGACATTTATAATCTCTCTGAAGAAGCCATTCTTCTCCATTCATTTCCCGAGCCCATGGATGATAATGCTATTCTTACTCATCTCAATGAATCTTTAGATAATTCCTCAAACAAAATTAATTCTCTTCCATTAAATGATCTTCAATCCAAATACCATCTCTTAGAAATCGAACATAGATCTAGTTTAGGTTTAGCTAATCGATTTAAACAAATGTATCTTGATTCCAATAAGAAAACCAAAACCTTAAGGAAGAAAATTAGTGATCTTATAGATGACAAAGATCGCATTACTAACAATGATGCACAAGCATTAGCAGAATTTCAAAAATCTCTTCTCGAAGTACAAATTGAACGAGATGAATTACTTCGCCAGAATACCATACTTAGCGAGCGAGAAGACCAAATTCGTTCACTTCTTGTTATAAATAATAATGATGAATTTTCTTGGGCTGCGAAGGTTTTAGACAATTCCAGGAATAATTTAGGTGTTGATGTTAGTCTTCATGCCGAGCATACTGCCTTGGTTAAAGATATGATATCTGACAGAGAAGGTTGTTTATTATGCTTTACTGTTCCTTATCTCTATAAAATCACTACTAAGTTGCTAACTTATTGTCGCTTGTTTACAGAATCTGAGAAGAGATTTCAGACGAGGATCGGAGAACTTGAATCCGAAAAAGCACAAATAGCAGAAGACCTTTCTCTTCGCAGTAACAAGTATTCCAAGCTGAAGAAACAAATGCAAACTAGAGTGGCGAACTTTAACAATGATTTCGTTCGTTTTCGCAATCAAACTATTAAGACTGTTTGCAATGATCATAATATTCCTCTTACTTCATATCCTTGTCTTCTTGAAGATATTCCCGAAGACATGCCATTCCCATACGTTTCCGATAGCGAAGCTAGTGAAGAAGAAGATTCTGGCGAGGAGAATGATGATATCGAAGAATCAACTAAGAAATAATTTCTCTTTTCTTCTTTCGCTTCTTGTAGCATCTGTATATATATACCTTTTTTAATCTTTCATTTCTGTAATTCCTTATTATAAATTTCTTGGATTATTGAATATGAATTCATCTTTTATTTCCTTTGTTTGTGCATATCAACAACCCTTCCTTATGATACAACTTCATACTTGCCTTTGCCTCTATTCTTTTGCGAAGTCCCCAAAATTTTCCGAAATAAATATGAAGTATCAACCCTTGAAGTATCCTTTCAGAAATATATGAAGTATTTAATCTTCTATCCATAAGATATAATCAATCTCGCAAGGCTGTTCAAATAAGAAAGAATAACTAACTCACTGAAGATATCGCAAGACTGAGATTTCACTGGATTTTTTTTTTTTTTTTTGTAAGGTTATGTTTGATCTTTGCGACAAGATCGCAGGATATCTTCATAAATGAAGAAGTCTATTGATCTTGCCTTAACATTATTTGTGTGGTCTTATTTTGCCTTCCTAAGTAAAGGTCTTATTTCGCCACCCCTCGTTGCGACAAGATCGCAGGACGTCCTTACACTTTCATGTAATAACCCATTGATCTTGTATTATCTTTTTTTAAGTATTTTTGCCTCTACAGGATATTTTATTTGCATCAATATGACAGGACTAATCATTCTTGCGAATGTAAAGTCCCATGACATTGTTGTCTTTGCGACGAAATCGCAGGACGTCTGTACATTTTCATGTAAAGACCCATTGATCTCGTCTTATCCTCGCGTTAGTATTATTGCCTCTGCAGGATCATTGCACAAATATGACAAGTCTAAATTTTCTTGCAAAAATAAAGCCTTATGACATTTGCGTCTTTTGACACTTATCAGCTCCCTAATGGAGGGTGCCGCCCTTATCTTCTCCCTGGTTGCGCCTTCAAGGAGGCGAACATCGGCCATACAAGACTAGCTCCTCCCATCCATTCTTAACAACAACCAGTTGTTTTCGCAGCCTCTTATCCCTTATACCTATAGGGCTTATGGTTACGAGACTGCACCCTAAGTGGAGTTTTCTTCGGGCCGAGTGCAGTATACGCCAAGACTTGCCAAGAATGGCCGAGACACTTCAAATGTCCCAGGCACCCTTGGCTCAACCGTGTACCTCGGCGCCTTGATCATATACTGACTCCTTAGAAGAGACCCTCGGTCGTCCAACCAGGGTATAACCTTATATATAGTTGGAAATCCAAGGTATCACTTTTATGAGCCCCAAATCTCCATGACTCAGGTTCCAGGAGCGGTGTAACCTTTTCCCTGAGCCATGTCAAGAGATACCCCCTTATATGACGCACTTTAGGTCTTACATTTGCCTCTTGCGAAATGTCATTCGCGAACTAGGGTGTACGCCATAAAGGTTCGTCCCATTCACTCAATCTTTCATTTTTGTTAATTCATTCAATCATTCATTTTTGATTATCTCTAATCACTTTCATTACAAAATCTTGTTATTCTGTTTGCGAAACTTTCGCACAAACCCTGCTTTTTTATAATCTCAGTTCATTCATTCATATACTTCTGATGGCGAGATTCTCGCATATCACTTCTTCGACTATTATTTTTTTTAATTTTTTTTTTTTAGCTCTTGACACGCGTTTGTCGGTTATTCATTTCTTACTTCTTTTGCTCATGCTACCCTCTGCCTCTGCATCATTCAAACCTCTTAAGGATCCCTTTTCAGCATAACTTTCAACTGGTTTCATACATTCACTTCGCAATGTGTCTTCTATTCTTGCATTTATTGCATCCACCATTAACCTTTCTCTTCTTTGTTCATCTCTTATATTCTGCTTTCAACCCTTCCTTTTCGCAGCTCTCTCCTCGCAACTTTCTACATCAACTTCATAACATTTTTGTCCTTCCATCCAATCTCCCTTTATAATTCCAACTCCACTAGGATGAGGAAACTTTATACACTGATGGTAAGTTGATGCTACACCCAAGATTTCGTGCAACCATGGCCGCCCGATTAATGCATTATAGGGTGATTCAATGTCTACCACGCACAACAAAATTTCCGTTGATAATCCTTGTAGAGGTATTCTCATATGTACTTCTCCTTTTGGTCTGTTCGCAGTACCATTGAAGCCATATATTTTATACGTCGAAGGTATCAAATATGCATCCTGTCCTCCCATAGTTTTGTAAGTATGATAGAAAAGAATGTTGATTGAGCTTCCAGTATCAATCAGTATTCTCTTAATTGCCCAACAATTTTCTGCTTCATCATCTTCGTCATCAATAGATTTTGGATTAATTTACAGCTTTACAACCAATGGGCTATCATGTATTTCTCTTTATTTGGGTATTTCCTACGCCAAGAAAGAAATAATCTGCAATTGCCACTCTTTTAGCTGCGATGTCTTCGCAACATTCATCACTTCTTTATCATCAGCATCCCTCGCAAAAACTCTACTAAGTACATTGTCGTGAAAATCTTCAATTGTGCGGTATGAGTGTACTATGGAATTGCAAAACAAATTTTTGGCTTTTTCCCCAATTTCTATAACAAATGTTTCTTTCCCTTTTGCTGAGTTTGTCCTGTGCATTTCTGGTGGTGGTGGCGGTGGTTGAACTTTCTCTTCACCTTTTAGAAAGTGATTTAACTTTCCTTGGTCAATCATTCTGAGGATGATTTTTTTCATATTTCTGCAGTCACTTGTCAGATGCCCATGAAAGCGGTGGTAAGAATAGAATTCGTGACTTCTATCACCAGGTGGCGGTTCCTGCCCAAAATTCCATGGTGGTGGGACGTCCTCCGTTAAGAGTATAGCTTCCCAAATTTTTTCCACACTAGCATTTAACGGTGGCATTTTGATTTCTTCCCATACTACTCTGTGACCTCGTTGCTTTCCCTGATAATTCTGCCTTCGACCTCCATAATTTTCTTGTGGATTATCAAGTCTTTGAATTTTTTTATTGCCGCCACGGTTGTAGTAGCTTCTTTCTATTTCAAACTCTTCCTGATCTCGGCTCCCCATTGCTACTAACTTTGGCTGTCCGTCATCTATTGTCCTTTCTGGATGACCTTGCGAGGTGCTCGCCACTGTGTGTATTAATTTGGGCAATAAGCTTGCATTCGCAGCACTTGAACTTGTATTCGCAGCTGGGTAAGATTCCATCTCATTTTGCTTCTCCTCCAAAGCAATATATTCCTCTTGAAGTTCTCGCAACTCAGCCATGGTGATTGTATTCTTGACCCTAAAAATCTGAATATATAATAAATTGGTTGCGAACATAGCATTAATAAACGATAGGATGAGATATCTTTCGTCCACCCTTCCAGCCATTTCGCTATACATTGATTTCCACCTTACAGTTAAATGCTTCAGACTTTCGCCAACTCTTTGTTTTAGCCGAAATACATCTTCAATTCCTGGTCGCGAGGAGTTGTTACTTATATATGCCCCTAAGAATATAGCTTGTAAGTGGTTGAATGAGGTGATTGTGTTTCTTGGTAAACCCTCAAACCATTTCAGTGCTTCTCCTGTTAAACTTGACGCAAAGTACTTGCATAATATGGCATCATGATTCTCCCATTGTAACATACACCGCACGTAAGCTTTGATGTGCTGTACTGCGGAAGTTGTCCCATCAAAAATGCTAGTTAATGAAGGTAAATTGCACTTTGGTGGTATTCCTCCTAACTGCACTTCTAATGTAAAGGGAGTTTTCGCAGCCTCTTCGATGGCCTCATCCAATTGTCTTCTTCCTCCTCCCCTTCTACTACTATTCATCATTTCTCTCACCTCTGCCAATTCTCTCAAGATTTGCTCATTTACAGAGTTCGAATCCATTGGTCTTTTTAATTCTTTCTCTTTCCTTCTACGCTCATGTCTATCTTGATCATCCTCTCCTCTTCTTTCTCTGCGAGATTCTCCCTCGTCTTCCTCGCGAACTTGTATACCATTATATCTATCATTTTCTCTTCTTGGTCGTCTATCAGTTCTCCTTTGGAATCTATCATATTCTTCATTGATATTTCCATTGTTCCGATTTTGTTCTCTCCTTCTTTCGCGATTATCGTGATTATTCTGTCGGACTGCTTCTTCTAATTCTTGATTTTCTATTTCTGCTCTTACTCTTTCCCTCTCGCGAGCTAAACGCGCTTGTTCAACATAATGTCTCTCAATGTCATCTTCAATCTCTTTTTGCCTTCTCAAGGCTTCTCTCCCATACAATATTCTTCTCCCTTCATCAACTGGATTATTCTTCTCCTGAAATCGTCCATCTCCTTGATTTTCCCCATTCTGCTCATTTTGAAAACCCTCGGAATGCATGATATAACGATCTTCCATTTCTTCTCTTCTCTCGCGACGTTCCATGTTTGGATTTTGTATTTCTTCTTGGTTTTCTTCCTCAGCGTTTCCTGTAGGTAAAACTCTCCTTCTTTCCTCCCTAATTGATCTTGAGCTTGACCTTGTTGTGCTTCTTGATCTTTTATTTTGCAACCTGATGTTTTCCATTCTCAGCTCGTGATTTTGTCTCGTTAAATTTGCTCGTTCTTCTTCTTCTAGTCGTCTTTCTTCATGTATCGTTTGTCTCAATTCCTCTAATGCTGCGATCTCTTCATTTCCCTGAATTGTTTCTCCATTTATTCCTCGATCTCTCTCTCTTTGTCCGTTATCTATCAATTGTTGTTCTTCTTCCCTTTCACTCTCAGAATCTGATCTCCAAGTGTGTATACTTACTCTATCATAATCCACAGTTGTATGTGCAACCGGTTGAATTGGCGATTGAATTTGATTCTCTTCCTCATTCCTCATGTTCATCCTTGATGATTCTCCCATCTCATTTCTCCTTTCACCGGCAAGTCTTCCACTTCTTCTCACGATCGTTGGTCGTTCTCTTACATTTCTCCTTCTAGCCATTTCTTTCTTTTGACAGATTGTTAAAAAATTATATCAAATTTCCTTTCTTCTACTCCAAATTCTCCCTGTTTCTAGCGCATATGTAGTTGCAGGTTTTCCTACACTACACCCCTCATTAGATTCACACTAATAGATCATTTTAAGATGAACAAATATAATTCTCCTTCATTAATTTCTTGAATTGTTTACACTATGAAATGAGAAGGAACTAAAGAATTACAATCACTCTCTAATTTTTTCTCTCCTAATGACTTGCTTAACAATTCAAAAAAGAACCCCCCACAATAGACTTACTCAACCCTTTATATAGGGTATTACATAGTGGATGACATCTAAGCTGTCCTTTATTTTCGGGAAGGGCTCGCGAGATATCGCGAATGTGTAAATGTTTGTCTTCGCGACACTCCTAAATCTCGCCCAGTATTCACACCTTCCTCATGTTCTGACTATCGTCATTCATTACGTCATTTATTTTTCTTCCCTGCGACCCCCTCGCAATGTCGTTGTCTATTAATCTCGCGAAGTGTTGTTGTCGCGATATTCTGATCCTACATGAATCATGATTGAATATACAACGATTTCACGTCTCACAAAAAACACGAGATTAACAACTCATCAATTGAGCAATTACTCTCAAGTGAACAATTTCAATCATTCAGAACTTATCATATTCAGAATTCTCAACACACCTACAATCTTTGATTACTATTGATTCTACACATTTCTAAGCTTCCCTCCTATAGATAGACCCATCCTCTCTTATAACCGAATTTACTCTGGAACGACCATTGTCTTGGTTTAGGCCGAAGTACTACAGATTGATCTCTCGAATTCAAAGCACTCCCTTCTTGCAGTGCATCTGTGTGAGGTTGAACATTTCGCTCGGTTCAAGGAGTCTCCTCCGTACAGTCGTCTCCTCAATTCCGTAAAAACCAGCAAATCGTTTTTCCCCATCTACAGATTGGCGACCACAGTGGGAGATAATTCTCTCGACTGCAACTCACAATTTCATCAAAAATGGTCGATTATGGGGAGGTCTCAGAAACATACAATCTCAATTTATTATCTCCTATTGGCGGATTTCTTCCAATTACTATTAAACTCGGCTGGCCTGGTCAAGCTCCCATAGAGGGTATGAACACTCAAAGCTCAACCACCAATGCTGATCTGATGAAAATCCTAAATGATATAGTAACAAATCAAGTGGAAATTGTTAATATACATAACGAGGTATTCGCCCTTTTGAAAGTTATTACAGATCAGTTATCAAGGGAACCAACATATGATCGCTCTAAAAAGAATGCTGCTGGTAATCCTTCCTATGTTACCAATGGTGTTGATTTATTTTCTAAGATCCGTACCTCGACCAGCGACGACGAAGAAAAAGTCCACACTCATTCTAAGCGCAAAAGGCTCCACCAATCTAGCTTGGACGTTTGTGAAAGCTCGGAACAATCCTCACGGATTCATAAAAAAGACCCGTCCACTTTGGCACGCTTTAATCAAGACTCTTACGATGAAGGAATAATGTTATTTTATAAATCTCTTTTGGAAGATTTATATTCTCGGATCGTAGCCGAAGCAACTGACCGATCGGCTTCTGCTCTACTCAGCAAATCCGAGCCATTCCAGAATAAAGAAGTTTGCAAGGGTACAAGAAAAAACGGGTATTCTTCAAATCCGAAACTCAACCTCCATCCTTCCATGAACGTTGTTGTTGAAAGAAGTGAAAGGAAAACCGAGGCACATCAACACAGGCATGCTTCTCCAGTATCCCAGGATCTTCCACAAAGGAAGGATAATCAAACCCGAAATGCACAAATGTTGACTCAGCATCAGAAAAATGACCAGACAGATCCAGACTTCACTCTTCCCATTTAAAAAGTGATCGAGTTGCTAGAAGGATGGATCCAATATGCTGCAATCAAATTTCCATACATCAGGAAAAAGCCTACTGAAGAAGAAATATAGAATCCTCGTTATTGTCGCTTTCATAGGTTCGTCAATCATCCAACAAGCGACTGCAAGGTTTTGAAGCGCATCTTCAAGGAAAAGGTCGAATCGGAGAACTTAACCTGGGGACTGAAGGGGTGCACATGGATCCTCTCTCGGTCAGACTTTCTCTCTCGAATAACTCACAAAGAAGCGGTTCATGGTCGAACATATATGTGAAATGTTCTATCCATCGAAGGCACAAAGGAAAGACATGTTCACAACACTGAATCACATCATGCCAGGGAAAAGACTGTCCATTTCCGGAAATACTCCCTGGGCCTTCAGCCACAGACAAGGAGATGCACGATCGTGGACTGCTTACCAAAGTTGATCCCAAAGGAAACAAATTTGGAAGAACGTTGATCCGCCATCAACATAATTCCACTGAAGACTCTTATATCCACATGAATCACTCGAAAAGAAGCTACTCATGTTCCATCTCAATCAAGAATCATGAAGGAACGCTCTGAGATGCCTATGGTTACATTTCTCTCAAGATGAAAATAGACAGCAGCCAAGTTTTCATAGTCAAGGAAGATCCGGGATATGACATGATCCTCGGACGAACATGGATCCATGCTGAAAAGATAGCTACTGACAAAACGCCTTTGTTTTCATATCTCTCAAACGAAGAAGGTTCGATCCTGGGGATTTGGTGAGCGCTTCGTCGTCATGGCACTGGGAGGAATTTCTAATAAGGTTGAAACAAGAACCTGGAGAAGATACATTGACATTTATCAAAACATTCTGCACTCAGGCAAGTCTTATTCCTCCTATGTCCATATCATATATTCTTTTACAAGCTCTCCTAGCATGGGGACTCAATTCCGCTAACAACTTAGCCGCTGCAAGATGTCATGAATGGATTTCGTCACCACGATAATATTTTACCAAGTGTTCGCACCTCTTCGAATCGAGCATCTCACTGGAATGTTCATTTTAGAGACGATATGCAATCATGACAAGGAATGTCTTGGATGTACTCATGTTCCGCATTCAGGAATGTCCACCGCCGAATTATGGAAAAGTGTTGATGCCTGTACGAGCATGAATACTCACACGTTGGAGGACTGATGAAGGAAAAGTCGAACAGAAGATATTCAGGGCCAAGACGATCATGCCTAAGAAGTTCTCTCAAAGGGTCTGATGCTTTGACCCTCAAGCATCTGAAGTTTGAAGCAAGATTTTCTTAATTTATTCGTGTTTTGATCAGTCCCTCCAAAGCATATGCAATACTTGCATTCAGTAGTTGAATCTCTTTCAGCAATCAACCTCGGTTTATTTAAATGAAAATATTTATCAAACCAAAAGAAAATCCCTACAACTATTAATCGCCTACTTTTCCAAGGCCAACTGAAAATCAAAACCTCTCATCTCTCGAGTGTTATATTCTTCGAAGCCTTCATTGTACTCCCAATCAAAGAGTACACCTTCTATAATGACGCCTCTAGCTTCAGCATAAATATCTCGACGATGACATACTGATTCACCATCGACACGATCAAAGTGAAACTGAACTACAATCGCTGAGTCCTCCATGGCAAGACTTATGAAGAAGATGCAACATCATTCATCCATCGATGGCACGAATTCCTTCAAAGCACTCCTTTCTTGCAGTGCATCTGTGTGAGGTTGAACATTTCGCTCGGTTCAAGGAGTCTCCTCCGTACGATCGTCTCCTCAATTCCGTAAAAACCAGCAAATCGTTTTGCCTCATCTACAGTATGTTGTATATTTTTCTGTTTAAGTTTCTTTCTTGTGTGTGCCGGCAGTCCACTACGTTCGCGTCCTCCAATTGAGAGTTCATAGGGTTTCCTAAAACACGAGTTTCCTTCTCCTGTTTACATACACATATATATTATTCTATATTGTTTTTTTCCATCCCTAACAAAAAATTATATGGAGAACTCTAAAAAATCTCAAGAGATTGTGCATCTTGATATGGAGGAAGACGCTCAAGGACGTGAGTCAATTCAAGAGCTGTATCTAAAGAAGATGATTGAAAGAAAGGATCACAACTCCTGGATTGATGTTTGTGTCAAGGATTTAAGTCGTTTTCATAACGACTCAAAGGTCGAGTTTTCAAATCTTCAACTGCAAATAAACCAACTTTTGGATGGTCAGGCCAAAATCCTTGCTAATCAGAATCTTCTGATACGGAATCAAAAGAAGCTCATCATGGACTGCGTCAAGGCTAGACAGCTTGCTCGGGTTGTGGATCGTAAAGTTAGTGTTCTGACTCACGAACATGGTGTATCGACAGTCAAGAGGATAAAGGAAATCAGTGATACCTTCTTTGATGTATTTATTGAAAGATATGAGGTTCTCAACGAACTCTGATTTTCTTAGGTTATCTAGTTGTTGATGGTTTTTAGCTTAGGGTTAATCGTAAAACCTTGCATCTAATGTGACTCTGTAAGGAAATGGTGTCGTGAGTTCTAACCTCACCACCGACATATTTATTGAGCCGTTCAATATATTTACATGAAATTTATCCAGACTGGCGAATGTAGCAACCATCCCAGATTCTGTAAATTTCGGCGCCCTGCCTATATTCACTTAATATAAGTTCCTTTGAATGTTGTTTATGTTATGTTCTCCGGCTGAACCCTTAATGTTGGTATGGCATGATGATTTGTGTTCACTCGCAGCAGAGTAGCACGAATCTCCTAATATCAAGGATAAGGCCTTTGCATAAGGTATTCAATCAGAAAAGAATATTGCTCTCTGACAATGAACTTAAAAGAACTCTGTGTCAACACATAGAATTCAATGAATTGTCCTGAATAACTTGCAGAAGTTAGGGTTTCGCGCCTCGCGCAGTATACCGGACCTTGCTTGTCAAAATTAAGCCTAGGCAAACTAGGTAATTAATCCGCCATGGATTAGCAGGTGCAAAAAATCGCCCAGAATCAGAAAAACAGGGAGCCGCATCAAAGTACGTGACTTATTCACAAGTTGGAGGCGTGGGAATACAGACGGAACTAATTGAACTATAGGATTAGTTACTTGGTCTCAACTATACGAAGTTAGGTGTAATTTTGTGTAGCGGCTTAATCTTGAGAGTATTCAATTCTGGACAAGGTCCCGGGGTTTTTCTGCATTTTCGGTTTCCTCGTGAACAAAATCTTGCTATGTCATTTACTTATATTTTCCGCATTATAATTGTTTTATTATAATTAAAGTAAATCACACAAACGTTAATTCCTATTTACTTGATAAGCAATCCTATTGTGTTTGGTTAAGTCCGAACCTTTGTATCAAGTAACATACTTCGTTGTTGTATTGTCTCGATCTTGTATCCATAGACGATCACACGAAGTGTGAACCGATTAGTTGTATTGTCTCGAATCAGTCCATAGACAGTCACATTCGGAGAAAGGACTTATATGTAGGAAAAGTTTTAGCTTGAGGTATATTTGGGTACCCTCGCCTTTTCAAAGTGTCATAAAGCGGCGCGGTTAGTAATGGTGTCAACGTATCCTTCATTATGGAAACATAAATTCCAGGCGTTACCCGTTACTCCCTTCTTCCACCACTCAATGTTTCCACTTCCTACGAGACCAGGGTACGTTTTGTTGTGACTTATATAAATAGGTCTCACCTATTTTCCACCAAACAACAAGCTTTGGTCAGGAGAACAATACCACATCCAGAAATCATCTGATAGCTTTTCGTTCAGCTAGCCAGTTTAACTTTCTGATACAATCACAAAACACTCACACATCCAGAATCAACTATTATGGTCTCAACACTTTCTTCGCTTCCCTCCCTAAGACCAGCCCTTCTCCTTCACTTTGTGACCGAAGCAAGCCTGGAACGTCCATTTCTTGGTTTAGGCCAGGATTGTACAGATTGATCTCTCGAATCAAAAGTACTCCCATGCAGTACATTGTTTAGGGTTTAGACTCGTTTCTCACCCACACACACGAAATTACTGAAAACTGCAGAAACCGTTTTCACCCATAAATAATCGGCGACCACAGTGGGAGATTAATCTCTCGGTTGCAATACCAATTTCCAATTTCCGATTTCATTTTTTCAATCCCGATCTCAAGATGGTAGAGCTCAGGTCCGGATCAGCAACAAACCCTGAAAACACTAGCGCAGAGATTACTCTTGGTATTAACGTTTCTTCCAGTGGCATTAATACGCCACCTGTCAACATCAGCAGCACGGAAAACGTTCCTTCAGGCGTTACACCTCCAGTCACCAGAGCCAAAGCCGTTGCCGCCACCATCAAGGCGTTACACCTCCAGTCACCAGAGCTAAAACACCCAATTTAATATCTAGTAGTTACGCTTTCTTTGCTATTTTTCTTGTGAATTATGTATCTTATGATTACTTTCGAGCTAGTCAGGTACTATGGAGTCATTAAGAGCAAACGAAGGAGAAATCGTCCATTTGGAACGTAAAGGGATAAAAGATCAATTCACGTGCGAGCTATACTTGGAGCATGCCAGGTTGAGCGAGGAGGAGGTGAAAAATGTATTGTCAGTTCCCCAGAACTGACAGCTGAGTTTAACAAAGACTTAAGTTTTCGGTTATTCGGGACCGACAGGCTTAATATTTACGGATTGCCCTTATCAGCAACTGGGTGCTGATAGCAACTTCTTTTCCTACACGCTTTACTATTCAGAGAGAATCGTTTTCTCTCATTCTTCTTGGCAGCTGCTGTATGTTTGAGAGTCAAAAAAATTAGAGATAAGAATGGGTTTTGAGTTCGAGCAGTGGCAGATTGATGCAAAGAACTTCTGCTGAGAACTGAAATTTCAGTGAAAGAGGAATCGGAAGAACACGGGATTGTTGCAGACAGGGAAATAGAGATCTGAGAGTTCTGGTTCAATTGAGGTTAGGGTTTGTAGAGAAGACCTCTGTGGAGATGGTGAGAAGCAAGAGATGAATTTGATGATGTCGATTTGAGAAGAAGCTAGCTCAGGAGAAAATGGAATTGGTGGCGGTTCAGCCTTGATTTGGCAGTGGATGAGATTTATGAAATGGGTTCTTTAATTTGTGTTTGGGTTGAAATTAGGGTTTGTATAAGCTGTGAAAAAAAAGGGATTTAATGGCAGGAATCTGTGAAGTGATGATCAATTGAGCCTGAGCTGAATTCGAGTTGATATATATGATGGGTTTCTATGGGTGGATAGAGATTTTAAAGAATTGGTTGTCTGCTGGTGAGATGAAGATCAAATGAAGAATTGAAGAACGAGAAGATGGTGCTGGCCTGAGATTGTGAATGGTTTTGCAGCTGCAGGATAAGCTGGTTTGTGCAGTGAAGGGAAGAATAAATGGAAACTCTAGTGGCATGTGTTGATGCTATTGCCTGTAATGGAGATGAACTAGGGGTTATATGAGTTGAGAATTTACAGGGAAGTGATGGTGCAATTCAGATGAATGGTGGTAGCTCAGGAAGATCAACAAGATGGTGTTCTTGCTGGTGCAAGTGTAATGGATGCTAAATTGGAATTGCAATGCGCAAGTGAGTTGGAGTTAGGTGCTGAAATATGGTAGTGCTTGAACTAATTGCAGAACTGGAGATGTTTGAGTTGATGTTGGCAGCTGAGACTGTAGATTTGTGGTATTGAATGTTTACAAGGATTTCGGGCAAGAGACGAAATTGTAGCTGTGAAGTTGAGCTACAGATTTGATGCAGTTCCAGGTTCGGAGTGAAGGAAATATGTGGTGATGCAACTTGAGGCTACGGAGTTATTTACACAGGTGGTGAGATGAAATGCTATGACTTAGTGATTCAGTGCAAGATGGTGGAGTTTCAAGACCAGAAATCAACAAAGAGGTGAAATGCAGAGTGAGCTAATGGGTTCTGGTGGCCTGTGCAGCTGTAAGCAATTGCAGGTGGCTTAAGGAAGATGTAGAAATGGTGGTGGCACTGTGCGTGGAGTTGAATTGCAAGGAATTTGCAGGTGCAATTGCAGGACTATAAAATGGTGATCGCAATGGAACTGGTGGTGTGAATGAGCCGTTGGCTGCAATGGAGCAGCTGGGAAGCAGGTCTGAATTTAAAGGTGCTGCTGGCATAATGGTAATTGTAGGATCAGAATATCGCAACTGCAGTACTTCATGAGATTAGTAAATGACGGTATCGCGAAGGAGTCACGGAGGAGCAAATAAATGACGTAATGAATGACGAAAGTTGAAACATGAGGAAGACGTAAAGGACTGGCGAAGATTGAAGAAGCATCGCGAAGATGGATGCTCAAACTACTCGCGACACTTCGTGAGTCGATCCCGAAAATAAAGGATAGATTAGCTGTCATCCATGATATATGACCCTATATAAAGAGTTGAGCGGGTCTGTTGTGGGGAGAGGTCTTTTTGGATTGGAGAGCAAGTCATTAGGAGAGAGAAAATTAAGTGTGATTGTAATTTCTAAGTTTTGGGAGATCTTCTCCTGTAAACATTAAAAGATAATATTCAATAAAGATTCATACTTATTCATCCTAAAAAATGAGTTAAACTGATAGATCCATTGAGGTGTGTGGTGTGGGATTTCCTGCAACTACATATGCGCTAGAAACAGGGACTGTGGAGAGGATTGAAAGTTATAAATGGGATGTAATTCGATTACAAAGATGATGATTGACGAGTTCCATGAGAATATTAAGGGAAGAATACACAAACGGGATCGTGAAGAAAAGAAGATCATGACAATAGAAGAGGCTACGCCGTTAAAAGGATGGGAAAAACAAAAGATCACATTCACAGCAGCGGAAATACCAAAAGAAGATGTAAATCACACATCGCCTTTAGTAGTTACGATAACCACACGGAAAGAAAAAGAGGAATCAGTGGGAAATGTGGAAGAATGGGCGATAAATAGGACTCTGGTTGATACAGGAAGTTCGACAGATATCATATTTTATCACGCTTACAAGGAGATGGGATACAAAGATGAAGAAATGGTTCAATCAACGTATTACATTCATGGTTTTGGTGAATCCAGAACAGAACCAATGGGAGAGATAAAAGTGCGAATTTCACTAGGAGAGATCGAGACAATAATAACGTTGTGTGTAGTAGACATGGAGTCGCCATACAACATGCTGTTAGGAAGACCATGGTTACACGCAATCAAAGCGGTAGCGTCGACACTACATCAGTGTGTTAAATTTCCCATGCCGAGCGGAATAGGTGAAATCAGAGGGAATATTGATAAAGCAAGGTTATGTCATCAGATTGAAGTAAGACGTCACGAGGAACAAGTGAAGCGGCGAAGGGATCGCAACAGAGCAACAAAAGTGGCGAGAAAGGAAGAAGAATGTAGTTGCGGGAAATCCCACAATACACCCCTCACTTAATTCTACTTGATTAACACATTAAAAGATGAATGATTAAGAATGTTTATTGATTAATTTCATGAAATGTTCACATAGGAAGGATAGGATTACACTTAGAAATTAAAACACTCTTAAACTTTTCTCTCTCTAATGACTTGCTCAACAATTCGAAAAGATCTCTCTCCCTTCAACAGACTCATTTAGCCCTTTATATAGGGTGTTACATAGTGGATGACAGCTAAGCTATCCTTTATTTTCGGGAATGTCTCGCGAAGTGTCGCAAATGCACAAGTATCATTCTCGCGACACTTCTTAGCCCTCGCCAGGTTTCGTGTCTTTCAATTGTTTTGTTTGCCGTTATTCATTGCGTCGTTTATTTTAGCCATCTGCGACTTCCTCGCGACACTGTCGTTTATTAATCCCGCGAGCCTTGTTCATTGCGATATTATGATCCTACATCTTGCCTCTTTTTCCTTGAATATTGCTTGAAGAGCGATCTTGAAGGAAAAATCTGTTGTGGTAGTAATCTTTGATCTTTGTTGATGAAGGAACGAGCGGAAGAATACTGGACTTGAAAAGTACGTACTTGCCTCTATTCTTTTGCAAAGTTCCGAAGCTTCTTTGTAATATATATATGAAGTGTCATTTCTTGCCTCATGAATTTCAGAAAATAATCAATTTCGCAAGCCCTTCTCGCCTATTAGGAAATACGTTGTATATTTGGATTCTACTAAAATTCTTTTCGTCTGACTTCCTTGGATTTAGTAGTGACCGTTTACACGTGTCTATATTTACCTCTTTTTCCGGTGCATTTAATGTTATCCGGTCATAACATTTTTTCTCATCTATTTATAGGAGCATCCCCTGTGAAGAATTTTCCTTTTCCTTTTCATCTTCTTCATTGTCTGCAAGTATTCTTCTTCTTCATCGTTCTGCAAGTGTTTGCCTATTACTGTCTCTTACCGTCTTCTTCACCACTTTAGCTATTCCCTACCAGTTGTTACTCTCATGGCGTCCAGGTTTGTTAATTTTGCCATATCTGGCTGATTTTGTGGTTGACTAAATTTGAGATTAGCTTTTCTTGTTGAAATCACACTGGTATGATTAACTTCGTAGTTCTCTTTCTGCCATTGTTGTTTAGCAGGAACCAATCCAGAACTAAATTTACCGTGAAGGACCCTCTTCGTTCTTTGAGCTCGCCACCGAAGCCTATTTCGCAACAAGAATCCCTCACGCAACCAAAGTCCTCTTCGCGAGCAAAATCTATGGCTAGAAAAAGACAGTCTGCGAGTGACAAGGTATTTAAGAAACATTTGTTTTTATTAATAATGCATTGTTGCCTCTGTTTCTTATTCAATTTGTCATTCGCAGGATGATAAAACTACTGGTCATACTCCCAAAAGGCTTCGCTACTCTAAACCTGTTACCCCCGACGTTCCATTTCCTTCATTCACGCCTTCGCCTCCTGCTGCGAAATCTTCGCAAGATAATTTTGTGCCTCTTTCCTCTGGTAACATTACTAGCAACAATATTTCTATGCCTCAACTCCTCATAGACCAAGTTCCTTATAACCGTCCTACTACAAACGATCTTATACCTCCTCCTGCTATCAATGTCCCTGCTATTTCTCCACTCACTTCTCTCCCTGAAACCTCCTCTTCTCATGAGATTCCTTTGACAAAGGACGATTCGTCTTCTTTGTTTGAACAAATTCCTCTAACTGCGGAAAATTTGGAGGGGATAGATGTGGCCTTTAAGGTCCTTTCTGATCTCGTGAATGATGCCAAAAAGACTTCTGCTGATCCTGTCAAATCCAACGTCTGCGAGATTTTAAGTAAGCATCTTGGTCCTGATAGGATCTCGCAAGCATCTTTAGTTCAAGAAATTAATAAGCTGAAGGATGATCTCCAAGTTATGGCCGTGAAGTGCAATAATCTCCACCTTGAAAATCAAAAATTTCTCAGTATCTCACTAGATCGTGATAATCTTCGCAAGAAGAATGAAGAATTAAAAGGTATGCTCTCGCCATCCCCCCATTTTTTTTTTTTTTTTTTTTTTTTTTTTTTTTTTTTTTGCAACTCAAACCCTTGCTCGTCCTCCAAGTATTAAACCAGAAACGAATAATGGAGATATATCAGACGGAGTCCATCGTTGAAGAAGTTCGAGTTGAAAGAGATGCTTGGATGGAGCAGTATAATCTCTTAGATAATCTTCATACTTTGAAAAATCAACTTGCAGAGAGTTCCGCCGAGAGAGATAAACTTATTCAAGGTAGAATTACTTTGAGCGTAAAAGCGAAGCAATTCCACGAACAATGCACCAAATTAGAAAAATCCAACTCTACTCTCGCCACCGAAAATTCCATACTTGTCTCTAATGAAAAGAAATTGCGATCTCGATTAAAAGGTTTAGTTGGAGACTCATTTGATGATGCCATGGACTATGCGGGGAATAACTTCGCGGCTTTAATTCAACAACTTACTCTTCAAAAGGAAGGTAGTCAAATTATTTGACTACCTTAATTCATTTATTTCACAAATCTTTAATTATTCCGAAAGTTCCAAAGATCTGTTGTAAGGATCTCTTTTAATCTTTTCTTGCGTATTTATTATGCAGATTCTGAGAAGAAGCTTCGCGCAAGTCGTTTCTACTCTCAAATCGGATTATTCCAAAATTCGCAAAGAAAATGGATTACTCGCTTCCTCTCTTGCTCGTTCTCGCGATCGTGCGGAACGTAGATTTGATTACATGTCATTCAGAAGACATAGACAGTAAAAACCGTCAAAAGGCGCTACTTCGTCAATTCTCTCTCAAAGTCAAGTCCTCGTGAATGAGATTTTCCTGTCTAAGTCTCTTGATCCTATACATGTTGCTCCTTTGGAAGTAAGTGACGATGAAGTCCCTAATTCTCCCGATAGTGATTATGACTATGAAAGCGGCGAAGATCTCCCTAGTAAGGAAGTTGTCGATGAAGATCCAAATAGAAAAATTTCTGATGAAAGTCCAAATTTGGCGAGAACAAAGATGATGAAAACATTTCTGAAGAAAATCCATCAACTTGCGGATGTGAAGCTGATAAAGGCGCAGAAAAGTCTCAACCACCCTCTGGATGTGAAGATGTAGAGAGTTAAATTCCCTTTGTAATTTGTTAGAATTCCTTTTCGTTTGAATGACTTAACTCTTTTGATTGAGTAATTTCCATATTTCTTTCTTCCTTTCTTAGTTAAGACCGCCTTGCGAGCATGTTTGCTCATTGAATTATTTAAGTAATTCCATCCCAATCAGGGATTTGATTTTAATTCTTCTCACTGCGACAAAGTCGCAGGCTGCCTTTACATTTTCATGCCGAGGCCCATTGACTTTGCCTTATCATTTTTGTGTGGTCTTCCAAGTTAGACCTCCCTAATTAGAGGTCTTCCCCTGCCACCTTTCATCGCGACAAAATCGCAGGACGTCTTTACACTTGCATGTAAAGACCCATTGATCTTGCCTTATCATTTTCCAAGTACTTTTGCCTCTGCAGGATGTTTTAGTTGCGACAATATGACAGGTCTAGATATCCTTGCGAACATAAAGCCCCATGACATTGCCGTCGTGCGACGAAATCGCAGGACGTCCGTACACTTTCGTGTAAAGACCCATTGATCTCGCCTTACCCTCGCGTTAGTATTATTGCCTCTGCAGGATCATTGCACAAATATGACAAGCCTAAATTCTCTTGCGAAAACATAGCCTCATGACATTTGCGTCTGTTTTGACACCCCCCCTAATGGAGAGCGTCGCCCTTATCATCTCCCCGGTTGCCCCTTCAAGGAGGCGAAACATCGGCCATACAAGACTAGCTCCTCCCATCCGGTCTTAACAACAACCAGTTGTTTTCGCAGCCTCTTATCCCTTATACCTATAGGGTTTATGGTTACGAGACTGCACCCTAAGTGGAGTTTTCTTCGGGCGAGTGCAACATATGCCAAGACTTGCCAAGAATGGCCAGGGGTAGGTTCATCCATCCCGGGCACTCTGGCTCAACCGTGTACCTCGGCGCCTTGAGCATACACTGACTCCTTAGAAGAGACCCTCGGTCGCCCAACCAGGGTATAACCTACATATATAGTTGGGAATCCAAGGTACCTCTTCCGGATAGGCTTTCATGGGCCCCAAATTTCCATGACTCAGGCTTCAGGAGCGGTGTAACCTTCCCCCTGAGCCATGTCGAGAGATACCCCCTTATATGACGCACTTTAGGTCTTACATTTGCCTCTTACGAAATGTTATTCGCGAACTAGGGTGTACGCCATAAAGGTTCGTCCCATTCTGGTTATTTCATATGTAATAGGTACCCCCTACTATGACGCACTTTAGGTACTTTTGCCTCTTGCGAAATTATGATTTCGTCATAGTAGGTTTGCCTCTATCTGATTATTTTGTTGATTCTTCAGCATATAAGCTCTTTTGTAATTTCGCTGATCTTTGATAATCCCTTGTCATTTTCTGTGTGAAATTTTTGCATGCCTTCATTCTTTCATTCATTCTTCCATTCTTTTGCCTTGATATTTTGTTTACTGTTTGGTGAGCTTTGCGAGGTAAACATCTTAAGCGAACATCTGCGAAGCGTTCGTTCCTGCCGCAAACGTCTACGAAAGAAATGTTTAAGATGCAAACATTTGCGAGGAAAACCAAAAATTCTGTGCGACTATGAAGACTCGAACCCGTGTTACTGAATTCATCAACTGCGTTTATGACCATCTATCCAGGTTCCTATTTTTGTGAGTACAGTAAAATTCACAGAACTTATTTTGATACTATTATCCCTAGTATGACTTTTCCCATCGTCCTTTCTTCTTCCTTCCTGAGTTGTTGTCTTTGCTGATTTTCTGACGAAATAAACTCCATAGACTCTCCGTTTGAGCATGTTACAATCGGTGATATTTCGACGTAGTAATCTCCACTCTTCATCTTCGTTTTAGTAGCTAGGTTTCCAACATATTAACGATCTTTGTCTTTTCTCTGAGATTCGCTTTGCACTTCTCAGAGTTAAATGTTCCCAGCCAAAGTCTTCGTGTTCTTCTTCTCGCTGGTGATTGACGATGTTCTCTCTGGCTGTCGAATTCTCTTGGCGTTGTTGATTGATGATTGTAATGATCTCGTGATAAACTCATCAGATTGCTGTATCGATTTAACTTGACGTCGACACAACTGATAATTCTCATCATTCGTCATCGGTTCATTCTTAGCAAAGTTTGCTTCCCTCTTTTCATCATCTCTTAGTTGTTGGAGACGATCGCTTAAATCTTGTTCCCTTCTTTACCATGTTTTCATCCTTGCAAAAATCAGCTTTGGTTATTTTGCCATTTGATTGTCATCATTTGTTGGTTGACATTGGTTCTTTCTCGCTGGAACGACGTTTTCCTTCGCCCGCACCTTGTCTCAAACTCTCCTTTATTCGCTGCCTTCATCTTTGAGTGAAAATCTCTTCACTTTTCTCCTTCTGTTTGTTATATTACTCTGTAATTTCAATTGTGCGGCTTTTCACTTCAAAAAATGGTCTTTCTTCGCACCTGCAAAACTTATATTTCTTCTCACTATGGATATCGTGATTTCCTCTTTTTTGGACGAATGATTGCCATGGAAAATTTATAATAATCTCGCAAGCACTATTCGCGAGCCATGGAATAGCTCACCGATAACCGACGATGAAGTTTTGGATTCTTGCACTTCTACTTCACATAAATCTGTTCTCTTCGCGTGAGCTATTAGCTTCGCAGGCGTTGAACTTCTTGGCACTTTCTTCTTCTAACTGAGGATTAGCTGATTGCATTGAACTTAATTGTTATGAACTTCTTGGCATTGTAATGATAACTCTTTTGTGTACATCTGTAAGTCTTTATTCATCTCTTTCATTTGTTCGCCTTTCTCTTTCCCTTACGTCTGGAAAATGTTCCACCTTACTTTGCTAGCTCATCACCTTGTGTAAGATTTACATAACTTGCTGTTCTCTTTTGAATCCCTTCATTTACTCCTCGCAGGTTGTATCGTTTTAATTGGTTGTCCATATCTAAGATTGGTTAAGCTCCAGTCGTTACTTTCGCCTTTGGCTGCTCCCATTGAACATCTCCTTTCCCTTTTGTGTTTTCATCATGTCCTGCTGGTGTTGGTTTCATCTTTTGTGTGTTAGTCTGGTTCATTGTTTGTGGTTGTTGCGGCTCTGCTCACTATTCTTTAATTAGCTCCTCAGGTATGTTGCTCGCAGGTTTTCTCATCTTCTGACGCCTCCAAAAGTGAGTGTCTCAAATCTAAAGGAAAGTCTATTTTACTTCTTCTTCGCTTCTTGCCGATTAGGTGTGCAGACTTCAAGAACAGAAGTTGTCTTCGCAGAGAGAAGCTTTGTCTTCGCAGGGAGGAACTTTGTCTTCGCAGAGAGGAGATTTGTCTTCACAAAGAGTAGCTTTTTATGTGCAGAATTGAGAACTCTTTGCTTGGAGAGTTTTTATTCTTTATGAAATTATTTTGCCAGTCGAGTCCTAACCGGAGTAGATTTCGTTCCTCCTTTCTCTTTATTGTCTATATTTTCCCCTCCTTTTGCTACTTCTTCACAGCTTCTTGTTGGTTATCTTCACCGGAGCTGTATACATTCATTTCCTTAAACCAGAAAATCATTTCCTTGCTTTGCTGGTAGCTTGTCTTCACTTTGTGAGATCTTTCAGTTAATGCTCCTATATGGTTTGATGTTTTCTTCTGTACTTTGTGGTTTTCTTGTCCTGTGCGATGAAAGAGAAAAAGATGGGTGCATCTTTCTTCGCGTGTTTTCATGTGTTGTATCAATCCTCTCCCAACGTAAATTAAGTTGATGAAAAAGACCATTTCTTTGTGGAACAATCTCTTCGCACTCTTGAATTGAGTTTTCGTCATCTTGTTATGGTATTCTTTCATCTTTGAAGTTTGCATCTTTACTCTATTTCATTGCTCTATTTCTTCTCAGCTTATTTTTCCTTCTAATGATGTGTTTCCAGATTTTTAACACGGGCTACATCCTTCTAGATCTTCGTCATTTTTTCTCCTGTATGTCACAGATCTCATCGAATTCATCACCAACAGTAGCCGTTTTTTCTAAATTTTCTTGAACCAACAAGATTAGGTCCCTGTTTCTAGCGCATATGTAGTTGCAGGAAATCCCACAATACACCCCTCACTTAATTCTACTTGATTAACACATTAAAAGATGAATGATTAAGAATGTTTATTGATTAATTTCATGAAATGTTCACATAGGAAGGATAGGATTACACTTAGAAATTAAAACACTCTTAAACTTTTCTCTCTCCTAATGACTTGCTCAACAATTCGAAAAAGATCTCTCTCCCTTCAACAGACTCATTTAGCCCTTTATATAGGGTGTTACATAGTGGATGACAGCTAAGCTATCCTTTATTTTCGGGAATGTCTCGCGAAGTGTCGCAAATGCACAAGTATCATTCTCGCGACACTTCTTAGCCCTCGCCAGGTTTCGTGTCTTTCAATTGTTTTGTTTGCCGTTATTCATTGCGTCGTTTATTTTAGCCATCTGCGACTTCCTCGCGACACTGTCGTTTATTAATCCCGCGAGCCTTGTTCATTGCGATATTATGATCCTACAAAGAATTTAGAGCTTAGATGATAAAAGCACAAGAAGGAAAAGGAATACCTAGCGAGACCTCGGAGAAAGGAAATGAGATCGCGAGAACAATAAGAGGACCAACTCCAATGGGAGAACCGAAAGCAAGTTATGTCGCAGCAGAACCAACAAAAGAAATAAATATTGGGACGCAAGAAGAACCCAGGATATTAAGAATTGGGACTAAAATGGATGCAGACGAGGAAAAGCAGACTGTTGACTTGCTGCGAAGCTACAAAGACATCTTCGCATGGGATATGGACGAGATGCCTGGGATAGATCCATCTGTGGCATGCCACAAGATGGAGATTGACAAGAATATAAGGCCATTCAAACAAAGAATTAGAAAAATTGCGACAGACTATCATTCTCAAATAGAAGAAGAGTTGCAGAAGATGTTGGACGCAGGGATCATAAGACCAGCAAAATACCCCGAATGGATCGCTAATATGGTTATAGTCCCAAAAAAGAAAAAAGGGATAAGAATTTGTATAGACTTTACTAATAAAACAAAGCTTGTCCAAAAGATAGCTTTCCTTTACCAGATATTCCACAGTTGGTCGAGTCAGCGGCAGGGAACGAAAAAATATCATCTCTCGATGGTTATAAGGGATACAATCAAATTCCTCTCACGGAAGAAGACCAAGAACATACTGCTTTCTTTGCTCCGAGGGGATTATACTGTTACACGAAAATGCCATTCGGTTTGCGAAATGCTGGAGCAACATACCAAAGAATGGTGGAGAAGGTGTTCGCGACATGGATACATAAAACACTAGAGGTATATGTAGATGATATGTTAATAAAAAGTAAAAAAGCAGAAGATCACGTACGAGATCTGAAAGAAATTTTTGAACAAATGAGGCAGTTCAACATCAAAGTAAACCCAGAAAAATGTATCTTCGGAGTCGCATCGGGAAGGTTCTTAGGTTATATTGTATCGAAAGAAGGAATACAGGTCGATCCAGAGAAAGTGAAAGCCGTTCGCGATATGCCAACGCCAGCGACAGTAAAAGATGTTCAGAAACTAAATGGGCTATTGGCATCGCTGGGAAGATTCATCTCGCGATCGTCTGATAAATGCAAGTATTTCTTCAATGTTCTCAAGAAAGGATCAAAGTTTAAATGGACAGATGAATGTGAGAAAGCTTTACAAGGAATAAGGGAACACTTGATGGACGTATCAATTATGCAAAAGGCAGAACCAGGGGAAGAGTTATTAATTTATCTTGCGACGACTTCGTACGCATTAAGTGCAGTATTACTGCGAATGGACGCAGGAGTTGAAAGACCGATTTATTACATCAGCAAAACCTTCAATCCCGCGGAGAGGATCTATTCAAAGATTGAAAAATTGATCTTAGCGTTAGTCTATGCAACATTTAAGCTTCGCATATATTTTCAAGCGCATACGGTTAAGGTAGTGACAAAAACGCCAATTGAATCGGTAATGAAAAATTCAAAAAGATCGGGGAGAGTCGAGAGATGGAATGCTCAAATAAGTCATTGCAAGCTCAAGTATGAAATATTATCTTCAACAAGATCACAAGTTGTTGTGGACTTCTTAGCGGAATTTCCTTTAGAAGAAGATGAAGCAGTGGAAGAAATGATGGACGTAGAGGAAGAACATGGAGATCCAAAGGATTTGCTAACCGAGCCGAACAGGTGGGAAATACTAGTAGATGGTTCATCAAACGGAGAAGGCAATGGAATCGGAATTGTTGTAATCTCGCCAGAAGGCAATAAGATAGTTTTTTCCTTCAGATTGGAATTTGAATCAACCGATAATGAAACGGAGTACGAAGCTATAATACATGCCTTACGATTCGCGATAGAAATGGAATTGGAAAACGTGAGAATCACCAGTGACTCGCAGCTGGCAATTCGCCAAATAACAGAGGAATATACTACGAATGAACCATCTCTGCAAAAATATAAGAAGCTTGTTGACGAGCTGTCTGCGAAGATAACAAGGATAAAATGGAGACACATATCGAGAAGATATAATAGACTCGCGGACGCTTTCGCTTTTATATCAAGCATGATAACGGACCCAACGGCGAGAAACATAAAAATACAAACACTTCTAACACCATCAATTAACAAGGAGGAAGAGCAAGAGGCAAATGCAATGTTAGTAGATGAAGAAACGCAATGTCGCGAAGAAGATTGGAGAGTGGGGCTCCACGAATATCTGATGAAAGGAGAAACACCAAAAGACAGATTAAAGGCACACAAACTAAAAAGTCGAGCAACAAATTATGAATTAAGAGATGGCATACTGTACCGGCGATCATATGACGGACCTTCCCTTAGGTGTTTAACAAGAAAAGAGGGAGAAACCGTATTGAAGATGTTGCATAGCGGGGATGCTGGTAACCATAGTTGCGGAAGATCTTTAGCACATAAAGCAAAGACACAAGGGTATTACTGGCCATATATGCATGAAGACGCGAAGAAAATATCGAGACGTTGCGAAGACTGCCAAAGACATGGGAAGAAAATACATGCACCAGGAGCACCTTTAAATTCTTCATCAAGTGTATGGCCTTTTGGAAAGTGGGGATTAGACATTGTAGGACCATTTTTGCCTGGGACAGGACAAAGAAGATATCTAATTGTCGCGACGGATTATTTCACAAAATGGGCTGAGGTGAAGGCAGTACAGCACATTCGCGACAAAGATGTCTTTACTTTTATATTTGAGAATATCATATGCAGATTTGGGATCCCTGCACAGTTGGTATCCGACAATGGGAAACAGTTTGAAGGACAAAATATAGAGTTGTTGCTTAATGCATTCCAGATAAAATGTGGGAAATCGACCCCTTTATATCCACAAGCCAATGGCCAGGCAGAGGCAACAAACAAAACAATCGCAGACATATTAAAAAATAAATTGGAAGGACACCACAGAGGCTGGTGCGAACAAGTACATAATGCGGTATGGGCTTACAATATAACTAAAAGAGAAGCAACATGGATGTCACCTTTTTGTTTAACATATGGGGTTGAGGATGTACTCCCGACAGAAGTTAAGATCCCGACCGCAAAGAGAGAAGCATGGGAGAAAAATCTTAGTGCGGGTAACATTCTAACCCAATTAGATGAATTAGAGGAAAAAAGAGAAAGAGCGCTACAACATATGGAGAATTACCATCGAAGATTGGCTAGAGAATACAAAAAACGTGTCAAGATACGTGAATTTCAACCAGGCGACTTAGTGCTGCGAGAAACACCAATATATCAGCGAGAAAGTGGCGGTAAGCTGGCAAGGAAATGGGATGGACCTTATATTATTAAGGAAATAGTCGGTACTGGGGCATACAAATTGATGGATCCCGAAGGAAAAGATGTAGGTCAAAAATTGAATAGACCGTGGAACAGATTATATCTCAAAAGATATTACCCCTAGAAGATAAGTGACATAGAATGAATTGAGACGAAGTATCTTGCGACGGAATGATTATGAAATCCAATAAAATGGGTAAAAATTGTGCGAGCATCTCGCGAATAAAATAACAAGAGTTGATCAAAAATGAGCATTTAAATGAACAAACATACCTAGAATGGGACGAACCTTTATGGCGTACACCCTAGTTCGCGAATGACATTTCGTAAGAGGCAAATGTAAGACCTAAAGTGCGTCATATAAGGGGGTATCTCTTAGCATGGCTCAGAGGAAAGGTTACACCGCTACTGGAACCTGAGTCATGGAGATTTGGGGCCCATGAAAGCCTATCCGGGAGAGATACCTTGGATTTCCAACTATTATAAGGTTATACCCTGGTTGGACGCCCGAGGGTCTCTTCCAAGGAGTCAGTATATGATCAAGGCGCCGAGGTACACGGTTGAGTCAAGAGTGCGGGGAGCATGGAACTTCCTTACCACTCTTGACAAGTCTTGGCACATGCTGCACTCGGCTTTGAAGAAAACTCCACTTAGGGTGCGGTCTCGTAACCATAAGCCCTATAGGTATAAGGGATAAGAGGCTGCGAAAACAACCGCTTGTTGTTAAGACCGGATGGGAGGAGCTAGTCTTGTATGGCCGATGTACGCCTCCTTGAAGGGGCAACCAGGGAGAAGATAAGGGCGGCACCCTCCATTAGGGAGCTGATAAGTGTCATAAGACGCAAATGTCACGAGACTATATTTTCGCAAGAAAACTTAGACTTGTCATATTTGTGCAATGATCCTGAAGAGGCAATAATACTAACGCAAGGATAAGACGAGGTCAATGGGTTTTTATATGAAAATGTAAGAACGTCCTGCGATCTCGTCGCCAAGACGACAATATCATAGAGCTTTATGTTCGCAAGAACCTTTAGGTTTATCTTATTGTTGCAAATACAATGTCCTGCAGAGGCAAAAATACTTATGATAAGGCAAGATCAATGGGTCATTACATATAAAATGTAGAGACGTCCTGCGATCTTGTCGCCACAAGTGGATGAACAAGAAGTGGCAAAATAAGACCTTTAATTAGGAAGGCATAATAAGACCACATGAAAAATGATAAGGCAAGGTCAATGGATTTTTCCCGCGACCTTGTCGCAATACCCAAATTGAGAAGCAAACATACTCAAAAGAAAACAAGGGAATTACTTAACAAAATGGTAAAATAAGTTCTTACAATTCTCAGACAAGAAACGAAGAGAAAATAAAAGAAATACTCAACAAGGGACCAAGTTTTTTCGAATCGAAAAGAAGCAAATAATGGAGATTACAAAGAAGCTTAGTTCTCTACATCAATATTTTCAACTGCAACAGATGGTAGAGATCCTTCAGCATTTTTCTCAACTTCATCATTTTTGTCAACTTCATCATCGCCGGTTGGAAGATTTTCCTCAGTTATATTTTTATCCCCATTGGCAACTTCGTTGTTAGTAAGATCTTCGCAGCTCTCATAATCATAATCACTATCGGGAGGATTAGGAACTTCATCATCTCCAACTTCTAAAGGCTCAACAGAGACAGGGTCAAGAGACTTTGAAAGCAAGATCTCATTCACAAAAACCTCTGCTTTGGGATGAAATTCGCGAAGAAGTGCCCTTTGTTGGTTCCTACTCTGGATATCTTTAAGATGGTTAAGATAATTAAACCTTCTCGCAGCACGATCACGAGATTTAGCAAGAGTGGCCACCAGAGTTGCATTTTCCTTGCACACCTTAGCATGGGCGGATTCCAGAGTAGACAAGGAAGAGTGCATATTTTTCTAAGACTCTGCGAAAATAAATAAAAACATCAGGGTTATAAATGAAAGATAATGTATAAAACTAGAAGAGCAGAATAACGGATGAGGCAGTCAAATTTCATGACTACCTTCCTTTTGCGAGATAAGATGTTGCGTAAGGGCTAAGCAACTATTCTCCAAATCATCCATGGCATTATCAAAACCATCACCAACAAGACCTTTTAATCGCGAACGCAAGCTCTTTTCATTAGAAGTCAATAATTTATTTTGCTTCGCGAGGGAAGAATAGAACCCTTTTAACTTGGCGAAGTCATCTTTAAGTTGATTTGTTTTCACAGTTTGATTTATTCTACCCTGAATAAGCTTATCCCTCTCAACAGTGATTTCTTCGAGTTTACTTTTCAATAAGCAGATAGATTGTCCTTGTTCATTCAATGTTTTCTCGCAAGTATCAAGTTGTCGCGAGGAAATCGCCACTTTATCTAACAAAGCTCGCTTCTCCTGGGACAAGGTCCCATTTTCATCTGATAAGGTTTCCAACTTTAAATTAGATTTAGTCAGAGAATATGAGAGATGCGACAATTCGCTACTTAATAGTTCTTGCTTCTGAATCAAGCTGGCGTTCTCTCGGGACAAGTTATTTATTTGATCTATAGAATAAGTATGGAGGTTATCTAAACGGTTGTATTGCTCCATCAAAGAATCCTTTTCTGATCGAGTTTCTTCTGCGATAGATTCCAATTGGTATATCTCCATTTTACGTTTCTGGTTCAAAGCTTGAAAGGCGAACAAAGTTTTAAAAAAAAAAGGGGGAGAGGAAATGATACCTTTTAGTTCTTCATTCCTCTTGCGAAGATTATCGCGATCCAGTGAAATATTATGAAGGTTATTCTTCAGAGTTCTATTCTCTTGCTCCAAGGACGCTCGCGATAGTGTGTCAAAACCAAAATGCTTACTCAAAGATTCGTAAACTCTAGATTTGGTGGGATCAGTGGAGAATCTTTTCACATCGTTCACGGTGTCTGATAAAACCTTGAAGGCTAAATCTATCCCATCCAAGTTTTCTTTGGAAAGAGAGGAAGACCCAGAAGAAAAAGGAATAAGAGAGGAAGAAGGAAAGGTTGGATCATCCTTGGTTGGGAGGATGTCAGCTGAAGAAGCTTGATTAACAGGCGGGGGCAAGACAGAAGTATCAAGAGTAAAAGTGGAAAGAGGTACATTTTGAAGAATATCCTCAACAGAGAACTCGGGGGTTAGTTTTCCCTGCGAGGATACCGCAGGAGAAGGCAAAATGCCTTGAGAAGAAGAAATTGGTTTGATTGGCGAAGCGTCCGCAAAAGAAGAGGAGGTACTCTGCGAAGAAGATACGGGAGGAGCTGATAATTTGAATCCCGGAAAGGGAACAGCAGGTGTGACGGTTGCGTCAAGTATAGGGTGACGAGGCCTCTTGGGAGATTGATCACCAGTACTATCTTTCTGCGAACGACAAGCTAGGTGAGAAGCAGAGGCAAAATTATCATTAGAAGGGTGAATATTTCATAAATACCTGGCCATCCGCAAGTTTCCTCTTAGAAGCGGTGGATTTAGATCGCGAAGGGTGCTTTGGACGCGAAGTAGATTCCGGGAGCGAAGTGGACTCTGGCCGCGAAGCAGGTTTCGGTTGCGAGTCCACAGAGATATTAGGGTTTGTCACGGTGAACCTAGAGCTTGGCTTGTTCTTGCTGAAACAAAAATGGCAGGAGAAAACATTAAGGGAAGAACAGTATTGAGACAAAGTAAACTTAGTATGAAGAATAAAACGACTAAAGAATAACAAACCTGGACGCCATGAAAATAGTAGCAGAAAGATAATGACAAGAAGACGATGAAGAAAGCGGTGAAGAGAATGGTAAGAACAAGCAGCGGAAAACAGTTGCAGACGATGAGGAAGACGAAGTAGAAGAGAGGAACTATTTTCACAAGAGGCTCTCCTTTAAATAGACGAAGAAAGGGTGACCGGATAACATTAAATGTGCCGGTAAAAGGGGTAATTTTAGACACGTGTAAACAATTGTCCCTAAATTTGCGGAATCAGACTAAAGGAGATTTTGGTGGAAAATAAATGATCGTGGCAATTCAAAAATATTGATAGCATGAGGCAAAGAGCATGGAGCAAGAGTCTCGCGGGAAAGATCCGCAATACTTATTACGTTTAGGGAATTAAGTGTTCCTTATGCTTCATCAAAGATTTGCACTTCGCGAGTAATCTCGCAAAAGATTCGGAACTTCGCCAAAGAATAGAGGCAAGTACGTACTTTTCAAGATCAGTATTCTTTCGCGAATTTCCTTCATCAATAGAGATCAAAGATTACTACAACAACGGATTTTTTCTTAAAGATCGCTCTTCAAGCAATATTCAAGAAAAAAGAGGCAAGATGTAGGATCAGAATATCGCAACTGCAGTACTTCATGAGATTAGTAAATGACGGTATCGCGAAGGAGTCGCGGAGGAGCAAATAAATGACGTAATGAATGACGAAAGTTGAAACATGAGGAAGACGTAAAGGACTGGCGAAGATTGAAGAAGCGTCGCGAAGATGGATGCTCAAACTACTCGCGACACTTCGCGAGTCGATCCCGAAAATAAAGGATAGCTTAGCTGTCATCCATGATATATGACCCTATATAAAGAGTTGAGCGGGTCTGTTGTGGGGAGAGGTCTTTTTGGATTGGAGAGCAAGTCATTAGGAGAGACAAAATTAAGTGTGATTGTAATTTCTAAGTTTTGGTAGATCTTCTCCTGTAAACATTAAAAGATAATATTCAATAAAGATTCATACTTATTCATCCTAAAAAAGGAGTTAAACTGATAGATCCATTGAGGTGTGTGGTGTGGGATTTCCTGCAACTACAGTAATGAAATGGGTCAGTGCTCATGTTGAAGCAATGGAGCTGTGTCTGCAGCTGAGCTTTGGAGATTGAACTGGTTGCAGAGCACTAGTCGCAGCAGCTGGAGTTGAAGTTGTAAGAGTGCAGGCATGAATTGCACTGAGGTGAAGCATAAGTGCAGGGGAAGCCGAAGTAAATGCAGCTTGAGAAGTTGTAGATGCTATGGCTTTGCTGGAATACAAGAGCTGGAGCTGTGTTATACAGGGAGAGAAGGAGAATGGTATTTGTGTGGATTTTGTGGTTCAGGTGATGTGCAATGAATTTAGTTGCATGATGAATTGTTGAAGGGAGAGTATGAATTGCAGTACAGGAAATAGTACTAGTGGAACTGGAAGAGCTGATTTGCAGTGTAGCCATCATGGCTGGAAGAACACTGGTGATGCACAATAATGGTGCAACACAAATGTTTTGGCTCATGCAAGACTTAGGCCTGTGCAATGGACTGAGCCAAGACGACTCAGCTCAGTCAGGCTACTCAGTGACTGACTCACACTCTGACTCGGTGCTGACTGGGTTGACCCTGATTCCATCCGACTCGGTTGAGCTTTGACTGAGCTGACTCGTTGACCCGACCGAGTCGACTCAATTGACCAGTGACCGGGCGGACTTTGCCGGTCACCTGAGCTGTTTTCCGGTGACTCTTCCGGCCAATTTCTGGCCATAATACCAGATTTCCGGTGCCCTCTTTTGGGGTATATTTTCTATATGGGTATTTGCACACACATGGGCTTGGTGGACCACATGGGCTTTGGGCTATGAAGACCTAATTTTAGAAGTTGTAGAAAAGCTATAAAAGGGAAAGTTTTCTACAACTTTAGATCACGTTTTTATTCTTGGAACTTTGGAGAGCCGGTTTTTGTTTACGCTTCTAGGGTTTGCTTTTGTTCATCTTCTTCTATTCAATTAATATTTTTATGATGAACTCCATATCTATGAGTAGCTAAACACATATTATTGTTTATGGGATAAAGTTGATTTCTCAACATGTTATATGATTCAATGAATTAGTTTTGTCTCAATATTTTATTGTTTGTGATTCACAATTAATAGTGTTATATGATTTGAGTACTTGTTAGGTTGAGTCCGGAATCAATCCGATTTGCATTCATCTCTAGAGCTATATTAGGGTTTTCAATACGAAAAAGTTGTCTATCCCTGGTTCTAAGTAGCATAATTGTGGGTAGTGCTTGTAGTGATATATCCTACTAGTCACAAGTGAATCATAACTTTTGTTAAAACGATTAGTGCTTTTACACATTCGTTTGCATTGATTAGTCTTATTCCATAGAACTTATTGATTTTAGGGAGTTAAATCTAATTGTGCTTTTACACTTTAGGTTGCTTTCTAGGAAGAATTCACATATGCATCTTTTAATGTGGTTGTGATGAAATCAGGGAATTAGCGGGGTATTCTTGCGATCAAGGTATCCTAAGACTTTTAGTAGATGAGAGATTAAAATACCAATTCTAACCGTTGATGAAAATACATGTTTGTGAATGATACTATCCCGTGACCAATATCTTCTCTCTATTGATTATTCCAATTATTTGCTTTGCTCTATTTTATTTTTACTTTAGTATTTCGTTAAAACAACAAACATCCCCCCCTTGGTTACCTTAGAAACTGAAAATTGCATAACAACAATCGCCTCTCTGTGGAAACGAACTCTTCCTTACCTTGTACTTCATTTATATTTAGTGAGTAAGAAAGTGAAATTATATTTGCACGGCTGACAACCGGTCAAATTTTGGCGCCGCTGCCGGGGAGGCATACGACTTGTTATTAAGTTTTTAGTTTCTTTTTACAATTTCTGCTTATATCTTTGCTTTTTGTTTCTTGTCTTGTTTCTCACTTGTTTGCGAGAATTGTTTTCAGGTACCTAATCCCTGGCTTCTAAAGATTGGAATTATCCAAGGTGCGGGATAGCTACTCGAAGAGGCACAATACTCCAACCAAATCAAGACACAACTGAAAATCAAGAGTTAGAAGTGGAAGAAGAGATACAAATAGAAGGAGAACAAGAGGTTCCGATCGTAGACGAACCACAAGTTCAAGAAGAATAAGAAGCAATGGGTGATGCAAATCGTACACTCAAATACTTGGCTTCTCATAAGCTTGATACACAACATGGGTGTATTCAAACAAACTCTACTTTTGAGATCAAGCCAGGATTGCCTAGAGAATTACCAAAGTTCCATGGCATGGTGAATGAAGACCCAAACAAGCATCTTATGGACTTCCACACCATTGTCACGGCCATGCTTCCAGCGGATGTTGAGGCAGATGGTGCAATGTTGAAAGTTTTTCGTTTCTCTCTGATGGATAGTGCTAAGGATTGGTTGTACTATTTACCTGCCGGAAGTGTCACGACATGGAATGGGCTGAAGAAACTCTTTTTAGAGAGATATTTCCCTGCATCGAAGGCTACTCAAATTCGCAAGGAGATTTGTGGGATGAAGCAAAATGTCAGAGAATCCTTATATGAATGTTGGGAACGATACAAGAGATTGGTGGCAAGCTGCCCTCACCACCAATTCAGTGACGCTATGTGTAGGATCATAATATCGCAACATACAAGATTCGCGGGATTAGTAAACGACAGCTTCGCGAAGGGGTCGCAGAAAGCTAAAATAAACGACGCAATGAATAACGACAAGCAAAACATAAGGAAGACATGAAATCTGGCGAAGGTTAAGAAGTGTCGCGAGAATGAAGATTTGTACACTTGCGACACTTCGCGAGTCATTCCCGAGAATAAAGGACAGCTTAGCTGTCATCCATTATGTAATACCCTATATAAAGGGTTGAGTAAGTCCGTTGTGAGGGGGGATCTTTTTGGAATGGTGAAACAAGTCATTAAGAGAGAGAAAGTTTGAGAGTGTGTTAATTTCTGAGGTAGTACTATTTTCCTGGTGAACATTTTATGAAATAAATCAAAGTATATTCTTAATCATTCATTTTTCAATGTGTTAACCAAGTAGAATTAAGTGAGGGGTGTATTGTGGGATTTCCTGCAACTACATATGCGCTAGAAACAGGGAGAGAGCAGAGATTGACACAGAGATCGGAAAGAATTTGGATTAACAGAGAAAAGATTTGAAGTGATTCTCAAGAATACATTGAAAAAGAAAAATGGCTAGAAGAAGAAATGTACAAGGGCAACCAACAATCGTGAGAAGAAGTGGGAGACTTGCTGGAGAAAGGAGGAGTGAGATAGGAGAATCATCAAGGATGAATATGAGAAATGATGAAGAAGATCAAAATCAGCCACCGATATCCCAGGTAGCAAACGCGGCTGGGGATTATGATAGAGTAAGTGTACACACTTGGAGGTCTGATTCTGAAGATGAGAGGGGAGAAGAGCAGCAGTTGATGAACAATGGACAAGGAGAAGGAGAGCAAGGAATGAATGGAGAAATGAATCCAGGAGATGAAGAAATCGCGGCGTTAGAAAGATTGAGGCGAACAATACATGAAGAAAGGCGACTAGAGGCAGAAGAACGAGCAAACTTGACAAGACAGAACCATGAGCTGAGAATGGAAAATATGAGATTGCAAAATAGAAGATCAAGAAGTAACGCGAGATCAAGTTTAAGGACGACTAGGGAAGAAAGAAGGAGAGTCTTACCAGCAGAAAGTACCAAAGAAAACCAACAAGAAACGCAAAATCCAAGCATAGAGCATGGCGAAAGAAGAGGGGAAATGGAAGATCGTTATATTCCTCAGCCCGAAAATTTCCAAGATGAACAGAATAGGGAAAATCAAGGAAACATGCAACTCCAAGGGCCGAATGACCCAGCTGCCGAAGGGAGAGTAATCTTGCACGGGAGAGAAGCATTGGGAAGGCAAAAAGAGATCGAGGATGACATTGAGAGACATTATGTTGAACAAGCGCGCTTAGCTCGCGAGAGAGAAAGAATAAGAGCAGAAATGGAAAGTCAAGAGATGGAAGAAGCAATCCGGCAGAATAACCACGACAACCGAGAAAGGAGGAGGGAACAAAATCGAACCAATAGAAATATTAATGAAGAGTATGAGAGGGCGCAGAGGAGAGCTGAGAGACAGCCAGGAAGAGAGAACAACAGATATAATGGCGTGCGAATTGAAGATAGAAATGAAGAAGGAGGTCGCAGAGAAAGAAGAGAAGAAAATGACGAGCAAGAAGGCCAAAGCAGGCACGAGCGTAGAAGGAGAGAGGTAGAACTAAAAAGACCAGTAGAACCAAGTTCTGAGGCAAATGAACAAATCTTAAGAGAATTGGCTGAAATGAGAGGACTATTGAATAATAGAAGGGAAGGAGGAAGGAGACAATTGGATGAAGCCATCGCAGAAGCTGCGAAGAATCCCTTCACGATAGAAGTACAATTGGGAGGGATACCTCCCAAATGCAATTTGCCTACATTATTCAGCATTTTTGATGGAACAACCTGTGCGATACAACACATTAAAGCTTATATGAGGTGTATGTTGCAATGGGAGAGTCATGATGCTATATTGTGCAAGTACTTCGCGTCAAGCTTAACGGGAGAAGCATTAAAATGGTTTGAAGGTTTACCCAGGAACACAATCACATCGTTTAATCATTTGCAAGCTACATTTTTAGGAGCGTATATAAGCAACAACTTCACGAGACCAGGAATTGAAGACGTATTCGGGTTGAAACAAAGAGTTGGCGAGAGCTTAAGGCAGTTGACAATGAGATGGAGGACCATGTGTAGCGAAATGGCAAGACGAGTTGAAGAAAGATATCTTATTCTCTCATTTGTAAATGCTCTCTTCGCAACTAATTTACTATACATTCAAATTTTTAGAGTCAAAAATACAATCACAATGGCAGAACTGCGAGAACTACAGGAAGAATATATTGCCTTGGAAGAAAGACAGAATGAAATGGAATCCTATCCAATCGCGAACACAAATTCGAATGCTGCGAACGCAAGTTTGTTACCTAAATTCATAAATGCAGTGGCGAGCACTTCGCAAGGACAGCAAGAAAGGAAAGCAGCAGTTGAAGAAATGATGTAAGAAAATCTCGCAGTCAAGGGTATATGAGAATTTGATTAAGAAAGAAAAATGAAAATACAACAAATGAAACGGAACTATGCGAATGTTTCGCAAACAAATATCAACAAATAATGAAACATGAATGATTGAATGACTTAACAAAGATGAATGAGCAAAAGAATGGGACGAACCTTTATGGCGTACACCCTAGTTCGCGAATAACATTTCGTAAGAGGCAAATGTAAGACCTAAAGTGCGTCATATAAGGGGGTATCTCTTGACATGGCTCAGGGGAAAGGTTACACCGCTCCTGAAGCCTGGGTCATGGAAATTTGGGGCCCATGAAAGCCTATCCGGAAGAGGTACCTTGGATTCCCAACTATATAAGGTTATACCCTGGTTGGGAGACCGAGGGTCTCTTCCAAGGAGTCAGTGTATGCTCAAGGCGCCGAGGTACACGGTTGAGCCAGAGTGCCCTGGATGGATGAACCTACCCTGGCCATTCTTGGCAAGTCTTGGCATATGTTGCACTCGCCCGAAGAAAACTCCACTTAGGGTGCAGTCTCGTAACCATAAACCCTATAGGTATAAGGGATAAGAGGCTCATAAAACAACTGGTTGTTGTTAAGACCGGATGGGAGGAGCTAGTCTTGTATGGCCGATGTTTCGCCTCCTTGAAGGGGCAACCAGGGAGAAGATAAGGGCGGCACTCTCCACTAGGGAAGTGCCAACAAAGACGCAAATGTCATGAGGCTTTGTTTTCGCAAGGAGACTTAGGCTCGTCATATTTGTGCAATGATCCTGAAGAGGCAACAATACTAACGCGAGGGTAAGACGAGATCAATGGGTTTTTGCATGCAAGTGCAAAGACGTCTTGCGATCTCGTCGCACAGACGCAAATGTCATAGGACTACGTTCTCGCAAGGAAATGTAGATCTATCATATTGTCGCAAACAAAATATCCTGCAGAGGCAAAAATACTCAGATAAGACAAGGTCAATGGGTCGTTACATAAAAGTGTAAAGACGTCCTGCGATCTTGTCGCAATAAGAGATGGCAAAGTAAGACCTTTAACTAGGAAGGTCTTACTTAGAAGACCACACAAAAATGATAAGGCAAGATCAATGGGTCATTACGTGAAAATGTAAAGACGTCCTGCGATCTTGTCGCAAGGCTACAATTCAACGTAAAGTAATGAAGAGATTATACTATCGCATGAGCACAACGCAAGAGATAGAGATTGGTACTTTTTCAACGCAAGATAAGAATGAAGAAATAACTCACTCATTCAACACTTTTTCAACGATTCTACCTTCGTGGATTTTATGTTTTTTATTTTCTCGGCGAGAATCGTTTCCAAAGAAAATATTTACCAATGAGCAACAAGAATTCTCACCAAAAATGGAGTAATAATTTCGCAGGAACAGAAGCAATATTTACTACTCTCATTCAAAGATAAATACTTCTCATATTCTGAGGATTAATACTTTTTATACTCCATACTTCTTATATACTTCGAGGGCTAAGTACTTCTTATACTTCTTCAAGGATACTTCATACTTCGTATACTTTGGGATGGTACTTCTAATTAATTCGTCGAGATAAGTAGGTTTCTTCATTCATGAAGATACCTGCGACCTCGTCGCAATAATAAAGTTCGACACCAACGAAGAATACGTTCAACAATGATGACTAAATAACATCATTTCATAAAAATGTAAGCGAACAAACTTGCGAGATCATAGTCATGACTAAGAAGAAAGTAAGAGAATCATTCAACAAAGGATTCAATCTTTTCCAAAACAAAAAGAAAAAGAAAATTGCAGGTGGCTTAAGGAAGATGTAGAAATGGTGGTGGCACTGTGCCTGGAGTTGAATTGCAAGCAATTTGCAGGTGCAATTGCAGGACTAGAAAATGGTGATCGCAATGGAACTGGTGGTGTGAATGAGCCGTTGGCTGCAATGGAGCAGCTAGGAAGCAGGTCTGAATTTATAGGTGTTGCTGGCATAATGGTAATGAAATGGGTCAGTGCTGATGTTGAAGCAATGAAGCTGTGTCTGTAGCTGAGCTTTGGAGATTGAACTGGTTGCTGAGCAGTAGTCGCAGCAACTGGAGTTGAAGTTGTAAGAGTGCAGGCATGAATTGCACTGAGGTGAAGCGTAAGTGCAGGGAAAGCCGAAGTAAATGCAGCTTGAGAAGTTGCAGATGCTATGGCTTTGCTGGAATACAAGAGCTGGAGCTGTGTTATACATGGAGAGAAGGAGAATGGTATTTGTGTGGATTTTGTGGTTCAGGTGATGTGCAATGAATTTAGTTGCAGGATGAATTGCTGAAGGGAGAGTATGAATTGCAGTACAGGAAATAGTACTAGTGGAACTGGAAGAGCTGATTTGCAGTGTAGCCATCATGGCTGGAAGAACACTGGTGATGCACAATGATGGTGCAACACAAATGTTTTGGCGCATGCAAGACTTAGGCCTGTGCAATAGACTGAGCCAAGACGACTCAGCTCAGTCAGGCTACTCAGTGACTGACTCACACTCTGACTCGGTGCTGACTGGGTTGACCCTGATTCCATCCGACTCGGTTGAGCTTTGACTGAGCTGACTCGTTGACCCGATTTGACCCGACCGAGTCGACTCAATTGACCGGTGACCGGGTGGACTTTGCCGGTCACCTGAGCTGTTTTCCGGCGACTCTTCCGGCCAATTTCCGGCCATAATACCAGATTTCCGGCGACCTCTTTTGGGGTATATTTTCTATATGGGTATTTGCACACACATGGGCTTGGTGGACCACATGGGCTTTGGGCTATGAAGACCTAATTTTAGAAGTTGGAGAAAAGCTATAAAAGGGAAAGTTTTCTACAACTTTAGATCACGTTTTTATTCTTGGAACTTTGGAGAGCCGGTTTTAATTTACGCTTCTAGGGTTTGCTTTGTTCATCTTCTTCTATTCAATTAATATTTTTATGATGAACTCCATAGCTATGAGTAGCTAAACACATATTATTGGTTCTGGGATAAAGTTGATTTCTCAACATGTTATATGATTCAATGAATTAGTTTTGTCTCAATATTTTATTATTTGTGATTCACAATTAATAGTGTTATATGATTTGAGTACTTGTTAGGTTGAGTCCGGAATCAATCCGATTTGCATTCATCTCTAGAGCTATATTAGGGTTTTCAATACGAAAAAGTTGTCTATCCCTGGTTCTAAGTAGCATAATTGTGGGTAGTGCTTGTAGTGATATATCATACTAGTCACAAGTGAATCATAACTTTTGTTAAAACGATTAGTGCTTTTACACATTTGTTTGCATTGATTAGTCTTATTACATAGAACTTATTGCTTTTAGGGAGTTAAATCTAATTGTGCTTTTACACTTTAGGTTGCTTTCTAGGAAGAATTCACATATGCATCTTTTAATGTGGTTGTGATGAAATCAGGGAATTAGCGGGGTATTCTTGCGATCAAGGTATCCTAAGACTTTTAGTAGATAAGAGATTAAAATACCAATTCTAACCGTTGATGAAAATACATGTTTGTGAATGATACTATCCCGTGACCAATATCTTCTCTCTATTGATTATTCCAATTATTTGCTTTGCTCTATTTTATTTTTACTTTAGTATTTCGTTAAAACAACAAACATCCCCCCCTTGGTTACCTTAGAAACTGAAAATTGCATAACAACAATCGCCTCTCTGTGGAAACGAACTCTTCCTTACCTTGTACTTCATTTATATTTAGTGAGTAAGAAAGTGAAATTATATTTGCACGGCTGACAACCGGTCAGACACCGCCAACACTCACCAAAACCGCTACTACTCCACCATCAGGACGAGAGACCGGGGGAGACAGAGGAAGCCGATCCCTTATTACCATTGTTGATTTAATGGAAATACAAGATGTAGTTGCAGGAAATCCCACACTACACCCTCACTGGAATTTCTATAACTAATTCATTTGAAAAATTAAAGTAATGAATCTTTATTGATTAATCTTGAAATGTTTACAAAGGAGAAATAGAACAGAACTTAGAAATTACATTCACTCAAAAGTTTCTCTCTCCTAATGTCTTGCTTTCCCCTCCCCAAAAGAACTCTCTACAACAGACTTACTCAGCCCTTTATATAGGGTTGTATACAATGGATGACAGCTAAGCTGTCCTTTATTTTCGGGAGCGACTCGCGAAGTGTCGCAAGTATACAAGTGTTCATCCTCGCGACACTCCTTAACCCTCGCCAGGTTTTCACATCTTCCTCGTGTTCTGACTGTCGTCATCCATTACGTCATTTATTTACTTCTCTGCGACTCCTTCGCGACGCTGTCGTTTATTAATCTCGCGAAGCATTCATTTTGCGATATTCTGATCCTACATCTTGCATCTTCTCATGTCTTCTCTGCGAAGGAGAGAATGTCATGAGAATCTCCTTTTAAAATGTCGCAACCGCTTATCTTTACCTATTTTATTTCCATATTTTTACACGGACTTTAATACAGCTGTCTTTTCTTCCACTCTTTTCTTGACACGTTTCTTTCAACCGTTTGTTCTTGACCATTCATGTACCATCTCGCATTAAATGCCTTCGTTTTCCTCGAGGATTCTTCTTCCTATATATAGTCTTCTTATCTTTCACTTCTCTTTCTTTATTTTCCCTCTGCAATTTTCCTTCAATCTTCTCCCTCCGCAACTTGCGCTTCTGCTACTGTAAATCTTCCCTTTCTTCATTTTTAATCTTCAATTCTCCATTCACTTCTATACTCTGATAATGGCTTCACTTGGCCGTACATATAAACCCCTCTTCAATGAAGTTCAAAAGAATTTAAAAGAGAAAGGTTTCACTATATCACTCATCCCTGGTCTAGAACCTTCATCTATACTTTTTTCCAAACTATTTTCTGATCATCAGTGTGATGATCAAAGAATTATAGTCTCGCTAGGTCAACTCCTCACAGGACTTCCCATCCCTCTGTATAATCCTGAGATACCATTATTCTACGAAATTCTTGCTCACGAGAAATTCTCACGTGCTATCTATCAATTGAGCGGCGATTGCATTCTCCTTATGCTTGAATTTGCCAACCGCGGTGCCGGTAAAGGATCCTTGTATCCTGATAACGCCAAGGATCCTAAATTCGCAGACTTACCAATAATTGTTTAAATATATACCGTGGAAAACTTTTTTGAAAATTATAAAGTAATAACTATGAGAAATGATAAATCTCGCTGGGGTGTTCGGTTGAAGAGATTGGAGAATATTCCCGAGGATAAGCTGCTTATGCAAGACATTGACTGGCATTCGGGCAACAATAATACTTCTCGTCATTCCAAAGATGAGAGATGGTGGGTTGTCCCCTTATTTTTGGATGGACCTTATATCGCAGGTTCACATGTACTCCCTGCGAATCTTACAAGCTATCATCCTTGGGAGTTTAATTGGCCCGAGAAGACAAAAGAGGTATATTTCCAACTTCAAATTTTACATTTGCGATATCTCCTTCTTCTTATATTCACTGATTTCGCAAAATCTTCAGATTGCCAAACTAAAGAGGGGTTATAGAAAAAATCCGAAGGCGAATACCCTGATGATACTCCGATCAATCACGGATGAAGTAAGAAATATTTTCCTTTGTTCTCTTAAACAATATTGTTGCCTCTATTTCTTACTTTCATTCGTGTGCGAAGGTTATTGACGAAGAAACTGGAGCTGCGAAGAATAAAGGCAAGGGTAAAGCTACTGTTCGCAAGGAGAAATTCTCTGCTCCGTCTTCCAAGAAATGAAAAACTCAATCTTCTTCTCATCCTAGTTCAAGTTCTGAATCTTCTGATAAAGGTGATAATGACATGAACACCTCTTTCGCAAAGGAGAATCAATCAACTGAATCTCCTATGAAGCTATTATCCGACATTTTCTCAGACTCCTTGCAAGGAATTGGGGATGCTCGCCTGTCTTCTATTTGCGAGGCTCTCGCAAATGTGTGCGATGCTTCGATACTGGAAGGCAATGATTCCTTTAAAAGAGTTTCTAGATCTGTGTCTCCTAGTTTTTTAAACGCGCTTAATTCCTTGGTATGTCCAAACTTGTACTTTCCTTGTGACTTTTACTTCAAAGTATGTTTTAACAACCTACTTATCTTTCTTTACAGGCTGGAAGAACTTCTTTCATTGTTGCCTCAGATCTTGAGAGGAGATACAATATTCAATTGCAAAAGAATGCTCATCTAGCGACCTCTCGCAAGAAGGATGAAGATGAGATTGCTGCTCTTCGCGGAAAAGTCCAACAATTAGAAATTGAACACTCTTCCGAAAAGGATAAGATTGCTACTCTTCAAAGCGCCAATCAACAACTCTATGGTATAGAATTCTTCTTTCTTTCCTACTTTTATTTTATCATTTGTGGGTTTTTACCTAATTTATTACTTTCGCAGACATATATAACCTCTCTGACGAAGCCATCCTTCTCCAATCATTCCCTGAACCTATGGATAATAATGCTCTTCTAGCTCATCTCAATGAATCCTTAAGTAGTTCGTCAAACAAAATTAACTCTCTTTCATTAAGTGAACTTCAAACTAATTATCGTCTCCTAGAGATTGAGCATAGATCTAGTTTAAGCTTAACCAACCAATTTAAGCGAATGTATCTTGATTCTCAAGAGAAGATCAGTACTTTAAGAGAGAAAATTCATAGTCTTATAGATGATAAAGATCGCATTGCTAACAATGGTGCCCAAGCATTAGCAAAATTTCAAAAATCTCTTCTCGAAGTACAAATTGAACGGGATGAATATCTTCGTCAGAATGTCTTGCTTAATGATCGAGAGAATCAAGTTCGTTCTCTACTTGTCATCAATAATGATGATGAGTTTGCTTGGGCTGCGAAGGTTCTAGATAATGCCAGAAATAACTTAGGCGTCGATGTTAGTCTTCGCACCGAGCAAACTACCTTGATTAAGGATATGATTTCTGACAGAGAAGGTTGTTTATTATTCTTCTTTATTCTTCTACTCTTTTCTTTTTGTATTATTACTATTAACTCATTTTCTCTTGTTTTCAGAATCCGAGAAAAGGTTTCAGACAAGGATTGGAGAACTTGAATTGCAAAAAGAACAACTCGCAAAGGATCTCTCTCTTCGCGAGAACAGATATTCCAAGTTGAAAAAGCAATTCCAAACTACAGTGGCGAATTTCAACAATGATGATGTTCGTTTTCGCAATCAAGCCATGGAGTTAGTTTGTAATGATCATAACATTCCTCTATGATCATATCCTTGTCTTGATGAAGAAATTCCCGAGAACCTGCCTGTCTCAGACGTTTCTGATAGTGAGGCTAGCGAAGAAGAAGAATCTGACGACGAAAGTGACAGCAGCGAAGAATCAGATAAAGAGGAAGAATCAACAAAGAAATAAATTCTTTTTTTTTCTTCCATTTCTGTAACCCCTTTTCTTCCATTTCTGTAACTCCTTATTGTAAATTTCTTCGCTATTGAATATGAATTCAACTTTTAGAAAATGACTTAATTTTCCTTGGTCAATCATTCTGAGGATGATTCTTTTCAGATTTCTGCAGTCATTTGTTAGATGCCCATGAAAGCGGTGGTAAGAACAAAATTCGTGACTTCTATCTCCAGGTGGCGGTTCATGTCCTAGATTCCATGGTGGTGGGATATTTGATAAAACGATTAAGGGGGTACCTATTAGGATCATTTCCATGAAAGATATTTGTCAAATGAGACGAAACAAGTCATACAAAGGAAATCAAAACAAAGAAAAACGATTTGAATTAGCAATTAAATGAAATTGTTTGATAAAAGAAATATTGAATACTAATCTAAATTTTTATTTGCATTACAGCATAACATGAGGCAAAGAACATGGAGCGATATTTTCGCATGATGGATTCACAATACTTCTTATATTTAGAGGATTAAGTACTTCTTATACTTATCAAAGGATACTTCATACTCCTTATATATTTCGAGGATTAAGTACTTCTTATACTTCTTCAAACATACTTCATATTTCACATACTTCAAGAGATGATACTTCTTATTTATTTCGCAAAGCTTCGGAACTTCGCAAAAGAATATAGGCAAGTACGTACTTTTCAAGTCCAGTATTCTTTCGCTCGTTCCTTCATCAATAAAGATCAAAGACTACTACAACAACAAATTTTTTCTTAAAGATCGCTCTTCAAGCAATATTCAAGGAAAAAGAGGCAAGATGTAGGATCCAAATATCGCACAACATATTTTCTTAGCGTGCGAGATTCAATTATTTCCTTAACTTGCGAGAAGAGCTTGCGAGAATGTTTCGCGAGAAGGTAGCAAGAGCCTGCGAAATTATCAAAGAGCTTGCGAGAATATGAGCTGTATGTGAGCTGTCATCCACTATGTAAAACAACTATATAAAGAGGAGAGCAGGAGAGAGAAAAGGGAGGAATAATTTTGGAGAGGAGACACATTTTTAGGAGAGAGATATTTTTAGAGAGAGACTTTATTTTCTTTATCATCTTCTTCCCCTAAAATGAAATCTAGAGCTCTAGAAAATATCCATTAATGGAGATTGTAAATGTAACTCTTATGTAACCTCAACAATCATAGTGAAGATCCGTGGATGTAGATCACATTGATCGAACCACGTAAAAAATCCTTGTGTCTCCATTTACAATTTTAGCACTTTTATCTTCATTTTCATATTAAATAAGTTTAGATCTAGAAATTATTATCAAGATATAGTGAGGGGTGTAGTGTGGGATTTCCTGCAACTACATAAGAAGTTTTTCCTAAGGCTCAGACAGACATGGCCACAACTCAAAAGGAGGAAACAATGAACATCAGACTGATTAGTAAAGGGATTCAGAATTCGGGCGTTAGATTGTCATAAACCAAATGTGACCGAGCATCAATTGGTGCAGTTATGCATTAATGCTTTCTGGGGACTCTGTTCACAAAACCATGTAATCTATGACGGAGCATGTGTGTGAGACTTTTTATTTCTCTAAGGTGCAGCGCCGAGATATATTTTCAATCTCTCAGCCGTGTTGCGTTGGCGCTTCGAACTTTGCTCCAGGAGCCGCTTCTAATTTTTGCTCCAGAAGTTGTTCCGCTTCAACGTTCTCTCCAGAAGCCGCTCCTCTTCAACGTTTCGCTCCAGGAGCCACTTCTACTTTTCTCTCCAGAAGCCGCTCCGCTTCAACGTCTCACCTCCAGAAGTCGCTCCTCTTCAATGTTTCAGAAGCTGTTCTTCAACATTCTCTCCAGAAGCCGCTCCGTTTCAACTTTTCGCTCCAGAAGCCACTTCAAGGTTTCTCTCCAAGAGCCACTCCGCTTCAACGTTCTCTCCAAAAGGCGCTCCGCTTCAACGTTTCGCTCCAGAAGCCGCTTCAACATTTCTCTCCAAGAGTCGCTCCGCTTCAACATTTTCTCTAGAAGTCGACACTCCTCCCTGTTAAGTATCGTGATCACAACCAGCCAAGGTTCGTAGGTGTGGCCACTTTTTGATCCATCCAGCCAAACCTCGTGGCCGTGGGCAGTTTACTCGCTTACGCATCCAGCCAATCCCTTTGCTTCCATTGACGCCCATGCAATTTCAGCCAACCAATTTTGGTTCCCACGATGATGTAGTCTCTTCCGATCACATCTGCTGCCAAGAACTGTTGTTGCTCGTTTGTCATAGCCTTACCATAGCAACAACCACTACAAAGATAGAAACATGTAAACCACACTTGGGGACTGAGTCTCTACACAGAATCCCTTCACTGTCAAACCTCAAAAGACATAGCCAACCAAAAATTATAGCCATGACAAGGTCATCCAAACTTCAAAAGTGTAGCGTAAGAATATCATCACCTCTCTATCTAGAAGGCGCCTGCAACACTTTACGAGGTCGCGGCGGATCCCAAGCCTACTCAGAGAAAACAACTTCAGTAACCAAAGAGAAGTGCGACTGGGTACAGCTCATCACGGTCCATCCCCGACAACAATCAAGCATTCATGACATAACTCTAGAGACGCAGATAAAACATTTTTCTTGAAGAGACAGAGGGAGCCATGATTAATGACATAACTCCATCACTTCTACCTTTTCGTTATCCATAATGAAAAAGCGGGGGTCTAACAACCACACCCAATATTTCGCTTAGCAATCTATATGGACAAACTCCAATATACTTTCTAGAGAATCAACTAGAAATTCAGACTCAATCTAAATAAAAAGTATATCAACGAGTTTATATCTCAATCTCTCGATTTGATCTTTACTAAAGCAAATAGAAATCTGCGAGTCTTTATCAAAGAGAGATAACTTGGATGGTACCAAAGACCAATATCCAAGTGTCAGTCAATTTAAATCAACAACCAAAAGGTTGGATATTCTAATTGATTGAACAACGCACAACCTGTGATATTTCAATTATATAAGCAAATATAATGTGGAATAGAAATAACACAAACACCAGAATTTTGTTAACGAGGAAACCGCAAATGTAGAAACCCCGGGACCTAGTCCAGATTGAACACACACTATATTAAGCCGCTACAGACTCTAGCCTACTCAAATAACTGCCTACTCAATCAATATCACACTGATCCAAGGTACAGATAGGTTCCTACGCTGTAGTAGCAGGATTTCCCACACTACACCCCTTACTCAATTTTGCTTAATTACTCCATTGGAAGATGTAAGATCAAGAACATTTATTGATTGAATTCATGAAGTGTTTACACAAAAGTCACTTATTAAAACACTCTTAAACTTTCTCCTAATGACTTGCCTAACCATTCCAAAAGATCCCCCTCAAGCCCTTTATATAGGGTAATACATAGTGGATGACAGTTATCCTTTATTTTCGCCTACAAGATGTCAAGCTTCGCGACACTCCTTAGCCTCGCCAAGTTTTACGTCTCCTTTGTGTTTTTGCTTGTCGTTATTCATTTCGTTCGTTTATTTTAGCTCTCTCTGATCGCCTCGCGACATCGTTGTTTATTAACTCCGCGAGCCCCGTACGTTGCGATATTATGGTCCTACATCTTGCCTCTTTTTCCTTGAATATTGCTTGAAGAGCGATTTTTAAGGAAAAAATCGGTGTTGTAGTAATCTTTGGTCTTTGCGATGAGGAATGAGCAGAAGAATACCGTACTTGAAAAGTACGTACTCTGCCTCTCTATTCTTTTGCGAAGTTCCGAAGCTCCTATATTCGAAGTGTCATTTCTTGCCTCATGTGTTACAGAGAATAATCAATTTACGCAATCTCTTCGCCTTTAGGAAATATGCCGTATATTTGAATTCAAAGTTCTTTTTGTCAAGCTTCCCGGGATTTGGGTAGTGACCGTTTACACGTGTCTATATTTACCTCTTTACCTAATTGCATTTAATGTTATCCCAGTCATAACATTTTTCTCATCTATTTATAGAGCATCCCTGTGAAGAACTTTCTTTTTCCTTTTCATCTTCTTCATCGTCCGCAGTGTTCTTCTTCTTCATCGTTCACCGCAAAATGCTCTTCTTCTTCATCACTTTAGCTATTCTCTTCCAGTTGTTACTCTCATGGCGTCCTGTTTTGTTAATTTTACCATATCGATCGATTTTGTGGTTGATTAAATTTGAGATTGGCTTTTCTTATTGAAATCACGCTGGTATGATCAACTTTGTGATTCTTTTTCTGCCATTGTTGTTTAGCAAGAACCAACCCAGAACAAAATTTACCGTGAAGGACCCTCTTCTTTCTTTGGGCTCGCCAACTCTCTTCTTCTCCTAAGGCTCCTTTGACAAAGGATGACTCCTCTTTTGGTGGAACAAATTCCTCTAACGGCGGAAAATTTAGAGGGTATAGATGTGGCCTTCAAGGTTCTTTCGGATCTTGTGAATGATGCCAAGAGGACTTCACCGATCCTCAAATCCAACGTCTTAGATTTTAAGTAAGCACCTAGGTCCAGATAAGGTCTCGCAAACGTCTTTAGTTCAAGAAATTAGTAAGTTGAAGGATGATCTCCAGGTTATGACCGCGAAATGCAATAGTCTCCACCTTGAAAATCAAAAATTTCACAACATCTCACTAGATCGTGATAACCTTCGCAAGAAGAATGAAGAATTAAAAGGTATGCCCTCGCCCCTTTTTTTTTTTTTTTTTTTTTTTTTTTTTTTTTTTTTTACAACTCAAACTCCTCCGTTCGTCATCCAAGCATTAAAACCAAAACGAATAATGGAGATATATCAAACGGAGTCTGCGTTGAAGAAGTTCGAGTGGAAAGAGATGCTTGGATGGAGCAATATAATCTCTTATATAATCTTCACACCTATGCATCAAATAAATAACTTGTCTAAAGAGAATTTTGATTTATCGCAAAAAGCAAGATTCATTAAGTAATGACTTATCTCGCCTCTTATGCTTTGACTAAAACTAATTTGGAGTTGGAAACTTTATCGAGACTCTAGCCTACTCCAAATTAACTTTCTTGTTCAAATTCCTCCCCTGGTCATGGCTTCCCATAGCTACTATCTTCCATTGTCTCTCATCAGCCTTCCCTTGGCCTGGAGAGTATGAGATATCTTTCCTCAACCCGTCCTGCCATTTCGTTTGTTTCAACCCGAATACATCTTCAATACACGGTCGCGAAGAGTTGTTACTTATGTATGCTCCCGGAATGTGGCTTGTAAATGGTTAAATGATGTGATTGTGTTCCTTGGTAGACCTTCAAACCACTTTTTTGTTCCCTCCTTCTCTTGCGTTGTCATGAACCCTTCGATCAATCAATATCACACATCGATCCAAGGTACGATAGGTTCCTACGCCTCCTTCCAATTTCTACGTCAATCTCGCATCCCAACAAGATGCTACGTTGATTCCCTTAGCTGATCTCACCCACAACTAAGAGTTGCTACGACCTAAAGTCGAAGACTTTAATAAACAAATCTGTATTACACTGAAAAGTCTATAGTAATAGATAAATTCGTCTCCCACGAATAAACCTATGAGTTTTGTTCTGTCTTTTGATAAATCAAGGTGAACAGGAACCAATCAATAACCCAGACTTATATTCCCGAAGAACAGCCTAGTATTATTGATCACCTCATAATAATCTTAATCGACGCAGCGAAAAAAGATATTGTGGAATCACAAACGATGAGACGAAGTGTTTGTGATTTCTTTTCTATCTTGCCTATCGAAGATATAAATCTCAAGCTAATTATATAATTCTACTCGTACGATAAAAACAGCAAGATCATATCATACAACTACAAGAAAACTAGTATCTGTCTGGCTTCACAATCCAAATGAAGTCTTTGAGTCGTTAACCTAGTTTTAGAAGAAGAAAACCAAAGGTTAAAGGAGAATCGACTCTAGCTTAGCAAACTGGTATCACACGTAAAGTGTGGGGATTAGGTTTCCCAGTTGCTAGAGTTCTCCCTTATATAATCTTTCAAATCAGGGTTTGCAATCAATGATAGCTTAGTAACAAAGAATTCAATATTCACCGTTAGATGAAAACCTGATTAGATTCAAGCTAATATTTCTCAACCGTTGGATCGAAAACTTAGTTTGTTACACACAAACGAAATGTTCAATTTTGGGTTTATGAACCGTACCCAAACATTAACATTTTTGGTTCAAAATATTAACAAATGGTTAGCCATATGATCACTCTCATATCAACCATATTCTTCTTCACCATAACTAGTTCAAATGACTCAAATGAACTATTTAGAGAGTTTTTCAATTACTTAGATCTTATGTAACTACACAAGAAACAATCGAAGAAAAAACAGTTTGATTCACTCGAATCGGTTCATGAACTTTATAGCCACGGTTTGCAAAAGCATTCCTTAGTTTATATAAACATTAGTTCAAGAACAACTGGTTTTAGATATAACCTACTAAAGTTGGCGGACTGGGTTCGCGGACTTAAGCTCATGGAAGGAGTACACAAACTCCAGCAGAAATTCTCGGGTGAGAACTTCCGCCAGTTCGCGGACTGAGTTTGCGGACTTAGCTTTCGCCACTTCCATTTCTCTTAATCAACAATGTTCGCAAACTTTGGTTCAAGGAATAGGGCCTTATACATATATGTGTTTCCACAACAATGCTTATATCTTACCAATGGTTATGTAATCTAAACTCTCATTTCAATCATTGAAACATTCTCAGAGAACGTTATATAGTCGTTATTCACAGACCATTTTTCGTCAGAGTAATTTCCAAAGTGATTGAAACATATTTCGGTTAAAGATGAATTCGGTTAAATCGAAAGCTTACCAACACATATTTTGAGAAATAGATAGGCGAGTTAAACTCGGCTCGAAATAGCAAATGTGTATAATGAAAGTCTATACGTCTAAAAGACTTTTGTCTCAAAAGTAGGAGATAGAGTAAATAGACTTTTGAGTGAAAGATAAGTTCAAGTCTCCACATACCTTTTAGTCGATGAAGTTCCACCGGTTCCTCGAGTAATCCTTCGTCTTTTATGATGATTGCCATGGAGTTCTTGAGCTCAACTACACTTTCTATCCTAGTCTGAGACCTTTAGCACATAGGCTAGAAATCAAAACGTATAGTTTTGATCACTAACATTGACAAACATGCTTGAGATATCAACGCATGCGAGTTCGACCGAGCAAAGCTCTAACAATCTCCCCCCTTTGTCAATTTTAGTGGCAAAACTATTAATACATATGGAATACGAAAAATAAATAAATTAACTTTTGTAGCTCCTATTCCACATGTCTAATCAACATTACTCGAAATCTTCGTCACTTCCAAGTACTCCAATGATCCCAAAGGTTGTAAGTTTAACATCATCGTTGTTGAAAATACCTATAACAATTAGAAAACAAGAGTTCTCAATCATTGTTATACAGTTTCATAGTATCATTACACACCGTCAAAGTTTAATTGTATCACAACTTCAACAAAAATACTGTGGTGATATGTATCACTCCCCCTTAGTCAATACTCCATCTCACATGGAAACCACTCCCCCTTACATAATGATCCGAAAACCATATGTATTTGTAGTGTGAACTACATATTAATTCTCCCACTTTTTGTCATTAAAATTTGCAAAGGTACAAGAACGGGATCCGAAAGAAACGTTTCATGACCAAAAGAAAGAAACACACATCATCTTATTTAGATGCAATCATAAAGCCGAAGCTAAATGCATTCATCAAGGAGTTTTAAAGATACAAGATAACCCCTATAATATTCCACATCCACACTCCCCACAAAGATATGACGATTAAGCGCAAGTTCAAAAAGAACTCTCCCCCATAATATGTCATTCCCGAAAGAACAACAAGAGCGACCTTAATTTCTAAAGAAAAGAAGGATTTCTTTGGACATAAAAAATCACATACAAGTATGATTTTGAATCCAAAATACTCAATAAATCAACCACAAGAGAACCCATAATTAATTTAATCGAAATACACAATCAAACTAATCACAAAGAGTAATCAATTTAATTGGCCATACTCACATAAGAGAATCTATGGAGCAATGACTAAGTTAATTATGAAAATAACCAACCCAATCAAAAGTGCTCAAACACAAGAAAACTTTTGGAGTCATAACTAAATAACCAAACAAGATGATTAATTTAGTTCAATATGCTCGTCATAAAGTACCTTATGGAACAAAAACAAAGCTAATCATGAAAATAATCAACTTTGATTGTTTTAGTGCTCAACATAAGACACATTACGGAGCCTCACAGTAATACACAAAAAATATGGATCAGGTAAGATCAATTACTGCGGAATACACAACGATTCATTCTATTTTCCATCACAATTTGCACCATGACATACAATAGACATAATCCTTGAAAACAAAAGATTTTAACCTATCTTCCATCAATAATTGACAATATAGGCTTAACTTTCGTATTTTTCAAAAGTCCATTCATTCCTTTATCAATATAAGAATATCGACTTACGAAAGACTTTACTTTTGACAAGATATGGGACAATCATAGTTCACGGACGCAAACACACATATCCCATAAACAATTGCAATATATAAAACCATAAAGATTAATACTGCAAAAATCATCTTCCAAGCAAGTTTAGAATTTAAACCAATAAATCTAAAATCATGAAGATGAGAACGTTGGACATAACTATGTGTAATCACAATAATGGCTATTCCAAACTCTAGTTATTCTTCTAAACAAAACAAGAAAAATAGAAGATTTACTAGATGTTAAGAGCTTTCAAGAATTCTTGATCGTCCCCGAACTCCTTGTCGTCAACAGCCATTAGGACATAAGGTTCATTAAGGTAGGAGTTTATATCAATAAACCTTCTTGGCTGATGATGTCGAACCAGGGCCTTATGAATCTCATGAGTCTTAAACACAAAAGCCTTTATTTGTTGAATCTCATTTCCCATCTCTTTCAACACTTCAAGAACATCATAAAACTTCTGAGAGTTTGAAGGAACGGCTCTTGGCTTCCTCACATTCTTTCTTTTTCTTTTCAATGTTGGAGCTAACATAGATTTTTCGTTTTCCTTCATGATTGATGGCTTGACAATCATATTAACATCCTTTCTATCATAAGACATAGCACTTGGAGCATCCATAGGTGTATGGGTTTGTGACAGGAAATCACAGACCCAACAAGTAGTCTTGGGATAAAAATGAGTTTCAAAGAAGGAAAAGGAATGTAGGGTTTCGAAACCTTTAACAGGTTCTCGTACATGACCACTCTCAACCCTGTGAAGAGTAGAATTGTCGATAGTACCCTTTCTTTTTGTTTGACAGACACAAAATCAAAACTAAGAAAAGAGAAAAAAAAACTTTTCCTAAAGCCTGTGAGGTACAAAATCATTGTCTCTTTGATCAGTCACATGAAACAAGATTTTCATCAAACAACACAATTAAATTGCTTGCGGTGAACAACAATTTGTCCACCATTTTCCTCATGAGAGGAATCCTCAGACTTTTGTCTATCAAACCGACTTGACCATACCTTCTTCTCTAATGGTCTTGGTTTGTCCTTGGAAACTGACTTCTTAGATGAAGATAAAATCCTACATACCTCGGCGGTCTTCTGAGCAAGTTTAAGCTTCCTTTTTAAATGATTTGCTCTTCATTGAAGTTTGTTGACGTGCCTTAGCTGGTGTTTGTACTTGTAACACCTTGAAAGTTCATGACCCCTTTGAGAACAATACAAACACGTCAATCTAGGATAAAAGTCAGGCTTTTGAGATGTGCACGCAGCTAGGCACATAGTGGAACCTGAAACATTATAAACAGAGTTTCCAAAGTATGGATCAACTTTATCTTTCAGAATAATTGGATTATCTTCTGAAAGAATATCAAGATTGATGTATGTATTGCTACAATTATCAAAATCAATACTTTCACTAAGAAGTGCAACACTTGATTTCTCGTCTTCATTAGAATCATAGTTGTCATACATTTCATCAAGAGTTGCAGCAAGACCTTTGTTCCTAGTGTATTTTCTACGATTTGGGCACTCGTTTGCAAAATGACCAAATCCTTTACACTTAAAGCACTGAGGCATATCCTCGTCATCAATTTTATCAATATCCCTATTCTTAGGAGGAACACGATTATGAGGTTTGACTGATGCCTTAGGCTTATCTCTGGAGAACCGTTTACTTCTCTTCAGCAGAAGATCCCTAAACTGTCTTGTGATCATTGAGACTGATTTGTCAAGATCTTCATCTGATGAATCTGTCTCAGAGTGATCATTTTCAGAGATATACACTTTTTTACTTCTAGCAAGTAATTTAGTGTCCTTTAGTGCTTTGAACGCAACATCCTTAGTCTTGGATGAATGTTCATGATCAAAGATCTTAAGCTTCCCAACCAGCGTATTTCTGGAGAGATTATCAAGGTTATTTCCCTCAACGATGGCATGCTTCTTAGAATCGTATTTGGATGGCAGCGATCTGAGAATTTTCATCACAATGTCCTTTTCAGGAATAGTCTTACCCAATGCAAAAGATGCATTAACAATTTAAGACACTTTGTGATTAAATTCATCAAACGTTTCTGCATCTGCCATACGAAGGTTTTCCCAATCGAAATTAAGGTTTTGAATCCTAGCTTCCTTTTCACTGGTATTACCTTCAAAAACGGTTTCTAAGATATCCCAAGTTTCTTGCGACTTAGTGCAGTTTGTCACATGGTGCTGAAGATTTGGGGTAATGGCATGTATGATGGCATTCAAACCGTTATAATTTTGTTTTGCAGCAAGTATCTCAGCAGGGGTGTATTCACCAATATTCTTGGGAACGTTTACATCACCAACTGCCACGACGGGAGGATCATAGCCATTAACAACATATACCCATGATTGAAAATCACGCGCTTGAAGAAAAGCTCACATAAAATTTTTTCACCATAAGTAATTAGAGTCATCGAAGACTGGTGGTACGTTTATAGAGATATCACCTCTGTCCATAGACTCAGATCGCTACCAACACAGACTTATAAGGTCTTAAACGTGTTTGCCTGCTCTGATACCAATTGAAAAAGCGGGGGTCTAACAACCACACCCAATATTTTTCTTAGAAATATGTATGGACAAACTCCAATATATTTTATAGAGAATCAACTAGACAGTAAGACTCAATATAGATAAAAAGTATATCAACGAGTTTATATCTCAATCTCTCGATTTGATCTTTACTCAAGCAAATAGAAATCTGCGAGTCTTTATCAAAGAGAGATAACTTGGATGGTACCAAAGATCAATATCCAAGTGTCAATCAATTTAAATCAACAACCAAAAGGTCGGATATTCTAATTGATTGAACAACGCACAACCTGTGATATTTTAATTATATAAACAAATATAATGCGGAATAGAAATAACACAGACACAAGAATTTTGTTAACTGTAGGATCCAAATATCGCACCATACATTTTATTAGTGTGCGAGATTTAATTATTTTAGCTTGAGAGAATGTAGCAGAGCTTGCGAAAATTATAGAGAGAGAGAGAGAGAGAGAGAGCATGCGAAATTATAAAGAGAGCTTACGAGCTTGCGAGAATATGAGTTGTCATCCACTATGTAAACACCATATAAAGAGGAGAGCAGGAGAGAGAAAGGGGGGGAGAATTTTAGGAAGAGAGAGATATTTTTTAGAGAGAGACTTTATTTTCCTTGTCATCTTCTTCCCCTAAAACTAGATCTAGAGATCTACAAAATATCCATTAATGGAGATTTTAAATGTAATACTTATGTAATTTCAACAATCATAGTGAAGAACCATGGATGTAGATCATATTGATCGAACCATGTAAAAAATCCTTGTGTCAATTTATATTTCTAGTATTTATATTTGAAATTTAGGTGATTAATAAGATTTAGATCTAGAAATTATTATAAGGGGTGTGTTGTAGGAAATCCTGCAACTACATAATGGCGCTAGAAACAGGGAGGAGTAAAGGATTTATCCTTCCTGTAATTTGTTGGTTCAAGAAGTTTCCCTGAAGATTAACTATTGTTCATATTTTTCTAGATCTACAAAATTTAGGTTCAAAAATGGAAATTTCATGGAAGAAATCACACTTTCAGGGAGTAAACATCATCAACAATTCAAAGACATGAAAATAGCAAGAGAAAAAAATTAGCTGTTGTGGTGAAATTCAGAGAAGAAAATCAAGGTTTCAATGGAAGATTTCCATGTTCGGGAGAAAAAGCAAGAGGCAAATTGTTGAAGGAAATAAAGGAAGGCGAAGAGAAGATAAAAGGGAGACACTGTGATTTTTATCACAAACAGAAATTCGCACAGATGGTTTGAGTTGGAGCGAATAAGCAATAGGTCATGGGTTCGAGTTCGCACACATACATATTTTTTATTTTCTTCTCATTTTCAGTGGGCGAATAAAAGAATAAAGAAAACAGTTATGCGTTAATTTCGCAGAGAGGTTCTTGAACAGCTGGTCCAGAAAACTGTATGTGAGTTTGTGGTCGCAAGTTCGAATTTTCCTGCGAGCATAGTTATCTTCTTTTTACAGAGGGCGAGAAAATGAATAATTTCGCAAACAAGAGGTAGCACAGTTGGTCACCTGCGAAGTTAATGAGTTCATGGTCGTGTGTTCAAATCCCAACGAATGTGTATTTTTCGCATGAATATTTCGCAAGAGTATTTCTCACAGAAGAGAGTTTATGATTATTTCGCACACAAATTTCGCAAAGGAGGGTTGGCACAGATGGTTCATTTGATTCGATGCATGAAGAAGGACATAGGTTCAATTCCCACCTCCTGCGAATTTTTCGCACGTTTTACATATTTTTGGATTGCTACCAGCGAAGAGCAAATCAAGTTTTAACAAGTGTGCGATAATCTCGCACAAGAGAACTGGTGCAGTCGGTCAAGAGGCATGAATGCAAGCAGCAGGTCGCAGGATCAATTCTTGCTTCTCGCACATTTATTTTTGTTATGCGAAATTTCGCACGGACTTTGATTATTTCCCAAAGAAGAAAGTTGATGACTATTTCGAAAGTTAATTTCGCAAGAGAGGGTTAGAACAGTTGGTATGGTGCGAAAATATGCAAGAGGCAGGTCAAGGGTTCAAATCTCATTCCTCACACTTCTTTTTTCTACGCGATAATTACATTTCTTTGAGCGACGTTTATACATTGCAAGGATGCTAGTTTTACAAGCAAATCATATACTTCACGAGGGACGACAACAACAGAAAATCACATAAAAGCTTAGTACCACTTCCTTGAATATTTTACTTACGGAAAATAAAAGATTTTTGATTTGATTGACAAAAAGCGATACAGTCGCAAGATTACAAAGATTTCAAAATTACAAAAAAACGAGAGAATTCAATTTATATATATCTCTCTAGAATACTTTTTTCACAGAAAATAAAAGATTTTTGATTTGATTTACAAAATGCGATACAATCGCAGAATTACAAAGATTTCAAAATTATAATGTATTAGAATTTCTCTTGAATATTTACTTTGCTTCAAATGATATGATATTATGAGAATGAAAGAATGAATGAAAGAAATGACAGAAATGAAATAATGAAGATATGAGATAATTTCGCACAGATAATGATAAGAGATAATCAAAAATCAAAGACAAATAAAGGGGCGAACCTGCTATGGTGTACACCCTAGTTCGCGAATCAAAATTTCGCAAGAGGCAAATGTAAGACCTAAAGTGCGTCATAAAAGGGGGTACCTGCTAACATGGCTCAGGGGAAAGGTTACACCGCCCCTGGAACCTAAGTCATGGAGATTTGGGGTCAATAAAGCCCATCCAGGAGAGGTACCTTGGAGTTTCAACCTAAGCTTATGACTTGGGTTGGAAGACCGAGGGTCTCTTCTAAGGAGTCAGCATATGATCAAGGCACCGAGGTACACGGTTGAGCCAAGATTTCCTGGGGCATTTGAAGTGTCTCGGCCATTCTTGGCAAGTATTGGCGTATGTTGCACTCGGCCCGAAGAAAACTCCACTTAGGGTGCAGTCTCGTAACCATAAGCCCTATAGGAAAAAGGGATAAGAGGCTGCGAAAACAACTGGTTGTTGTTAAGACCGGATGGGAGGATCTAGTCTTGTATGGCCGATGTACGCCTCCTTGAAGGGGCAACCAGGGGGAAGATAAGGGCGGCACCCTCCATTAGGGAGCTGATAAGTGTCTTAAGACACAAATGTCATGAGGCTTTATTTTCGCAAGAAAATTTTAGGCTTGTCATATTTGTACGACAATCCTGAAGAGGCAATAATACAAAAGACAAAGATAAGACGATATCAATGGGTCAGTACATGAAAGTGTAAGGACGTCCTGCGATTTCGTCGCAAGACGGCAATGTCATGGGGCTTTACGTTCACAAGAATATTTAGGCCTGTCATATTGTCGCATGAAAAATATCCTGCAGAGGCAATAATACTAGATAAATGATAAGACAAGATCAATGGGTCATTACATGAAAGTGTAAAGACGGCCTGTGATTTTGTCGCAATGGCAAAAGGTGGCAAAATAAGACCTTTAACTAGGAAGGCAAAATAAGACCACATGAGAAAGTAAACAAATAAGCTTGCAAAAATGAGTAAGCAATTAAGGTTGCGAAAATGATTATATGTAAGAAAATAAGCTTGCGAATATGTACATGGAAATGAAACTGAGGCAACGAAAATGACATACATTTGATATCATGATCATATTATTATGCGATACTAATAGTGCAGGAATAAGGAAAACTGAGGCAGAAGTAAGAACTTACGAGGAACAATAAATACGCGAAGAAGAATGCATATACTAAATACAAAGCCATAGAAATGAAGAATGGAAGCGATTTAAAGCTACATCAATTTTAGAGCGGCAAAATGAGCTAAGTAAATAAAAATTAGCTATACATTGCAGTAGATAAGCATTCTCATCATACAAGCGTCATACTCGCATCATGAAAGCATCGCATAAGCATTTCATGGCATAAACATCGCATACACATTTCATAACATAATCATTACATAAGCATTATATTCGCACAAGTATTTTACAAAACCTCGCAGAGTTATTCAGAATTTCGCAGAATTATTCAGAATTTCGCATAATTATTAAGAATTTCGCAGAATTATTCAAAACTTCGCAGACTTATTCATAATTTTGCAGAATTATTCAGAATTTCGTAGAATTATTCAGAATTTCGCAGAATTATTCAGGATTTCGCAGGATTCTTCAGTATTTTGCAGAATGTGATTATTTCGCAAGATGTGATTATTTCGCTCAATTATTTCACACGATTATAAGTAACTTGAAGAGATTATACTATCACATGAGCACAAAGCATGAGGCAGAGGCAAGATGAGAATGAAGACACAACTTGCTCATTCAACATTTTCTCAAGGATTCTACCCTCATAGATAAAGAACAGAGGCAACTATGGATTACCGAGAAAACATTTTATGTTCTTTATCTTCTCGGCAAGAATCATTTCCAAAATGGACGTTCACTAATGAACAACAAGAATCCTCATCAAAAATGGAATAATAATTTCGCATGAATAGAGGCAATACTTATTACTCGCATTCAAAGATGAATACTTCTTCAAGGATACTTCATACTTCATATACTTCTTCAAGGATACTTCATACTTCATACTTCTTATACTTCTTCAAGGATATTTCATACTTCGTATACTTCAAGATGATACTTCTAATTACTTTTCAAATCTTCGGAACTTCGCAAAAGAATAGAGGCAAGTACGTACTTTTCAAGTCCAGTATTCTTTCGCTCGTTCCTTCATCAACAAAGATCAAAGATTACTACAACAACAGATTTTTGCTTAAAGATCGCTCTTCAAGCAATATTCAAGGAAAAAGAGGCAAGATGTAGGATCCAAATATCGCACAACACATTTTATTAGTGTGCGAGATTTAATTATTTTAGCTTGAGAGAATGTAGCAGAGCTTGCGAAAATTATAGAGAAATAGAGAGCCTGCGAAATTATAAAGAGAGCTTGCGAGCTTGCGAGAATATGAGTTGTATGTGAGCTGTTATCCACTATGTAAACACTATATAAAGAGGAAAGCAGGAGAGAGAAAGGGGGGGGGAGAATTTTAGGAAGAGAGAGATATTTTTTAGAGAGAGACTTTATTTTCTTTATCATCTTCTTCCCCTAAAACTAGATCTAGAGCTCTACAAAATATCCATTAATGGAGATTTTAAATGTAATACTTATGTAATTTCAACAATCATAGTGAAGAACCATGGATGTAGATCATATTGATCGAACCATGTAAAAATTCCTTGTGTCAATTTATATTTCTAGTATTTATATTTGAAATTTAGGTGATTAATAAGATTTAGATCTAGAAATTATTATAAGGGGTGTGTTGTAGGAAATCCTTGAACTACATTAACGAAGAAACTGCAAATGCAGAAAAACACCTAGACCTAGTACAGATTGAACACGCACTGTATTAAGCCGCTACAGACTCTAGCCTACTCCAAATTAACTTCGGTCTGGACTGTAGTTGAACCCCAATCAATCTTACACAGATCCAAGGTACACTTATGCTCCTACGCCTCTGATCCCAGCAGGATGCTACGTAATTGATTCCCTTATTTGATCTCACCCACAACTAAGAGTTGCTACAACACAAAGTCGAAGACTTTAATAAACAAATCTGATCACACAGAAAAGTCTATAGTAATAGATAAATTCGTCTCCCACGAATAAACCTATGAGTTTTGTTCCGTCTTTTGATAAATCAAGGTTAACAGGAACCAATCAATAACCCGGACTTATATTCCCGAAGAACAACCTAGTATTATTGATCACCTCACAATAATCTTAATCGACGCAGCGAAAAAAGATATTGTGGAATCACAAATGATGAGACGAAGTGTTTGTGATTTCTTTTCTATCTTGCCTATCGGAGATATAAATCTCAAGCCAATTATTTCAATTGTACTCGTATGATAGAAACAACAAGATCAGATCATACAACTACAAGAAAAGTAGTATCGGTCTGGCTTCACAATCCCAATGAAGTCTTTGAATTGTTAACATGGTTTTAGAAGAAGAAAACCAAAGGTTAAAGGAGAATCGACTCTAGCTTAGCAAACTAGTATCACACGTAAAGTGTGGGGATTAGGTTTCCAAGTTTCCAGAGTTCTCCCTTATATAGTCTTTCAAATCATGGTTTGCAATCAATGTTAGCTTAGTAACAAAGCATTCAATATTCACCGTTAGATGAAAACCTGATTAGATTCAAGCTAATATTTCTCAACCGTTGGATCGAAAACTTAGCTTGTTACACACAAACGAAATGTTCAATTTTGGGTTTATAAACCGTACCCTAACATTAACATTTGTTGGTTCAACAATAGTCAACCAAATGGTTAGCCAAATGATCACTCTCATATCAACATATTCTTCTTCACCATAACTAGTTTAAATGACTCAAATGAACTATTTAGAGAGTTGTTCAATTGCTTAGATCTTATGTAACTACACAAGAAACAATCGAAGAAAAAACAGTTTGATTCACTCGAATCGGTTCATGAACTTTATAGCCACGGTTTGCAAAAGCATTCCTTAGTTTATATAAACATTAGTTCAAGAACAACCGGTTTTAGATATAACCTACCGTGGATGGGGAAAAATGGTTCGCTGTTTTTTTGGGAAAGTGAAGAGTCGAGCGTGTCGTCGAGACTCCTCGACCGAGAAAACTGCTTAACCTCACGCAGATGCACTCCAAATAGAGTGCTTAGATTCGAGAGATCAATTTGTAGGACTCCGGCCTAAACCAAGTCAATGGCCGTTCCAGAGTCAATTCGGTCGCAAAGAGGGAGATAGGTTGATCTGTAGGAGAGAAGATGAGAATTGTGTGGAATCAATGATGATCAAGGATTGTGGATGTGTTGAAGGTTTTTGTAATAATTGGTAAAATGTTGAGTTCGAATAAGTTATGATGGATTGATGAATTCTTCAGAGTAGTTACTCGAGAAATTTTGTGTGGACGATTGCCGATAGCTAGTGATCATTCGTTATTTTAAATCATGAATTCAGAGAATTATTTATATTTTCAGAGTTGTGAACACCTTGATCCCTGTAAGTGTGACGGTTTTATGAGTGGAAGAGTGGGCAAGTGGAAGATCGTGGTAAAGTCAGTTCCATGTCATGTGGAGACTTGACGGATCGTGCACCCACTACTTTGCTAACTCCTTCAACCGTTTACACACATTATGCACATTTCTCGTCGTGGATGAAATCCACGTGCTGTAGGCCTCCAGACCAAAACCCTAGTTGTTATCCCCCAATTTGACGTGATTGATGTCTCACGAATCGTGGAGTCTGCATGATAGACGTTTATTTAGTTTGTCAGTTGTTGACTGATTAGACAATGAGTCTAGGTTTTGTTGAATCGAGCATGTTTGAAAAATGCTCAGCGATTCATGAATGTTAATGTTGCTCGTCTGAGCAAATATTGTAAATTCGAAGAGTTGTTGAATATTGATGAGTTACTGAATATATGTGGATTATTCGAGCAACTGAGCAAGTATTGCTCGATTCGACAAAATACTGATAAATTACTGAATATTGATAGTTGGATCAATATTCGAGCAACTGAGCAAGTATTGCTCAATTCGACGAATTACTGAATATCGAGAATTTAACGAGCAACTTGCTCAATTCGACAAAATAATGAATGATAATGACTTGACGTACAATTGAGCAAGTATCGCTCAATTTGGCAAATTACTGAATGTTGATAATTTGTCGTGCAATTGAGCAAGTATTGCTCAATTCAACAAATTACTGATAAATTACCAAATATTGATAGCTGGATCAATATTTGAGCAACTGAGCAAGTATTTCTCGATTCGACAAAATATTTATGGGTGATGTGACCCAATAAAATATTAAAATATTAGTAAGCTACCAAATATTATATGATTAATTCAGATGTTGGTTGTTTTATCCATCATAAATTCATTAGTGTTTGAATCGTGCTCAGAGTGATGATTCGTGGAGCATTTATTCAAAACCTTAATTTCAGATCATAGTTGATGCATCGTTGAAATAGGTCATGACTGATAGAGGGACCGACCACATGGGATGATGGGCGTCCATGTGGTGCCTGGTGCTCGAGTGAGCATGCACCAGGGTTCTCAGTTTGAGGATTGGTGAAAGAATAATGATTAAATGTTGGTTTCATCATTTGCTGAAATATTGCTAGGTTCAACATTAGGTGATAAAACCTAAGTATGAAAGTTAGGGACCGACCAAGATAGCATGGGACCGGCTCTTGGTGGTCACGTGACCAGTTGTTGGCCGTTTGAGCAATCCCCAGGTTGGTTGGAGATAGTTTGGGCCCAATACGAGCAATTGAGAAAATTAGGTCAGAATTATGAAAACGTGTGGGACCGGCCTTGTGAAAGCCCTAATGACTCTGGTCGATCATGAAGGCATGCACGTGTTTCCGTGGTGCCCGTGTCTCCGTACTGAGAGTTTCAGTATTTTGTGATGTGCGTTCGAGCAATGTTGTGAATTTTCAGAAGAGTTTCATCTTGACTGAAATTCTTGATTTGTGTTGGAATGAGCATGTATGCTCAATTGATCAATATTTTGTAAATATTAAAATAAGTGTATTTTAATATTTAAAATTGTCGTGAGAGGCTAACCGGTTGTGTGACCTGTTGGCTTTTGGTTTTTCATGATTTGAGCAAAATTTGAGAAGTTATGACGAAATCATGATTTTTGCTCAAACCAAGGAGTTTCATGAATTTAGGAAAATAATAATTATAAAAGACTAGGGATTGCAAGGTGTGGTATCGGCCATGTCTAGGGCATGGCAGTCCGGCTATGTTGCCCGGTCCCGCACACTTTTCCCTATTTTATAATATTATTTTTCATAAATCCTTGAAGTTATGGAGAATCCTTGGAGTTATGGAGAACCCATGAGTTTTTGTTGAAACAAAGGAGTTTCATAAGATTAGGGAATAATAATTATAAAAGCTAAGGATTGTGAGGTGTGGGACTGACCACGGCTCGGGCATGGCCGGCCGGCTAGGTTGCCCGGTCCCGCACACCTTTTCTTATTTTATAACATTATTTCATGAATCCATGAAGTTATGGAGGATTCATGAGTTTTTGCAAAAACAAGGAAAGTTGCTAAAACCAAGGAGTTTTCATGGGTTCATGAAATAACAAAAAAATAAGGAAAATAATGGAAGAGGCATGGACCTACCATGGCTAGGGCACGGCCGGCCGGTGAGCCCGGCCCTGGGCGCCTCTTATTATTTAATTAATATTTATTGTTTTCTCATGTTTTGTATAGGATTCCTCATTGTTTCATATTTTTTGGATGCTCGTTCGTGCATCCGGGTACTCAGTCGTGCATCATTGTCGAATACACTTGCACCATTTTTATGGGGCTTACTGAGTGATGATCCAGATGCCCGGTTATTGAGTATTTATTACTAATTTATGAAATTCAGTGGAGACTAATTCATGAAACTGAGTAATAAAAATGAATAGGTATTTATTATTAATTCATAGGTTCAGCTGTGGATTCGACTACGAATTTAGAATAATAAAGCAAGCATTACCATCCTATGAGATCGTGGATGCAACCATAAAATCAGAGTAATTAAAATTATCTATCACCATTTCATGAGATCAACTGTGGATTCGATCATGAAATCAGAATAATGAGATAATGTAGTAGTTTATTGCCATTCTATGAGATCAAGTCGTGGATTCGATTATGGAATCAGAGCAATTGTTATTGCCATTCCATGGGATCAGGCCGTGGATTCGACCATGGAATAGGAGCAGAAATAGATTATTCTGGGAATTCAGTAGTGAATGTCGCGGCAGAATTAATCTATTGCAGAAAAGATATTAACCAGTTAAAGTGTCACATCTATTCTGAATGGTGCATAGTCAGGGATTCACGGTGTTGTTTACGACCTGAAGGCGTTAGTGCTCTCAATCTACGGAGAACCTCCTGAATCTATACACGGTCTCTCCACATAATCAGGGAACGGTGAGTGTCACTGACGTCCTGAAGGCGTCCGCCGCCCAACTATTCTTCTATGTGGAGGTGGGTCTCTCTCCTGCAGTCAGGGAACAGTGAGTATCACCGACGTCCTGAAGGCGTTAAGCTCTCAATCTACGGAGAACCGCCCAAATACGTTATTCTGCATAAAGGTCACGAAGAAATTTCAGGGATCGAACGCTCAGCTAGTGGAGGCTTTTCGAAAACATATTCATCATGGCTTCGTAAAATATGAATCGTTGCATGCCTGAAAGCCGTGTCAAAAACATGCCTCATGATTTTACGGTTTTTACCTTTGTTGAAAATCCACCATCTACATTAAGTCCCCTGCTTAGTGAGGAACAGTCATGTTCCACAGTAACCATTAAATGGTGATTTTTAGTTGACGAGATCAGTGGTCGAGCTCAGTCTACAAAGGTAGTTTCAGAATCTTCGATTTACCCCAATGATGTCATGTACGGGCAAATGCACAGATGAGGGCCCTGATATCAAGATGGAGTATCACCTCATATGCGCGGAGAGATAAGGCATTGCTGATTTGAGCGTTCAGAAGCCTAGTTATGGTCGGTTTAGGATTCATGGGCCCAAGTCCAAAAAAGGAAACCCATGTTTTATTAGGTTTTGGAAATAAATTTGATATAAAAGGGAAGAAGCCCTAAAATTCTTTTTGAGTTTTGATTGACCGACCACTCTTCTCCTCTCCATCACTTCACGAGCAGTAGCATGAAAATTCGTCGGAACCAGCACCGCCGCCTGTCCGACCACCATCCGGGCAAATTCCGGCCGCCGCCGACAGGTAAGTCCGTCTGTTCTTTTTTTTTTTGCTGTATGTTTCGTGATTGATGAGTTGTTCACAAAACAAAAAATCCCATGGTTGCATGCATGCGTAGGATTTATGAAGGATTTTCAGAAAACGTATATATATGCCTGTTTTTTCGTTAGTTGAAGGAACGAGCAAAAATCCCTAATATGGAAGAGATTCATAAACTTTGAACAAACATGGTCTAGTTGCAGTAGCAAAAGTTTTGTTTATTAGGTTTCATGAAAACCCAAGTTTGTTTTCGAAGCGTGAATTTTGCAAATACTTTTAAGAACGTAGGTTTGTTCGTAAAAGTAATAAATAATAATCCTTAGGGTTAAAGGAATTTTGAAAAGACCCGGAGTTCATGATGAAAAATTGTAGTTGCAGGAAATCCTACAATACATCCCTCACAAGAATTCATGATATTCAATACATCTTTAAAATCAACAATCAATCTTTTTATTAATTGAGTTATCAATACATCTTTAAAATCAACAATCAATCTTTTTATTAATTGAGTTATCAATTATACAAGAGGAAGGAAATCAAGAATGTAAATACTACATCTCGCAGGATCTTTTTCCCTATATAGTTTTTTTTTCCAAAACCTTTCTTTGACTCTCTCCTTCCGCAATTTGCGCTCCCCGCTAAAATCTTTTTCTTCATCCTTTCTAGCGCCGGGATCTTAATCTTCAATCTTCCATCCATTCCCATACTCGATAAATGGCTTTCATCAGTCGCATAAAAACTTCAAGAAGTTCAACAGAAGTTGCTCGGAGAAGGTTTTACATCTATCAACCATTCCTGATCAAGAACCTTCATCTATTCTTTCGCAGAAAAGTTTTTCCCATCATCAATGTGATGATCAAAAGATTATAGTCTCGCTCTACTGCCTTCGCGGGACTTCCTATTCCCTTTGTACAATCCTGAGTTGCCTTTATTTTATGAAATTTTGGCCCATGAAAAATTCTCCTGGCTGTTTATCAATGTCAGTTGCTTGAGTTCGCTTGCAAGGGCAAAGGATCTTTATACTCTAACTCAATAAATCCCAAATTCGCAGACTTGGAAATAGCTGTTGAGAAGTACATCATGGGAAAACTTTTGAAAAAAATTACTCAGTGATAATCTTGAAATGCGAAATGATAATGTCTTCTAAATTGCTTGCAAGGTGATATTGATTGGCACCTTGCCTCCAAAGATGAGAAATGGTTTGATTTTAAATGGTCCTTATCATGGGGCTCAAGACGCTCTTCCTGCGAATCTCAAGCATCCTTGGGAATTCAAATGGCCCGAGAAGAAGAAAGAGGTATGTTTCCGATTTCAAATTTGGCTTTCATGAGAAATTTCTCGAGCAGCCGCTGAGAAGAAGCTACAAAAAGGATCCGTTTGAGGATACTGACATTGCTTCGATCGCTAAAGTAAGAATCACTTCCTTCTTCTTATTTAAAACAATATTGTTGCCTAATCTTTACGCCGTATGGAAGGTTGGAGCCGAAGAAACACGCGAAGACGGGTAAGGGTAAAACTGTCGCCTAAATCCTTCTAAATGTTTAGCTCAAGCTTTTAAATTCATATAAACCATGAATCGAATCCTTCTCTCGCCAAGAAGATTCCATCGTCTTCTCAGAGTTTCATGGGAGATGCTTTGAAACGTCTGCTTTACCTCAAAATATATATATGTTTTAATGATTTTTCTATCTTCTTTATAGGTTGAAGAATCTCCTTGTAGTTGCCTCAGACCTTGAGAGAAGAAGACGAACAATCTTGAAAAGAAGAATTTGCACTGAGCAAGAAGATTCTTTCAAAAAGTTAAACACCGAACTTGACTCCCAAAAAGGATAAGGTTCCACTTCAAAACGCCAATCAGAACTTTATGGTATAAAATTTTTCCTCCTTTTACTATTTTTATTTTATTAACGTTTGCTACCAACTTATTACTTTCGCGGTATATAATCTCTCCGATGAGGCTATTCTTTCTCCATACATTTCTGATCCTATGGATAATAATCTTCTTCTCGCCACCTTCTTAAGTAGGTTCATAATGTGAACTTCAGATGAGAAATTGAGCATAGATCTTGCTCCAACCAATTTAAACGAATGTTTGTCCCATAAAGAAACCAAAATTTTGAGGAAGAAAATTAGTGACCATATAGATGATAAAGATCGTGTCAAAAAATGAATTAAAATTGAGCGAGATGAATTGCGCAACGCTTAGTGAGCGAGAAGATCAAATTGCTCTCTCCTGTTATAAACAGTGACGACGAATTCGCCTGGGCCAAGAAAAGTTTTAGATAATGCCTTAAATAACCTAGCATCCTTCACGCCATACTTCCTTGGTTAAAGATATGATATCTCGACAGAGAAGGTTGCTTATTATACCTTATTACTTCTTATTTCGTAGTATTGCTTGTAAATTGTTAACTTGTTATTTCTTATTTGCAGAATCTGAGAAGAAGTCGCCAGAATTGAAGAACTTCCAAGTTTTCTAAATTTATTAAAAGTGAGAATTTTAGCAATGATGATGTTCGCTTTTCGCAATGGAGGCATGGAGTATGTTTGTAAGTGACCACAATATCCTCTGCATTCATATCCCTGCCTCCTTGAAAAGGTTCCTCGAGAATCAGTTAAAATCAACAATCAATCTTTTTATTAATTGAGTTATCAATTATACAAGAGGGGAAGGAAATCAAGAATGTAAATACTACTCTAAACTTTATCTCTCCTCAAAACTTTTTCTTCACTCTAAAAAGATCTCCCCCTTTCCTTAAGCCCGTTGGCTCTTTATATAGAACATTACATAGTGGATGTTCAATGTACTAATGTCATCTTCGATCTCTCGGTTTCTTCTCAATTTTTCTCCATGTCCTTTATTTTTGATCTTACTTGCTAAGTATCGCAAGTGTACAAATGTTAAATCTCACTAACGTTGCGCTCCAAAATCTCGCTAAGTCTTCACATCTTTCTCGTGTTCAATTAATCCATTAGAAGATGTAAAGATCAAGAACATTTATTGATTGAATTCATGAAGTGTTTACTTCTCATCATCCGTCATTCTTATCACCTCGCTAAGTCTTCATCTTCTCGTGTTCCGCGATACCTTCGCGATATGTCGTTCATGGATTTTGCAAGGGTATTAGTGTTGTGATATTTTGATCCTATATCTTGCCTCTTCTCATGTCTTCTCTGCGAAGAAGAGAATGTCATGAGAACTAGTACCTTCGAAATGCCGCAACTGTTCATTTCCCATATTTTTTCTGCATTGACATGATCTTGTACTCTTACACAAAATTTATTACACGTATCTTTTCTTCCATCCATTCCTTGACACGTCTTTTTCAACCGTTATTTCTCAACCGTTCATGTCTACTATTCGCATTAAATGTGTTTATCTTTTCGAGAATTCTCCTTCCTATATATATTCTTCTCATTCCTCTCTTCTTCTCTTTTACTTTCCTTCTTATTTTCTTTGTAACTTTTCTTCAAAGCTCCTTCGTAACTTCCGCTTCTGCTGCTGTAAATCTTTTTCTTTCTACTTCTTTTGATCTTCAGTTCTCTATTCATTCCCCTACTGAAAATGGCTCCAGTTGGTCGTAAATATGAAACTTCTCTTGAGAAAGTTCAGAAAGATTTCAAAGAAAAGGGTTTCACACTAACCACCATTCCCAATCAAGAACCTAAATCCATTCTTTCTGCCAAACTTTTTGATGATCATCATTGTGATGATCACCTTCCCATTCCTATCAATGACCTTGATCTTCCCTTGTTTTATGAAATTCTCGCTCATGCGAAATTCTCGCGAGCTGTCTACCAGTTGAGTGGGGATTGTATTCGTCTGATGCTTGAGTTCGCCCACCGTGGTGCTGGTAGAGGATCTCTTTACTCAAATGAAGTCAGGGATCCTGAAGTCGCGAACTTAGAAATATTCACTGAACAATACACAGTAGAGAGCTTCTTCGAGAATTATGAAGTAATAAACATGAAGAAAGATAGAACTCGCTGGGGTGCGCGCTTGAAGAAGAGAGAAAATGTTGCCAGCGATAAAATGCTAATGCAGGGCATAGACTGGCATTCTGGCAAGAACAACATTCCTCATCATTCTAAAGACGATAGATGGTGCGTCTTCCTGTTGGTTCTGAAAGGACCTTATATTTCAGGTTCCAATGTGCTTCCTGCGAATCTCACCAACTACCAACCTTGGGTTTGGACCGAGAAAGCAAAAGAGGTATTTTTCTTAAATTTCGCTCAGTTATATAACCTTCACTCCTTTTTATACCTATTGATCTTGCGAAAATTTCAGATTATCAAACTAAGGAAAAGTTACAAAAGGAATGCCAAGGAAAGTACTCTAGCGGCGCTCCGTTCGATCACGGATGAAGTAAGAAATACTTTCTTTTGCTATTTTTAACAATATTGTTGCCTTTGTTTCTTATCTTCATTCGTGTGCGAAGGTTGGTGTTGAATTTGCTGGAGAAGAAGAAATTTCTGAGGCTGCGAAGGCCAAAGGCAAAGGTAAAGGTCCTCTTAGCAAGGGGAAGTCCACTGTCCCACCTTCAAAGAAACGAAAGATTCACTCTCCTTCTCCTTCAAATCCTCAATCTAATGAAAACTCTAATGATGAAGATAATGATGATGTTGATACTTCTCTCGCAAAGGAGAATTTTCCAACTGACTCTTCTATGGCGCAACTATCCAGCATCTTCTCTGACTCCATGCAAGGGACTGGGGATGATAGCCTTTCTAGTATGTGCAAAGCCCTCGCGAGTATCTGCGATGCTCCTTTACTAGAAAGTGATGATTCTCTTCATGGGGTCTCTAGATCTGTGACTCCCATATTTCTAAACTCGCTTGGTGCCTTGGTATGTCTTTATTCCCTTATTTCTTCATAGTTTTGATTTTAGATTATATCTTGTTAATTCCTTCATTCTACTTCACAGTCCGGGAGAGCTTCCTTTGTTGTTGCCTCAGATCTTGAGAAAAGGCGTGGGGTTCTTGAAAAGAAGAATCTTCAACTTCGCAAGAAGAACGAAGAACTAGAGGCTGAAACTGTTACTCTTCGCGAGAAGAATAAACAATTAGAGGTTGATTCTTCCAATCAAAAGAAAAAGATATCTAGTCTTCAAAGTGCCAACCAGAAACTTTATGGTATGAAACTTTTCTCTTTTTCCTTTGCTTCGTTTTCTCATTATCTTCCCTCATCTGATTTACCATTTTCGCAGACGTCTATAATCTTTCTGATGAGGCAACTCTCCTTCGCTCATTCCCTAACTCTATGGATAATGATACCCTTCTTGAACACCTCAATAAATCTTTGAATAGTTTTTCAAATGACAAGATTAAGTCTCTTCCCATAAATAAACTTCAATCCAAATTTCGCCTCTTAGAAATTGACCATAGATCCAGCTTGGGTTTAGCCAACAAATTTAAACGTTTCTATCTTTCTTCTAAAGAGAATATTAATGCTTTAAGAAAGAAGATCAGTGATCTCATAGATGATAAAGATCGCATCGCTAGACAAGGTGCTCAAGCATTAGCGAAATTCCAAAAGACTCTTCTTGAAATCCAAATTGAACGAGATGAATCTAATCGCAGAAATGTTATGCTTAGTGAAAGAGAAAATCAAATTCGCTCCCTTCTTCTCATAAATAATGATGATGAATTCGCTTGGGCTGCGAAAGTTCTAGATGATGCCAGAAATAACTTAGGTGTTAACGTTAGTCTTCAAGCTGAGCATACGACCTTGGTTAGAGATATGATTTCTGACAGAGAAGGTTGTTAATTGTTCTTCTTTGTTTAATTGTTTATTTTTCATAAAATTGTCATCAAGTTGTTAATTCATTGTCACACGTTCGCAGAGGCTGAAGAGAGATTTCGCAAGAGGATTGAAGAACTTGAGTCTGAGAAGGAGCAGCTCGCAAAGAACCTTTCTTCTCGGGATGATAAATATTCTAGATTGAAAAGGCAACTACAAATTACTGTTGCGAAATTTAAGAATGATGCTACTCTCTTTCGCAATCGAACTATTGAGATGGTCTGCGATGACAATGGTATCCCTCATTCCAAATATCCTTGCCTTCTTGAAGAAATCCCCAAGAATGTGCCTTCTCTGGATATCTCTGACAGCGATGCTAGCGAAGAAGAGGAATCTGATGAAGATGAAGAAGAAAGATCTGATGAAGATGATGAAGAAGAAGAATCAAACGAGAAATAGTTCTATTTTCATTCTTCTCATTTTGTAGAATCTGTACATTCATTCTTTCAATCTTCTATTTTTGTACTCTTATGCTGCAAATTTCTTGGATCTTCCAATACAAGCTTTATCTTTGTTGTTCCTTTCTGCACATGTTAAAAGAGCAATTCTTTTTTTTTTTTTTTTTTTTTGCAATACAGTTAGTCAATATATTGTCAATCTTTTTCATACTATGAGTGTGTAAATCTATCATATGAAGACAAATAACATGCTCTTATTCTATTCATTCCCATACTTGCCTCTGTTATTTGTTTTCAAATGAAAGTGTAGTTGCAGGATTTCCTACACTACACCCCTTACTATATTCAACACAATTGATTCATTAAAAGATGATTAACTATGAATTTGATTAATTATTTTCTTGAAATGTTTACAAAGAAAATTAGAACAGAGTTCAAGAAGTTACAATCACTCTAAAGTTTCTCTCTCTTAATATCTTATTTCCCAATTCAAAAAGACCCCCTTGCAACAGACTTACTTGACCCTTTATATAGGGTATTACATAGTGGATGACAGCTAAGCCGTCCTTTATTTTCGGGAATCTTTCACGAAGTGTCGCAGATGTACAAATGTTAGCTCTCGCGACACTCCTAAATCTCGCCAAGTCTTCACACTTTCCTCATGTTCTGACTATCGTCATTCGTTACGTCATTTATTTTTCTTCCCTGCGACCCCCTCACAATGTCGTTGTCTATTATTCTCGCGAAGTGTTGTTGTCGCAATATTCTGATCTTACATCTTGCCTCTTTTTTCTTGAATATTGCTTGAAGAGCGATCTTTAAGAAAAAATCCGTTGTTGTGGTAGTCTTTTTATTTTTGTTGGCGAAGGAAAGAACAAAAGAATACTGGACTTGAAAAGTACGTACTTGCCTCTATTCTTTTGTGAAGTTCCGAGGTTTTGAGAGGTATATATGAAGTATCCTTGAAGAAGTATTTGAAGTACTGAATCCTTCAAATATATAAGAAGTATTGCGAATTCATCATGTGAAACTCTCGCTCCATGTTTTTTGTTTCCTGCGAACCAATATTTTGAATTACCGCAGCCGTTCACTTTCTATTCATTTTTCTTTTACCGACAAGATTCCATGAATTTAGGAATGACTGCTTACACGTATCTAAGATTTTAATTTTTACCGGTTCTTCCGGTTACCCTTCTCCCGTCTATTTAAAGAGGAATTCCCATTGAAGATTTTTCTCTTCTTTTACTTCATTTTCTTCATTGTCTGCAACTTTTCTCTGCCATTTCCCTTCATCGTCTTCTTCATTCTCTTCCTGTTACAATTCTTCTGCTACTGTTTTCATGGCGTCAAGGTCTGTTGATTTTTCCAATTTTGATTATTTCATGATTGATCTCTCTAATTGTAATCTTTTATTTGAATATTGTTCTTCTTTTAACGTTTCTCCTACCATTTTTGTTTCAGCAAGGATAATCCCAACACCAAATTCACTGTTAAGAACCCTAACGTTTCTTCGGGTTCAAAATCGAAGTCCTTTGCTTCTAAAAACAGCCTGCGAGTGGCAAAAATGATGGTAGATCCCCCAAGAAACCTCGCTATTCTAAACCGGTTGCACTTCCTGTTTCTTTTCCTGGGTTCAAACTTATTACTTCTCCTGCAGTACCTTCGCAAGACAACCCTGCCTCTCTAACGATTGCTTCGCAGAATAAGCCAGCTTCTTCTCCTCCAGATAATCTGTCTCCTCCTGCGACATCCTCGCAGGACAAATCAATTCCTGAGTTTTCTGTCAACGAAATCCTTCAAAATGTACCCCTCTCAACTTTTACTCTTAATACTTCTGTCTTGCCTCCACCTATTAGTCAAGTTTCTTCAACTGGCATTTTTATGACCAAGAATGATTCAACTCTTCCCTCCTCTTCCTCTGAATCTATCCCTCTTACCAAAGAAAATTTGGAAGGGATAGATATAGCTTTCAAAATTTTATCAGACACCATGAATGTTGTCAAGAAAACTTCCATTGATCCTATCAAGTCCAGCGTTTTTGAATCCTTGAATAAATATTTTGGCTCTGATACAATGTCGCGAACATCTTTAGAACAAGAAATTAAGGTATTAAAGAATAACCTTCTCAACATTACACTGGATCGCGATAATCTTTGCAAGAAGAATGAAGACTTAAAAGGTACGCTTTTTTTTTTTTTTTTTTTTTTTTTTTTTTGATTACTCAAGACCTTGTTCGTCCTTCAAGCTTTAAACCAGAAGCGAAAAATGGAGATATATCAGTTGGAATCTACTGTTGAAGAAATTCGAGTTGATAAAGATGCTTGGTTGGAGCAATACAACCAATTAGATAATCTTCATTCCTATGCTGTCGACCAAATAAATATAATCTTTCTAAAGAAAATGTTGATTTAGCTCAGAAACACGACTTGTTAAGTAATGACTTATCTCAACTCTCGTACTCTTTGTCTAAAGCTAATCTAAGGTTGGAAACTTTATCAGATGAGAATGGAACTCTTTCAAAAGAAAAGCGAGCTCTTTTAAACAAGGTGTTTGGTTACTCGCAACAGTATGATATTTGTCAGAAATTGTGTAGAGAGCAAGAACAATCTCTTCGCTCGCTGAGAAATAATCTTGAAGAAGTTACTGCCGAGAAAGATAAACTCATTCAGGGTAGAATAACCTTAAGTGTAAAAGCAAACCAACTTAAGGATCAATGTTCCCAACTGGAAAAATCCAATTCTTCCCTCGCAAAAGAAAATTCCAAACTTATTTCTAACGAAAAAAATATGCGAGCTCGTCTGAAGGGATTAGTTGGTGACAATTTTGATATCGTCATGAATCAATTGGAGAATAGTTGTTCGGCTTTAACCCAGCATCTTATCTCGCAAAAGGAAGGTAGTCATAAAAGTTGACTGCCTCATCTATTCTTCTTTTATCAGGGTTTCATAATTTTTATTTGTTGTAATATTTTTTTATTTCTATTCTTTGTTTCGCAGAGTCTGAGAAAAATCTTCACTCCTCCCTTACTGCTTTGAAATCCGATCACTCAAAAACTCGCAAGGAGAATAAAATGCTTGCTACTTCCCTTATGCATTCTCGCGACAGAGCAGAAAGAAGATTCAATTATATGTGCGACTACAAAGATATAGAGAGTAAAAATCAGCAGAAAGCGCTCCTTCGTCAACTTCATCTTAAAGCTGAAGTTCTTGTGAATGATGTTTTGCTATCTAAATCTCTTGACCCTGTATCTGTTGCACCTCTGGAAGAAGTGATGATGAAGTTCCTAGCTCCCCTGATAGTGACTACGATTATGAAAGCTGCGAGGACGTCACAATTGATGAACTTTTCAATAAGGATCCGAATGAAGAAACTTCTGATAAAAATCGTCCAATTGGCGAAAAGGAGGTTGATAAAGTTGTTGAAGAACCTGTAACATCTCCTGTTGTTGAGAGAAATGTCGTGGAAGATTGAATTATTATTGTAATTTTTTCTTTTTAAACTTCTTTAACCGGATGACTTTTTGCATAGGATGCTTTGGAATTTTTGTTGATGTACTCTTTTTGATTTGCAACCTTACATCCCTTATTTTCTCTTTCTATCTCACTTTAGATTTGCAATTATAATCTCGCCAACATATTCGCTTCCTTTATTTGTGTTGAAATTTATAATTGCGACAAGATCGCAGGACGTCTTTACAAAAAATGCAATGACCCCTTGATCTTGCCTTATCATTGTTTGTGTGGTCTTATTTTGCCTTCCTAGTTAAAGGTCTTATTTTGCCACCCCTCGTTGCGACAAAGTCGCAGGACGTCTTTACATTTTCATGTAACGACCCATTGACCTTGTCTTATCATTTCATAAGCATTTTTGCCTCTGTAGGATATTTTATTTGCGACAATATGACAGGTTTAAATATTCTTGCGAGTACATAATCCCATGACATTGCCGTCTTTGCGACGTGATCGCAGGACGTTTTTACATTTTCATGTAAAAACCCATTGATCTCGTCTTAAATTTTCATTAATATTTTTTCCTCTTCAGGATCATCGCACAAATATGACAAGCCTAAATTTCCTTGCGAAAATAAAGTCTCATGACATTTGCTTCTTTTGACACTTATCAGCTCCCTAATGGAGGGTGCCGCCCTTATCTTCTCCCTGGTTGCCCCTTCAAGGAGGCGTACATTGGCCATACAAGACTATCTCCTCCCATCCGGTCTTAACAACAACCAGTTATTTTCGCAGCCTCTTATCCCTTATACCTATATGGTTTATGGTTACGAGACTGCACCCTAAGTGGAGTTTTCTTCGGGCCGAGTGCAGTATACGCCAAGACTTGCCAAGAATGGCCGAGACACTTCAAATGCCCCAGGCATCCTTGGCTCAACCGTGTACCTCGGCGCCTTGATCATATACCGACTCCTTGGAAGAGACCCTTGGTCGTCCAACCAGGGTATAACCTTATAATAGTTGGAAATCCAAGGTATCTCTCCCGGATAGGCTTTCATGGGCCCCAAATCTCCATGACTCAGGTTCCAGTAGCGGTGTAACCTTATCCCTGAGCCATGTCAAGAGATACCCCCTTATATGACGCACTTTAGGTCTTACATTTGCCTCTTACGAAATATCATTCGCGAACTAGGGTGTACGCCATAAAGGTTTGTCCCATTCACTCACTCATTCATTTTTGTTAATTCATTCAATCATTCATTTTTGACTATCCCTTGTTATCTTATTCGCGAGACACTCGCACAATCTTTATGCATTTTATTGAATCTTGTAATCATTCTGTCGCGAAAATTTTCATCTCAATTCACTCCTCTTTACCCATCTTTTATGGGTAATATCTCTTAAGATATAATCTATTCCATGGTCTATTCAATTTCTGTCCCACATCTTTTCCTTCGGGATCCATTAACCTATATGCCCCTGTACCAACTATTCTTTAATGATATAAGGTCCATCCCATTTTCTCGCCAACTTGCCACCACTTTCTCGCTGATATATTGGTGTTTCACGCAATACTAGATCACCTGGTTGAAACTCACGTGTCTTGACACGCTTATTATATTCCCTGGCCAATCTTCGTTGATAATTCTCCATATGTTGTAATGCTTTCTCTCTTTTTTCTTCCAATTCATCTAATTTGATTAGAATATTGCCTGCACAGAGATTTTTCTCCCAAGCTTCTTTCTTTGTTGTTGGAATCATAACTTCTGTTGGGAGTACAGCTTCAACCCCATACATTAAACAAAAGGGTGACATTCCTGTAGCTTCCCTTCTGGTTGTATTGTAAGCCCATACTGCATTATGCACTTGTTCGCACCATCCTCTATTGTATCCTTCTAATTTCTTCTTCAGTATATCTGCAATCGTTTTATTTGTTGCTTCTGCTTGGCCATTAGCCTGCGGGTATAAAGGAGTTGATTTTCCACATCGGATTTGAAATGCATTAAGCAGCAATTCTATATTTTGTCCTTCAAATTGTTTCCCATTGTCAGATACCAATTGTGCGGGAATACCAAATCTGCATATAATATTCTCGAATATGAAAGTAAATACATCTTTATCGCGAATATGTTGTACCGCCTTCACCTCTGCCCATTTTGTGAAGTAATCTGTGGCGACAATTAAATATCTTCTCTGTCCCGTTCCTGGTAAAAATCGTCCTACAATGTCTAAACCCCATTTTCCAAATGGCCAAACACTTGTTGAAGAATTTAACGGAGCTCCTGGTGCATGTATTTTCTTCCCATGCCTTTGGCAGTCCTCGCAGCGCCTTGACACTTGTTTCGCATCTTCATGCATATATGGCCAATAATATCCCTGCATTTTTGCTTTATGTGTAAAGATCTTCCACCACTATGATTACCAGCATCCCCACTATGCAACATCTTCAATATGACTTCCCCTTCCTTTCTTGTTAAACATCTGAGTGAAGGTCCGTTAAAATATCGCCGATATAGTATTCCATCCCTTAATTCATAATTTGTTGCACGGCTCTTTAATTTGTGTGCCTCTAATCTATTTCTTGGTATTTCTCCTTTCATCAAATATGCATGTAGCTCTGCTCTCCAATCTTCTTCGCAAAATGTTTGTGCTCCATCTTCTATTAACATCACATCGGTTTCTTGTTCTTCCTCTTTATCAATTGACGGCATCAGAAGTGTCTGTATTTTTATGTTTCTCGCAGTCGGATCTGTCATCATACTTGATATAAAGGCAAAAGCGTCTGCGAGTCTATTATTTCTCCTTGATATATGTCTCCACTTTATTCTCGGTATCTGTATTGATAACTTGTCAACAAGTTTCTTGTACTTTTGTAAAGACGGTTCATTTATGGTATATTCTTTTTTTATCTGGCGAATTGCCAATTGTGAATCACTGGTAATTCTCACATTTTCCATCTTCAGTTCTATTGCAAATCGCAAAGCATGTATTATAGCTTCATATTCTGATTCGTTGTTTGTTGATGCAAACTCCAATCTGAAAGAAAGAGCTATTTTATTGCCCTCCGGCGATATCACAACAATTCCTATTCCATTTCCTTCTCCATTTGATGACCCATCTACTAATATTTCCCATCTATTTGGTTCTGTTAACAAATCTTTTGGATCTCCATGTTCTTCTTCCACATCCATCATTTCTTCCACTGGTTCATCCTCCTCCAAAGGAAACTCTGCTAGAAAATCTGCGACAACTTGTGATTTTGGCGAAGATAATATTTCATATTTGAGCTTGCAGTGACTTATTTGAGCATTCCATCTCTCAACTCTTCCCGATCTCTTCGAATTTTTCATTACTGATTCAATTGGTATTTTTGTTACTACCTTAACAACATGCGCTTGAAAATATATACGAAGTTTAAACGTTGCGTAAACTAATGCCAAGATTAATTTTTCAATTTTTGAGTAATTTCTTTCTGCAGCATTGAAAGTTTTGCTGATGTAGTAAATTGGTTTTTCTACCCCAGCATCCATTCGCAGTAACACTGCACTTAATGCATGCGAAGTCGTCGCAAGATAGATCAACAATTCTTCCTCTGCTTCTGCTTTTTGCAAAATTGATATATCCATTAAATGTTCCTCTATTCCTTGCAAAGCTTTCTCGCATTCATCTATCCATTTAAACTTTGATCCCTTTTTGAGGATATTGAAAAAGTGCTTGCATTTATCAGACTATCGCGAGATGAACCTTCCTAGCGAAGCTAGCAACCCATTTAACTTTTGAATATCTTTCACTGTCGCCTGTGTTGGCATATCGCGAATTGCTTGTACTTTCTCTGGGTCAACTTGAATTCCTTCTTTTGATACAATATAACCTAGAAATTTTCCAGATGCGACTCCAAAGGTACATTTTTCTGGGTTTACTTTGATATTAAAATGTCTCATTTGTTCAAAATTTTCTTTCAAATCATGTACGTGGTCTCTTGCTTTTTTACTTTTTATTAACATATCATCTACAAAAACTTCTAATGTTTTGTGTATCCATCTCGCGAATACCTTTTCTACCATTCTTTGGTATGTTGCTCCAGCATTTCGCAAGCCAAATGGCATCTTTGTATAACAATACAATCCTCTCGGAGCGAAAAAAGCAGTATGTTCTTGATCTTCTTCGGCGAGAGGAATCTGATTGTATCCTTTATATCCATCCAGAGATGATATCCTTTCGTTTCCTGCTGCGGCTTCAACCATTTGCGGAATATCTGGTAATGGGAAACTATCTTTAGGGCAAGCTTTGTTTAGATCAGTAAAGTCTATACAAATTCTTATTCCTTTTTTCTTCTTCGGGACTATAACCATATTTGCTATCCATTCGGGATATTTTGCTTGTCTAATGATTCCTGCATCTAACATCTTCTGCAATTCTTCTTCTATTTGAGAATGATATGCTGTCGCGATTTTTCTAATCATTTTTTTGAATGGTTTGACATTTCTTTCAATTTCCAATTTATGACAGGCTACAGATGGATCTATACCGGGCATTTCATCCATATCCCACGCAAAAATATCTTTATAATCTCGCAGCAAATCAACAGTCCTTCTTTCTTCATCCGCCTCCATTTTTGTCCCAATCTTTAACATCTTGGGCTCTTCCTCAGTTCCAACATTCACTTCCTTTGTTTGCTCTGCTGCGACGTAACTAGGCTTCGGTTCTCCCATAGGGGTCGGTCCTTTCATTTCCCCACCCTGCGAGATTGCGCTAGGTATTCATTTTCCTTCTTTTGCTCTTATCATGTAAATTTTAAACTCCTCTTCTTTTTTAGCTGCTTTTATTATCTTCTTGCGATCTTTTCGCTTCTTTACTCGTTCTTCATAATACTTTACTTCATCTTGATAATATATCCTTCCTTTATCAATATCTCCTCTAATTACCCCAATTCCTGTTGGCATAGGAAATTTAATACACCGATGAAGTGTTGATGCTACAGCCTTAATTGCATGTACCCATGGCCTCCCTAATAACATGTTATATGGCGATTCTACATCCACCACATTCACTGTTACTTGCGTCTCAATTTCTCCGAGTAGAATTCGTAATTTTATTTCTCCTTTAGGTCTTGTTATAGATTTACCAAAACCATGGATATAATACGCTGGGGAAATCATTTCTTCGTCTTTATATCCTAATTTTCTGTAAGTATGGTAAAACATGATGCTCACCAAACTCCATGTATCCACCAAAGTTCTATTTATTGCCCACTCTTCCGCTGCTTTCGCCGGCTCCTTTCTAATTTTGCATATATTTATTGCGATTACTAATGGAGATGTATGATTCAATCCTTCTTTAGGTATCTCTGCTGCTGTGAATGTTATTTTCTGCTTTTCCCACTCTTTCAAAGACGATGTCTTCTCTTCCTCTACAATCTTCTTTCCTTCAAGATCTCGTTTATGTATCCTTCCTCTGATATTTTCATGAAATTCATTAATCATTTCTTATGTAATTGAACCGTACTCCATATGTTCATTATATTCCCCTATCTCATCTAATTTACCTTTTTCCTTTCTCATTTTCTTGATCCAAATGATTTTAGCTACAATCTTCTATCTTTTATTTTCCAGTCCCTGTTTCTAGCGCATATGTAGTTGCAGGATTTCCTACACTACACCCCTTACTAGATTCAACACAATTGATTCATTAAAAGATGATTAACTATGAATTTGATTAATTATTTTCTTGAAATGTTTACAAAGAAAATTAGAACAGAGTTCAAGAAGTTACAATCACTCTAAAGTTTCTCTCTCTTAATATCTTGTTTCCCAATTCAAAAAGACCCCCTTGCAACAGACTTACTTGACCCTTTATATAGGGTATTACATAGTGGATGACAGCTAAGCCGTCCTTTATTTTCGGGAATCTTTCACGAAGTGTCGCAGATGTACAAATGTTAGCTCTCCCGACACTCCTAAATCTCGCCAAGTCTTCACACTTTCCTCATGTTCTGACTATCGTCATTCGTTACGTCATTTATTTTTCTTCCCTGCGACCCCCTCGCAATTTCGTTGTCTATTATTCTCGCGAAGTGTTGTTGTCGCGATATTCTGATCTTACAGAAAGATTAAGCAAATTACTTTTGAATGGTAACATGCCTCAGTCTCGCAACTGATGCTTTTGAATTTTCGCAGATCCTTTTAAAATTAAGAATTCGCAAGCAAGTATTTCTTGGATGTTTCCAAGATCCTCTTATATGTGGTCTTATTTTGCCTTCCTAGTTAAAGGTCTTACTATGCCACCTCTTGTCTTTGCGACAAAATCGCAGGACGTCGTTACACTTTCATGTAATGACCCCTTGATCTTGTCTTATCATTTCTCTAGTATTGTTGCCTCTGCAGGACATTTTTGTTGCGAAAATATGACAAGCCTAAAAATTCTTGCGAACATAAAGCCCCATGGCATTGCTATCTTGCGACGAAATCGCAGGACGTCTTTACATTTGCATGTATTGACCCATTGATCTCGTCTTATCTTTGTCTTTTGTATTATTGCCTCTTCAGGATTGTCGCACAAATATGACAAGCCTAAATTTTCTTGCGAAAATAAAGCCTCATGACATTTGCGTCTTAAGACACATATCAGCTCCCTAATTGAGGGTGTCGCCCTTATCTTCCCCCTGGTTGCCCCTTCAAGGAGGCGTACATCGGCCATACAAGACTAGCTCCTCCCATCTGGTCTTAACAACAACCAGTTGTTTTTGCAGCCTCTTATCCCTTTTGCCTATAAGTTTTATGGTTACGAGACTGCACCCTAAGTGGAGTTTTCTTCGGGCCGAGTGAAGCATACGCCAAGACTTGCTAAGAATGGCCGAGACACTTCAAATTCCCCAGGCACTCTTGGCTCAACCGTGTGCCTCGGCGCCTTGATCATATGCTGACTCCTTAGAAGAGACCCTCGGTCGTCCAACCTAAGTCATAAGCTTAGGTTGAAAATCCAAGGTACCTCTCCTGGATGGGCTTTATTGACCCCAAATCTCCATGAATCAGGTTCCAGGGGCGGTGTAACCTTTCCCCTGAGCCATGTTAGCAGGTACCCCCTTTTATGACGCACTTTAGGTCTTACATTTGCCTCTTGCGAAATTTTGATTTCGCGAACTAGGGTGTACGCCATAGCAGGTTCGCCCCTTTCTTTTTCATTGATTTTTTATTGTCTCTTGTCATTATCTTTGTGAGATTTTCGCGTATTCTTTCTTCGATTATCATAGTCTTTGCGTCTTCAGCATATCTTTGTTACTCATTTTTTTTTTACCACTCATACATTTTTCGCAAGCCTAAAATCAATCATTCACTCCTCACGTCTCTTACTTCTGCTACTTTCTGCTTCTGCATTATTCAAATTTTCTGGTACTTCCTTCCCTTCTGCGAAATCGTCGTCATTTCTTACTTTCAACAGGCATTGGTTTCGCAACGTATTTTATTCTCTATTTTGTATTGCATCTACCATCAATCTTTTCCTTATTTGTTTTTCTTTGATGTTTTGTTTCTTATTCTTCTTCGCAGCTCTTTCTTCGCAAGATTCCACATCAACTTCATAGCATTTCTTTCCTTCAATCCAATCTCCTTTTATGATGCCAACACCATTGGGATGAGGAAACTTGGTACATTGGTGGAAAGTCGATGCTACACCTAAAATCTCATGTAACCAAGGTCGCCCAATCAATGCGTTATAAGGTGAATCCATATTGACTATACAAAACAAAATTTCAGTTGACAATCTTTTCAGCGGAATTTGCATATGAGCTTCTCCTTTAGGCTTATTGGCAGTACCGTTGAAACCATAGATTTTGTAAGTTGTAGGTATTAGATCTTCATCTTTCCCTCCCATAGTTTTGTAAGTATGATAAAAGAGGATATTCACGGAACTTCCAGTATCAATTAAAATCATGTTGATCACCCATGAATTCTCAGCTTCATCATCTTCATCATCGCTAGGTTTTGGCTTAATTTCCAATCTTACCACTAGTGGGTTGTCGTGCATTTCTCCACCTTCAGGTACTTCTTCTGCGGTAAAATAAATAGTCTGCTTTTGTCACTCTTTCAGTGGCGATGTCTTCGCAATGTTCATTATTTCTCTACCTTCTGCATCTCTTGCTAATACCCTGCTGAGAACGTTATCATGAAAGTCTTCAATCGTTCTGTACGAATGTACAATAGAGTTATAAAAAAGATTCTTTGCTTTTGTTCCAACTTCTATCACAAATGTTTCTCTTTCCTTTGTTGTATTTGTCCTGCGAATATCTGGTGGAGGTGGTAATGCTTGAGGTTGAGTTTGCCCTACCAAAAAGTGACTTAGTTTTCCCGATCTATCATCCTGAGAATGATTCTCTTTATATTTCTGCAATCATTCGTTGTATGTCCATGGAAACGATGATAAGAGCAAAATTCATTACTTCTGAAGCTTGGAGGTGGTTCACTTCCCATGTTCCATGGTGCGGGTATGTTTTCCATCAGAATTATAGCTTCCCATATCTTCTCCACACTAGTGCTCAAAGGTGGCATTTTGATTTCTTCCCATACTACTCTATGATTTCGCTGTCCTCTGTTGTAATTTTGCTTTTGGCCTCCATAAGTTTCTTGTGGCTGATCAAGTCTTTGGATTTTGTTATTTCCACCATGGTTATAGAAATTTCTCTCTCTCTCGAATTCTTCTTGATCATGACTCCCCATAGCTACTAGTTTCTGCTGACTATCACCCATTATCTTCTCTTGTTGTCCTTGCGAGGTGCTCGCCACTGTATTTATCAACTTAGGTAACAAGCTTGCATTCGATGCTCTTGAACTTGTGTTCGCAACTGGGTATGATTCCATCTCATTTTGTTTTTCCTCAAGAGCAATGTATTCCTCCTGCAATTCTCGCAACTCAGTCATTGTGATTGTATTCTTGATCCTGAAGATTTGAATGTATAGTAAGTTTATCGCGAACATAGCGTTAATAAACGATAGGATGAGATATCTCTCATCCACTCGACCAACCATATCACTACACATTGTCTTCCACCTCAAGGTTAGATGCTTTAAACTTTCGCCAATCCTCTGTTTTAACCCAAATACATCTTCAATGTCAGGCCGCGAGGAATTGTTACTTATATATGCCCCTAAGAATATACTCTGCAAATGGTTGAATGATGTTATGGTATTCTTGGGTAAACCTTCAAACCATTTTAAAGCTTCTCTTGTTAAACTTGATGCAAAATATTTGCATAACACAGCATCATAATTTTCCCATTGTAACATACATCTCACATAAGCTTTGATGTGTTGAACGACACAAGTTGTTCCGTCGAAAATGCTAGTTAGTGCTGGTAGATTACACTTTGGTGGTATTCCTCCTAATTGTACTTCTCGTGTAAATGGAGTCTTCGCAGCTTCTTGTATAGCTTCATCCAATTGTCTCCTGCCTCCTTCTTTTCTATTATTTAACATTCCTCTCATCTCCGCTAGCTCTCTTAATATTTTCTCATTTACACCAGAATTTGGATCCATGGGTCTTATTAACGCTGTTTCCCTTCTTCTGCATTCTTCTCTACCTTGATTTTCTCGTTCATCATTTTCTTCTTGTCTTTCCCTACGATCTTCTCTTTCTTCTCTTTCATGAATTCGCACACCGTTATATCTCTCATTTTCTCTTCTTTTCTTCCTTTCAGTTCTTTTTTGTATTATATCATATTCTTCATTGATATTACCATTGTTGCGATTTTGTAAACGCCTTCTTTCTCGATTATCATGATTGTTCTGGCGAACTGCCTCTAGGAGCTCTTTTTCCTCCATTTCTGCTCTCAACCTCTCTCTTTCGCAAGCTAGACGTGCTTGTTCAGCATAATGCCTCTCTATTTCTTCTTAAATTGTTCGCTGATTACTTTGAATATCTCTTCCGTGTAATATTCTCCTTACTTCTTCCTGATTTTCTTCATCATCTTGATTATTTTGCTCTTGAGGTTGTCCATTCCCCTGATTTCTATCATTTTGTCCATTTTGGAGAATTTCGCCAGGTGGGATATATCGATCTTCAATCTTTTCTCCTCTTTCACGATATTCTTCGTTTGGATTTTGTATTTCCCCTCCAGTATCTCCATTAACATTTACTACGGGTGAATTTCGCCTTATTTCTCGCCTAGTTGATCTTGAGCTTGACCTTGTAGTGCTTCTTGATCTTCTATTTTGTAATCTCATGTTTTCCATACTCAACTCATGATTTTTCATTGTCAAATTTGCACGTTCTCCTGCTTCTAATCGCCTTTCTTCATGTATTATTTGTCTTAATGTCTCTAACGCGGCGATCTCTTCATTTCCATGAATTATTTCTCAAATTACTTCTTGGTCTCTCTCCTCTCGTCCGTTGTTCCCTAATTGCTGCTCTTCTCCCCTTTCGTCTACAGAATCCGATCGCCAAGTATGCACGCTCACTCTATCATAATCCACAAGTCTATTCGGTATTGTTGTACGTTGAATTGGTGGTTGAATTTGATTTTCTCCATTATTTCTTATGTTCATTCTTGAAGATTCCCCCATTTCATCTCTCCCTTCTCCAGCAAGTCTTCTACTCCTCCTAACAGTTGTTGGTTGTTTTGATGCTCGTCTTCTTCTAGCCATTGTTCAATCTTAGTGAATTGTTGAAAATTATATGAAATTTCCTTTCCTATTACTCCAAATTCTTTCAAATCACAATATCAATCTTCAATCGCCCGTCCCTGTTTCTAGCGACATTATGTAGTTGCAGGAAATCCTACAATACATCCCTCACAAGAATTCATGATATTCAATACATCTTTAAAATCAACATCAATCTTTTTATTAATTGAGTTATCAATTATACAAGAGGGGAAGGAAATCAAGAATGTAAATGCTACTCTAAACTTTCTCTCTCCTCAAAACTTTCTCTTCACTCTAAAAAGATCTCCCCCTTTCCTTAAGCCTGTTGGCTCTTTATATAGGACATTACATAGTGGATGACAACTAAGTTGTCCTTTATTTTTGGATCTTACTTGCAAAGTATCGCAAGTGTAAAAATGTTAAATCTCGCAACACTCCAAAATCTCGCTAAGTCTTCACATCTTTCTCGTGTTCAAGCTGTCGTCATCCGTTGCGTCATTCTTATCACCAGTCTGCGGCACCTTCGCGATATGTCGTTCATGGATTTCGCAAGGGTATTAGTGTTGCGATATTCTGATCCTACAAAATTTGTTTACGAACTTTCAAAATTTTGTTTGAAATATGTAGACTTCTACAAAAATAGAAAAGACCCTCGTTTCGTAGATGAATGCTCGGTTGAGCAAAAAAAATATATATATATATATATATATTTTTTTTTTATTTTTTTTTTATTTTTTTTTTTACGTGAGTCATTAACTCACAATTTTTTTTTTTAAAAAGGTACGTGAGTTATTCACGTTTTATTAAATATAATTCAAGTTTTGATTTATGAAAAATTGTTGTAAGCAAACAATTTATGAGTTGATGAATTCGTAGTGTATGTATGAGTTTAGTGATTTTATAGTGTATGTACACGTAAAAATCAGCGAATGTTCACATGGAAAGTTATGTGAATTATTCATAGTTTCTTAAGAAGTCAGTGTTGACTCTTGAATAATATTTTTTTGGCTCGGCTTTGCAGGTTTGAAAGAACAAACAAGTTTTGAGGTTTTACGCTGTTATCACTGAGTTCGTGAAATCGTAAATAGGTAAAAGTTTAGGATTACCGTTTTTTTATTTTGCAGACGCTGATTGTGAGCATCGTAATTGTTTGATTTCTTTAATTCCATTGTACTGATGAAACTCGTGTGGAATGTTGCAGCGATTTGGCGGAAATGACTCGATTCCGTAATGATGCTGAAAGTGACGTTTCCAGAGAAGACACTTCTGGAGATGATGATTGCTCTGGGGATGGGGATTCTGGAACTTCTCAGGGGAATGAGGAAATTCCCAAACCCAAGAACATTCCAAGAATCGAAGGCAGATTCTTTGAATATTTGTATAGGTCTGAAAAACGTCCTTTAGGTTCTTCGTTTCGGTTGCTTATAAATCCCAGGACTACTGATCAGAATAAGTTGGTGTCTCCTCCAGCAATAATTCGGTTTTGTATGGAAGGGAAACATTATTCAGCTTCTCATGTGGAACTCAAACTTTCTCGGAAGCCGCTGACGCACTTTTCTGGATGGGCAAGGCATATGCTAGGCCACAGCCGTGTGAGGACCTTGCTGGATAGTGCGCAGGTGACGCGAGCCATTCAAGCTACTGGAGATTTGATCATTAATCATGATATACCAGGTATCGTGGCTTTGCTTGGTCGTTGGTGTATTCCTACTCACACCTTCATATGCAGATGGGGAGAGTTCACGATTACTTTAGAAGATGTAGTCGCTTTGTTGCATCTTCCAGTCGCCGGAAATTTCCCTGGAGAACTCTCGGCAGAGGAGAAACTGATACCTCGTACTTTGGAAGCTAAAATGCATGAGTTCAGCGAGTCTCCCAAATTTTGCTATGCTCAATGGTTGAGATACTGGTGGCCGAGAGATAGAATTCCTGAAGAACCTGTTGATGGTACCATGTCCATCGCTGCTTTCCTATGCTTGTAGCTTTCCAGAGATGTTCTTGAGGACATCGGACATTTTTTGAAGCCGTTGGTGATACCTTTTGCCATTAGGATTGCTAAAGGTGAGAAACTTCCAATTGGTAGCCTATTTTTAGGTTCACTATTTGCCAACTTGGACTCTTTGGTTATTGACTCCAGTGTCTCTAACGGTTTCATGAAAATTGAGACATATGCTAATACCATGTTCCTCCAAGCTTTGATGTGGGAGCATCTTGAAAAGTATGCTCCGATTCCCCCTAGTGTTTTGCAAGGGCGTAATGTCGACACTCGCCATGCTTTCCTCGAGAAAGACAACGCCAGGATCATGAGGTGGTCTACAAAGCAGCCGCAATATAAGATGTGTATCACTGATATTTTGGACATTGAATCCGAGTTCAACTTTCGCCCCTGGGTGTTGGTTCCTGATCTCTTCTCACAATGGATCACCTTCAATGCTTCTGAAGAAAATATCATGTTGAAGACTGGTGATGATTTGAATGATGTAGAACGATCTTTCATATTAATTTGCACTCCTGGCTACCTAGTATCAGTAATGCATGGAGAATTCAGAGTAGAGGAATATAACATTGACAGGGCAGCTCGGCAGATGGGCGTCGACCAGTGTATCCCAGGTCACCGAATGAACAAACCATCAGTTGAGTCTTTGAAGGCTAATCTAGACTGCACTCATGTGGAGGGAAATGAGTATTTATTCCCATGCGCTGATTGTGCTAATTTCGTGACTCCGGGTTACATAGACTTCTGGCGTCAGCAACTTGAGCGTCTGTATGCTTTTGTGATGGATGTTAAGTATCCAGCGCAAGATTTTCCTTCCCTTGACTCTATTAATGCTCTACCAAGGCTAAAGTACCTTTCCCGTGGTGACAAGATGAAGACATCTCCGGAATGTGCACATGTAAGCCTCTTTTCTCCACGATCGGTTAAAGTAAGCTTAGATGTGTTTTAATTATTCATTGATTTTATGTAGGATGGCCGCGCTGCGAGGCCTCAAATTTGTGTAAACTTCTTAGACCTTCAAGAAAGTCCCCAGGGTGGAGATGGAAGAAGCAAAATAACTCATAGAATGATACCAAATAATGTGCAGTCCCCTGCCGCTTCTTTGGTGAGTTGTTAGCACTTCTCTTATCGTTGCGACTTTTTTGTACATATAATCAGGATCTTAGAAGAGTATTGCTAATTTGTTTCAAAATTTTGCTCCATCGGTTATTAACGGTCTTCATCTTTCCTCTATACGAGCAATTCAGGGATCTAGCACCGACGGAGAGGTTGATGTGAGTATCCTTTCATGTAAGTGATTTCGGCATTTCTTTGAATGAAATAATGATGATTATTGTTGATGGATCCAAGAAGATATTGTTATGTAAAGCCAACATGGTCATGCTATCCATTCGTCTTCGAATAGTAGGGAGAAGGAGAATTCTCAAGAATCCCGACTGAATGAAAATAATAGTTCTCCCAATGTTGATGCTGACCCTGTTAACCCTTCAAATGAATTGGAGACTCCTTAAGTAAGTATCCATTTCGTATTATCTTCATAGAAGTGTAATATTGCTGATTTATGAATGAGTGAATGAGAATCCCGATGAATATATGAGAAATTTGCCGAAATACGTCATCAGAAAAATCCAGACCCCAGTTTTTTAGTAAAAATGCTGTAGAATCTTCATCCGACATCAGATTTTCGCGATCCACCTATGTATACTTAAGCCCAGGAAATTTCCAAGCTTAAATGCAGAAGATTGGCGAACTCAAGCATTAAACGGATGCAGTCTCCGCTTAATTGGTAAACAGCTCGCGAGAATTTCTCATGCGAAAGAATTTCATAAAATAAAGGCAATTCGGGGTCATAAAGAGGAATGGGAAGGCCTGCGAGGATTTGACCTAGCGAAATTATGACTTTATGATCATCACATTGATGATCAGAAAACAACTTTATAGAAAGAATAGATGAAGATTCTTGACCAGGAATGGTAGATAACGTGAAACCTTTTTCTTGTAAAATCTTTTGAGTATCACCAAAAAGAGTTTCATATCTACGACCAGGAGGAGCCATTTTTTAGTATGGGAATGAATTAAATATTGAAGATAAAGAAAATGAAGAAAAAGAAAATTTACAGTAGCAGAAACGTAAGTTACGGAGGAAAATTGAAGAAAAGTTGCAGAGAGAAAGTAAAAAAGAAGAAGAGGAAGATAAGAAAACTATATATAAAGAAGGATTCTCGATAAGATAAGTGCATTTAATGCGAGAGGAGACGTGAATGGTTGAGAAGAAACGGTTGAAAGAAACGTGTCAAGAAAGGAGTGGAAAAAGAAACACGTGGAATAAATTCTGCATGAAAGTACGAAGTCGTATCAAAGCAGTTAAAAATGAAAAAGTACAAACGGATGGATAGCTGCGGCACTTTAAAAGTGGTAGTTCTCATGACATTCTCTTCTTCGCAGAGAAGACATGAGAAGAGGCAAGACGTAGGATCAGAATATTGTACATCAATACCTCGCAAGGTCAATAAACAACAACATTGCAAGGGCGTCGCCGAAAAGTAATATAAACGACGCAACGGATGACAACAGCTTGAAGATAAGAAAGGTGTGAAGATTGGGCGAGACTTGGGAGCGTTGCGAGATTTTACCTTTGCATGCTTGCGACACTTCGCGAGACATTCCCAAAAATAAATGACAGCTTAGCTGTCATCCATTTTGTAAGACCCTATATAAAGAGCCGAGCAAGCCTGTTGTGAGGGAGATCTTTTTCGAGTGTTGAGTAAGCTATTAGGAGAGAGAAAACTTAGAGTGATTGTAATTTCTTAGCCCAATTTCCATTTACTTGTAAGTAATCAAGAAATTAATGAAAAGAAGTTATCATTGCTTATTCAAAATGGTTTAGATTGTGTGTATTCTTATGAGGGGTGTAGTGTGGGATTTCCCGCAACTACATATGCGCTAGAAACAGGGAGAATTTGGAGTAATAAAGAAGGGATTTCATACAATTTTCAATAATCAACCAAAATAGAGAAATGGCTAGAAGAAGACATGTATCAGAACAACCAACAACTGTTAGAACGAGTGAGAGACTTGCTGAGAAAAGGAGAAATGTAGTAGGGGAATCTTCAAGAATAAACATAAGGAATAATGAAGAAAATCAACTTCAACCACCAACTCAATCAATACCGAATAGAACTATGGATTATGATAGAGTAAGCGTGCATACTTGGAGAACAGATTCTACAGATGAAAGAGGAGAAACTGAAGAGCAACAATTGGTAAACAATGGACAAGATGAGGGAAACCAAGAAATGATCGGAGAAGTAGTTCATGGAAATGAAGAGATCGCAGCATTAGAGAAATTAAGACAAACAATACATGAAGAAAGGAGATTAGAGGCAGAGGAACGTGCAAATTTGACTAGGCAAAATCACGAATTGAGGATGGAAAATGAGAGATTGCAAAATAGGAGATCGAGAAGTGCTACAAGGTCAAGTTCAAGGTCAGTTAGAGAAGAAAGAAGGAGAACTTTACCTATAGAAAATGCTAATGAAGAAAATCGAGAAAAAATACAAAATCCAGGTGAAGAACGTCGTGAAAATAGAGGAATAATGGAAGATCGTTACGACCCACGTCCCGAGACTCTTCAAAATGGGCGAAGTAATGGACATCAAGGAGATAGGCAGCGTCAGGTGAGGAATGATCCAGATAATGAAGAAAATCAAGAAGAAAGAAGAAGAGCGCTGCATGGGAGAGAAGCACGGAGGAAGCAAAGAGAAATTGAAGATGAAATTGAAAGACATTATACTGAACAAGCACATCTAGCTTGCGAAAGGGAAAGGTTGAGAACAGAAATGGAAGAATGAGAATTACAAGAGGCAATTCGCCAGAATAATCATGACAACCGAGAAAGCAGGAGAGAACAAAATCGCAACAACGATAGTATCAATGAAGAATATGAAAGAATACAAAGGAGAGCTGAGAGGCAGCAAAGAAGAGGAAACGATAGATATAATGGTGTGCGAATTCAAGAAAGGAACGAAAGTGAAGATCCCAGGGAAAGACGAGGAGAAGTTGGTGAACAAGACAATCAAAGAAGACATGAACGCAGAAGAAGAGAGGCGCAGTTAAAAAGACCAATGGATACAAGCTCAGGTACAAATGAACAAATCTTGAGAGAATTGGCGGAAATGAGAGGAATGTTAAATAACAAAAGGGGAGGAGGTAAGAGACAATTGGATGAAGCCATAGAAGAAGCTGCAAAAACTCCATTCACATAAGAAGTACAGTTAGGAATAATACCACCAAAATGCAATTTACCAGCACTAACTAACATATTCGATGGAACAACTTGTGAAATACAACACATTAAAGCCTATGTGAGATGTATGCTACAATGGGAGAACCATGATGCTATATTGTGCAAATATTTTGCATCGAATCTGGTAGGAGAGGCATTGAAATGGTTTGAAGGGTTACCGAGAAATACAATAACATCTTTTAATCATCTGCAGGCTATATTTTTAGGAGCATACCTAAGTAATAATTCCTCGCGACCTGGTATTGAAGATGTATTTGGGTTAAAACAGAGAGTTGGCGAAAGTTTGAAACATCTAACTGTAAGATGGAAGATGATGTGCAGTGATATGGTTGGTCGTGTGGACGAAAGATATCTCATTCTATCATTTATTAACGCCATGTTCGCGACAAATCTACTGTATATTCAAATTTTTAGGATCAAAAATACAATCACAATGACTGAGTTGCGAGAACTTCAAGAGGAATACATTGCTCTAGAGGAAAAGCAAAATGAGATGGAATCATACCCTGTTGCGAATACAAGTTCGAAAGCAGCGAATGCAAGTTTGTTACCCAAGTTGATAAATACAGTAGCGAGCACTTCGCAGACTCAACAATAAATGACGACGGATAATGAACAGCGAAAGTTAGTAGCGATGGGAAGCTGTGATCAGGAAGAGTTTGAAAGAGGAAGAAACTTCTACAACCATGGAGGAAATAACAAAATCCAAAGGTTGGATCAACCACAAGAAACTTATGGAGGTCAAAGACAAAATTATCAAAGAGGACAGCGAAATCATAGATTAATATGGGAAGAGATCAAGATGCCGCCATTAAATGCTAGTGTGGAAAAAATATGGGAAGCCATAGTCTTGATGGAAAACATACCTGCACCATGGAATGCGGGAAATGAACCACCTCCGGGTGATAGAAGTCGGGAGTTATGTTCTTATCACCATTTTCACGGGCATTCAACATATGATTGCAGAAATATAAAACGAATCATCCTCAGAATGATAGACCAAGGGAAGCTCAACCATTTTCTAATAAGTGAAGAGAAGATTCAACCATTGCCACCGCCGCCAGAAATTCACAAAATAAACACAACAAAAGGAAAAGAAACGTTTGTAATAGAAGTCGGAGCGAAAGCTAAATATTTGTTTTGCAATTCAATTGTACATTCGTACAGGACGATTGAAGATTTTCATGATAGCGTTCTCAGTAGAGTGTTCGCAAGAGATGCCGATAATAGGGAAGTAATGAACATCGCGAAGACATCGCCACTGAAGGAATGGCAGAAACAAATTATTACATTTACTGCAGAAGAGATACCTAAAGATGGGAAAGTGCATGACAACCCATTAGTGGTAAGATTGGAGATTAACCCAAAACCTGTCAATGATGAAGAGGATGAAGCCAAAAATTCATGGGCAATCAACAAGATTTTAATTAATACCGGAAGTTCAGTAAATATTCTTTTTTACCATACCTACAAAACAATGGGGGGAAAAGATGAAGACCTTATACCCTCTACTTATAAAATTTACGGTTTCAACGGTACTGCTAACAAACCTAAAGGAGAAGCTCATATGCGCATCCCATTGAATGGTTTATCAACTGAAATTCTATTCTGCATAGTCGATATGGAATCACCTTATAATTCGTTAATCGGAAGACCATGGTTACATGAGATCTTGGGTGTAGCTTCAACTTACCATAAGTGCATCAAATTTCCTCACCCCAATGGTGTTGGAGTCATCAAAGGAGATTGGGTAGAGGGACAAAAATGTTATGAAGTTGATGTGGAATCTTGCGAAAAAAGAGTTGCTTAGAAGAATATCTGGAAGCAAAACATTAGAGAAGACCAAAGAAGAGAAAGATTGATGGTGGATGCGATAGAGCAGAGAGAAGAAAATATGTTGCGAAATCAATGACTAAAGAAAAATGGAAATTGCGAAGATCTCGTAAAAGGATAGGCAATGTCAGGAAACTTGAGCAATGAAGAAGTAGAGAATACAAGAGGTAAGCGGAATAAGAAGTGAATAATTAGTTTGCGGAAAACTTAATCTTTTTTGGCTTTAAGTGACAAAAATATGTTGAAAATGCAAAATGATACATATCAAAGAAGGAACATGCGAAACATTCGCGAATCGGAATGTATGAAAATGTTGATACACAATTATTGCGATATCGCAACAAACATAGCAAGGATTTCGAAATGATTATGAGAAGAAATAACCGAAAATGAATGATTTATACGAATGGGACGAACCTTTATGGCGTACACCCTAGTTCGCGAATGATATTTCGTAAGAGGCAAATGTAAGACCTAAAGTGCGTCATATAAGGGGGTATCTCTTGTCATGAATCAGGGAAAAGGTTACACCGCCCCTGGAACTTGAGTCATGGAAATTCGGGGCCAATAAAGCTTATCCGGGAGAGATACCTTGGGTTTCCAACTATATATATAAGGTTATACCCTGGTTGGACGCCCGAGGGTCTCTTCCAAGGAGTCAGTGTATGTTCAAGGCGCCGAGGTACACGGTTGAGCCAAGAGTGCCTAGGGCATTTGAAGTGTCTCGGCCATTCTTGGCAAGTCTTGGCACATGCTGCACTCGGCCCGAAGAAAACTCCACTAAGGGTGTAGCCTCGTAACCATAAGCCCTATAGGTATGAGGGATAAGAGGCTGCGAAAACAACTGGTTGTTGTTAAGACCGGATGGGAGGAGCTAGTCTTGCATGGCCGATGTACGCCTCCTTGAAGGGGCAACCGGGAGAGATGATATCAATGTGATCTACATCCACGGCGAATTACATTGAGAATCACCCTCCATTAGGAGCCGATAAGTGTCTTAAGACTCAAATGTCATGAGGCTTTATTTTCGGTTTGCCCGCTATTACTCTCCATGTTGGATATCATTCTCATTTGAAACAAAAAATTTAGACTTGTCATATTTGTGCGATGATCCTCTGACCAAGGAAGTGTTTGCTAATCACTTACTTTCTTCTTGCGAGATACGTCTCCATGAAGAGGCAATAATACTAGTTAAGATGAGATCAATGGTCTTTACATGAATGTGTAAAACGTCCGAGATTTCATCGCAAGACGGCTGTCATGGGGCTTTAAGTTCGCAAGAATTTTTAGACACAGCGTTTTGTTCTTATCATATTGTTACAACTAAAACATCCTTCGAATTTCAGGCAATAATACTAAGGACATGATAAGACAAGATCAATGGGTCATTACATGAAAGTGTAACGACGTCCATGCGATTTTGTCGCAAGACATCACGATTCTTCACTATGATTGTTGAGGTTACATTTGAATTACATTGAGAATCAATGTCATAGGGCTATATGGTCGTGAGAATATTTAGGCCTGTCATATTGCCGCAAAAATGAGGGGTGGCAGAGTAAGACCTTTAACTAGGAAGGCAAAATAAGACCACACAAGATAGATAAGGCAAGATCAATGGGTCATTACATAAGATGTAAAGACGTCCTGCGATCTTGTCGCAATGATGATATTCAACATAAACATCTACTAAATTTTGCTAAATATTTCATCTGAAAGCAAATAACAGAGGCAAGTATGGGAATGAATCAGATAAAAAAAATTTTATTTACTTTCATATGATAAAATTTACGCACTCATAACATTGATTAATTCTACTGCAAGAAAGAGTTGTTCTTTTAGCATGTGCAGGAAGGAGCAACAAAAGTAGCACTTGTATTTAAGAAGCCAATAAGTGTACAATAAGAGGTTACAAAAATGAAAGACCAGAAGGGAGAAATATAGAAATATTACAAGAAGGAATGGAAGAAAATAGAGCTATTTATTAAATTCATTCATCATCTTCATCGGACTCTTCTACTTCGCTAGCGTCACTATCAAAGACATCTGAGGTAGGCGTATTTTCGGGAATCTCGTCAAGAAGACAAGTATATGAAGAAAGAGGGATATTGTGATCTTCGCAGATTGTCTTAATAGTTTGATTGCGAAAGCGGACAACATCATTATTAAAATTCGCCACAGTTGTTTGTTGTTGTTTCTTCAGCTTAGAATATTTGTCATTGCGAAGAGAGAAATCCTTTGCGAGTTGTTCATTTTCGGATTCAAGTTCTTCAATTCTCTCCTGAAATATCTTCTCAGCTTCTGTGAATATATAATAATGAATCAGCAATTTAATGACAATTTCGCAAGGAGAAAGCAGTAAAATAAAGAAGAACAGTTAACAACCTTCTCTGTCAGAGATCATATCTTTAACCAAGGCAGAATGCTCAGCGTGAAGACTAACATTAACACCTAAGTCATTTCTGGCATTATCTAAACTTTCGAAGCCCAAGCGAATTCATCGTCACTGTTTATGAGAAGAAGGGAACGAATTTGATTTTCCCTCTCTATAAGTAAATTATTTTGGCGAAGAGACTCATCTCGTTCAATTTGGACTTCAAGAAGAGTTTTTTGGAATTTTTCTAATGCTTGGGCGCCTTGATTAGCAATGCGATCTTTATCATCTATAAGGCTACTAATTTTCTTCCTTAAAAGATTAGTTTTCTCATGGGAATCAATGTATAGACGTTTAAATCGGTTGGCTAAACCTAAACTAGATCTATGCTCAATCTCTAAGAGGTGAAATTTGGTTTGAAGTTCCTTTAATGGAAGAGAACTAATTTTACTATTTGAAGAACTACTTAAAGACTCGTTGAGATGAGCAAGAAGAACATCATTATCCATAGGCTCGGGAAATGTATGGAGAAGAATGGCTTCATCAGAAATATTATAAACGTCTGCGAAAATGATATGTCAGATAAAGAAAAATAAATGGCATAGTAACAATAAGAAAAAGAAAAGTATTTTATACCATAAAGTTGCTGATTAGCACTCTGAAGTGTGGATATCTTAGTCTTTTGATTGGAAGATTCCGTTTCCAGTTGTTGAACCTTTTCGCGAAGAGCGACAGTATCATTCTCACTCTTCTTGCGAAGAGTCGCAACTTCAATTTCTAATTCTTCGTTCTTCTTGCGAAGTTCAAAATTTTTCTTTTCAAGGTTGCCGCGTCTCTTCTCAAGGTCTGAGGCAACAACAAAGGAAGCTCTTCCAGACTTTAAAGAAAGGTAAATAGATTGTCAATATATGATTTAAGATCAAAATTATGAAGAAATAAAGAAACATAGACATACCAAGGCACTAAGTGCATTCAAGAAGCTGGGTGTCAATGATCTAGAGATTCCCTGAAGAGAATCGTTTCCCTTCAGTATAGAAGCATCACAGATATTTGAGAGAGCTTCGCATGTACCGATGAGGCGATCGTCTCCAAGTCCCTGCATGGAGTCTGAGAAGATATTAGACAATAATGCCATAGGAGATTCAGTTGAATCATCCTCCTTTGCAATAGAATCATCATCTTCATCAGAACTCTCGGTGGAAGAATGGGTTTTCCGTTTTTTGGAAGGTGGAGCGACGGATTTCTCTTTGCGAAGAGGGCCTTTACCCTTTCTTTTGATCCTCGCAGCTTCAGGATCTCCTTCCTCTTCGTCCACATCAACGCCAACCTAAACACACGAAAGAAGATAAGAAACAGAGGCAACAATATTGTTCAAAGTAACAAGAGAAAATATTTCTTACTTCATCCGTAATTGAACGGAGTATTGCCAAAGTACTTGGCTTTGGATTTCTTTCGTAACTTTTTCTCAATTTGGTGATCTGGAGATTTCGCAAGTTTAGTAGATAATCAAGGAAATAAAAATTGCAAAATCAATGAAAAATAGAAAACATACCTCTTCTGACTTCCCGGGCTAGTTAAAAACCCAAGGTTGGTAAGTGGCGAGATTCGCAGGGAGAACATGGGAACCTACAATGTAAGGTCCATTCAAAAAAAGTGGAAAGATGCACCACTTGTCGTCTTTGGAATGGCGGGGGATATTATTCTTGCCAGAGTGCCAATCAATGTCATGCATGAGTAGCTTGTCGCTAGGAATGTTCTCTTTTCTTTTCAACCGGGCACCCCAGCGGGATTTATCATTGTTCATGTTAATTACATCATAATTTTCAAAAAAGCTATCTACTGAATAGTGTTTAGCGACTATCTCTAAGTTTGCGAATTTAGGATCTCTGACTGTACTAGGATATAAAGACCCTTTACCAGCACCTCGATTGGCAAACTCAAGCATTAAACGGATGCAGTCTCCGCTTAATTGGTAAACAGCTCGCGAGAATTTCTCATGCGAAAGAATTTCATAAAATAAAGGCAATTCGGGGTCATAAAGAGGAATGGGAAGGCCTGCGAGGATTTGACCTAGCGAAATTATGACTTTATGATCATCACATTGATGATCAGAAAACAACTTTACAGAAAGAATAGATGAAGATTCTTGACCAGGAATGGTAGATAACGTGAAACCTTTTTCTTGTAAAATCTTTTGAGTATCACCAAAAATAGTTTCATATCTACGACCAGGAGGAACCATTTTTTAGTATGGGAATGAATTGAAGATTGAAGAAAAAGAAAATGAAGAAAAAGAAAATTTACAGTAGCAGAAACGTAAGTTACGGAGGAAAATTGAAGAAAAGTTGCAGAGAGAAAGTAAAAAAGAAGAAGAGGAAGATAAGAAAACTATATATAAAGAAGGATTCTCGATAAGATAAGTGCATTTAATGCGAGAGGAGATGTGAATGGTTGAGAAGAAACGAGTGAAAGAAACGTGTCAAGAAAGGAGTGGAAGAAGAAACAAGTGGAATAAATTCTGCATGAAAGTACGAAGTCGTATCAAAGCAGTTAAAAATGAAAAAGTACAAACGGATGGATAGCTGCGGCACTTTAAAAGTGGTAGTTCTCATGACATTCTCTTCTTCGCGGAGAAGACATGATAAGAGGCAAGATGTAGGATCAGAATATCGTGACATCAATACCTCGCAAGGTCAATAAACAACAACATTGGGAGGGCGTCGCCGACAAGTAATATAAACGACGCAACGGATGACAACAGCTTGAACATAAGAAAGGTGTGAAGATTGGGCGAGACTTGGGAGCGTTGCGAGATTTTACCTTTGCATGCTTGCGACATTTCGCGAGACATTCCCAAAAATAAAGGACAACTTAGCTGTCATCCATTATGTAAGACCCTATATAAAGAGCCGAGCAAGCCTGTTGTGAGGGAGATCTTTTTCGAGTGTTGAGTAAAGCTATTAGGAGAGAGAAAACTTAGAGTGATTGTAATTTCTTAGCCCACTTTCCATTTACTTGTAAGTAATCAAGAAATCAATGAAAAGAAGTTATCATTGCTGATTCAAAATGGTTTAGATTGTGTGTATTCTTATGAGGGGTGTAGTGTGGGATTTCCCGCAACTACAGGCAAGGCATATGCTAGGGCACAACCATGTGAGGACCTTGCTGGATAGTGCGCAGGTGATGCGAGCCATTCAAGCTACTAGAGATTTGATCATTAATCATGATATACCAGGTATCGTGGCTTTGCTTGGTCGTTGGTGTATTCCTACTCACACCTTCATATGCATATGGGGAGAGTTCACGATTACTTTAGAAGATGTAGTCGCTTTGTTGCATCTTCCGATCGCCTCAGGAAATTTCCTGGAGAACTCTCGGAAGAGGAGAAACTGATATCTCGTACTTTGGAAGCTAAAATGCATGAGTTCAACGAGTCTCCCAAATTTTGCTATGCTCAATGGTTGAGATACTGGTGGCCGAGCGATAGAATTCCTGAAGAACCTGTTGATGGTACCCTGTCCATCGCTGCTTTCCTATGCTTGTAGCTTTCCAGAGATGTTCTTGAGAACATCGGACATTTGTTGAAGCCGTTGGTGATACCCTTTGCCATTAGGATTGCTAAAGGTGAGAAACTTCCAATTGGTAGCCTGTTTTTAGGTTCACTATTTGCCAACTTGGACTCTTTGGTTATTGACTCCAGTGTCTCTAACGGTTTCATGAAAATTGAGACATATGCTAATACCATGTTCCTCCAAGCTTTGATGTGGGAGCATCTTGAAAAGTATGCTCCGATTCCCCCTAGTGTTTTGCAAGGGCGTAATGTCGACACTCGCCATGCTTTCCTCGAGAAAGACAACTCCAGGATCATGAGGTGGTATACAAAGCAGCCGCAATATAAGATATGTATCACTGATATTTTGGACATTGAATCCGAGTTCAACTTTCGCCCCTGGGTGTTGGTTCCTGATCTCTTCTCACAATGGATCACCTTCAATGCTTCTGAAGAAAATATCATGTTGAAGACTGGTGATGATTTGAATGATGTAGAAAAATCTTTCATATTAAGTTGCACTCCACGGCTACCTAGTATCGAGTATGCATGGAGAATTCGAGTAGAGGAATATAACATTGACGGAGGCGGCTCGGCGGATGGGCGTCGACCAGTGTATCCCAGGTCACCGAATGAACAAACCATCAGTTGAGTCTTTGAAGGCTAATCTAGACTGCACTTATGTGGAGGGAAATGAGTATTTATTCCCATGCTCTGATCGTGCTAATTTCGTGACTCCGGGTTACATAGACTTCTGGCGTCAGCAACTTGAGCGTCTGTATGCTTTTGTGATGGATGTTAAGTATCCAGCGCAAGATTTTCCTTCCCTTGACTCTATTAATGCTCTACCAAGGCTAAAGTACCTTTCCCGTGGTGACAAGATGAAGACATCTCCGGAATGTGCGCATGTAAGCCTCTTTTCTCCACGATCGGTTAAAGTAAGCTTTGATGTGTTTTAATTATTCATTGATTTTATGTAGGATGGACACACTGCGAGGCCTCAAATTTGTGTAAACTTCTTAGACCTTCAATAAAGTCCCCAGGGTGGAGATGGAAGAAGCAAAACAGCTCATAGAATGATACCAAATAATGTGCAGTCCCCTGCCGCTTCTTTGGTGAGTTGTTAGCACTTCTCTTATCGTTGCAACTTTTTTGTACATATAATCAGGATCTTAGAAGAGTATTGCTAATTTGTTTCAGAATTTTGCTCCATCGGTTATTGACGGTCTTCATCTTTCCTCTATACGAGCAATTCAGGGATCTAGCACAGACAGAGAGGTTGATGTGAGTATCCTTTCATGTAAGTGATTTCGGCATTTCTTTGAATGAAATAATGATGATTATTGTTGATGGATCCAAGAAGAGATTGTTATGTAAAGTTAACATGGTCATGCTATCCATTCGTCTTCGAATAGTAGGGAGAAGGAGAATTCTCAAGAATCCCGACTGAATGAATATAATAGTGCTCCCAATGTTGATGCCGACCCTGTTAACCCTTCGAATGAATTGGAGACTCCTTAAGTAAGTATCCATTTTGTATTATCTTCATAGAAGTGTAGGATTGCTGATTTGTGAATGAATGAATGAGAATCCCGATGAATATATGAGAAATTTGCCGAAATACGTCATCAGAAAAATCCAGACCCCAGTTTTTTTAGTAAAAATGCTGTAGAATCTTCATCCGACATCAGATTTTCGCGATCTACCTATGTATCCTTAAGCACAGGAAATTTCCAAGCTTGAATGCAGAAGATTTTTAAGTTTTGAGCAATTTTAGGGGTCGAAATCGATGAAACAGTAAACCTCTAGAAGAACCTCCAGAAAATTTTCAGTCGGTATGAGGTCCAATGTTTTGGCCACACCTCTCTGCTTGTCATCCAATTGCGATGAAATTTTGATATGTTGTAGATGACATCCATACAAAGAGAATGGTATATGACTCAACCTTAGATTACTTACCAATTGCTCCCAGTTCGTCGTCTCATATAGAGTAGTATAAAATTTTTCTGACGAACTTATTGAAAAACGTGTTTTATGACTTTTGTGCTATTTTCTCATGTCTTGGATGTATAGTGAATAACTTATATAATGTTAGTTCACTTACATGCCGGAATTTATGATTGTATTGAGTTTTCATGCTTGGATCTCTCTAATCCCGTGTAATCTTCTTATTAGGTGCCAAATGTCGAAGTTGGGAATAACGAGACCAATAATAATGATTCTGTAGGATCAGACTATCGCGACATCAATACTTCGCGAGATCAATAAATGACAGCATTGCGAAGGTGTCGCAGATGATTAATATAAATGACGCAATGAATGACGACAGCCAAAACATGAGAAAGATGTGAAGACCTAGCGAGATCTAGGAGTGTTGCGAGGTTATATATTTGTACACTTGCAATATTTCGCAAGTCATTCCCGAAAATAAAGGACAGCTTAGCTGTCATCCATTATGTAATACCCTATATAAAGAGCCAAGCAGGCCTATTGAGACTAAGTCTTATGGGCTAGATTGGAGGTGCTTGATTAGCACTTAAGTGTTGCAATTAAAAAAAAAAGTGTGGCAAAAAAAGTTAAAACTAGTTCTCTCTCCTAGCAGTTGCTAGTATGTGAACTAGCATGCTAGATAGTTACGCTGAATGGTTCAGCGCTTGAAAACCCACCTTTTCGCGGAATGGTTCAGCGCTGAGAGATTTATTTTTGATCTGACGGCTGAGATTTGAAGCGCTGAACCATTCAGCGCTGAGCGCTGAATGGTTTAGCGCTGGGCGCGGAATGGTTCAGCGCTGGGCCGACGTGGACTGCTAATCTAGCTGCTAGATTAGCACTCCCATAAGACTTAGGAGGTATTCCTGACTGCTAATCTAGGTGCTAGACTAGCACCCCATAAGACTTAGTCTGAAGGAGAGATCTTTTTTCGAGTGTTAAGCAAGTCATTAGGAGAGAGAAAGTTTGGAGTGATTGTAATTCTTTAGCCCAATTTCCTTTTATCTTGTAAACAATCAAGAAATTAATCAAAAGAAATTATAATTATTCATCTTAGAATGGTTTGATTGTGTGGATTCTTATGAGGGGTGTAGTGTAGGATTTCCTGCAACTACATATTGGCGCTAGAAACAGGTAGGAATTGGAGATCGACATCGTGATTTGAAAGAATTTGGAGTAATAGGGAAGGAATTTCATATAATTTTCAATAATCAGCTAAAATTGAGAAATGGCTAGAAGAAGACATGCATCAGAGCAACCAACAACTGTTAGAAGGAGTAGGAGACTTGCTGGAGAAGGGAGAAATAAAATAGGGGAATCCTCAAGAATAAACACAAGGAACAATGAAGAAAATCAAATTCAACCACCAATTCAACCAGTACCAAATAGAATTGTGGATTATGATAGAGTGAGCGTGCATACTTGGAGATCGGACTCTGTGGATGAAAGAGGAGAAGGACAACAATTGGTAAACAATGGACAAGAGGAGAGGGACCAAGAAGTAATTGGAGAAACAATTCATGGAAATGAAGAGATCGCATCATTAGAGACATTAAGACAAACAATACATGAAGAAAGGCGATTAGAAGCAGAGGAATGTGCAAATCTAACAAGGCAAAATCATGAGTTAGGGATGGAAAACATGAGATTACAAAACAGAAGGTCAAGAAGCACTACAAGGTCAAGCACAAGATCAGTTAGAGAAGAAAGAAGGAGAACATTACCTATAGAAAATGCTAACGAAGAAAATCGATAGGAAATGCACAATCTAGGCGAAGAACGTTGCGAAAGAAGAGAAATAATGGAAGATCGCTATATCCCACATCCCGAGACTCTTTAAAATAGGCAAAATGATGGAAATCAAGGAAATAGGCAGCGTCAGGGGCGGAATAATCCAGGTGACGAAGAAAATCAGGAATAAGGAAGAAGAATATTGCATGGGAGAGAAGCACAGAGGAAGCAAAAAGAAATTGAAGATGAAATTGAAATTGAAAGGCATTATGCTGAGCAAGCACTTCTAGCTTGCGAGAGGGAAAGATTGAGACCAGAAATAGAAGAAAAGGAGTTACAAGAGGAAATTCGCCAGAATAATCATGACAATCGAGAAAGAAGGCGAAAACAAAATCGCAACAATGATAATATCAATGAAGAATATGAAAGAGTACAAAGGAGAGCCGAAAGGCGGAAAAGAAGAGAAAATGATAGATATAACGGTGTGCGAATTCATGAGAGGAATGAAAGAGAAGATCGCAGGGAAAGACGAGAAGAAAATGATGAACAAGACAGTCAAGACAGACATGAACGCAGAAGAAGAGAGGTGGCATTAAAAAGACCAATGGATCCAAACTCTGGTATAAATGAACAAATTTTGAGAGATTTGGCGGAAATGAGAGGAATGTTAAATAAATAAAAGGGGATGAGGTAAGAGACAACTGGATGAAGCCATAGAAGAAGCTGCGAAAACTCCATTCACACAAGAAGTACAATCAGGAGGAATACCCCAAAGTGCAATTTACCTACGTTAACCAGCATTTTCGATGGAACAACTTGTGCGATACAACACATCAAAGCTTATGTGAGATGTATGCTACAGTGGGAGAACCATGATGCTATATTGTGCAAATATTTTGCATCGAGTTTGATAGGAGAAGCTTTGAAGTGGTTTGAAGGATTACCGAGGAATACAATAACATTTTTCAATCATTTACAGGCTATATTTTTAGGAGCATATATAAGTAACAATTCCTCGCGACCTGGTATTGAAGATGTATTTGGGTTAAAACAAAGGGTTGGCGAAAGCTTGAAACATCTAACAGTGAGATGGAAGACAATGTGCAGTGATATGGCTGGACGTGTGGATGAAAGATATCTTATTCTATCATTCATTAACGCTATGTTCGCAACCAATCTGTTATATATTCAAATTTTTAGAATCAAGAATACAATCACAATGACTGAGTTGCGAGAACTTCAGGAGGAGTACATTGCTCTAGAGGAAAAGAAAAATGAGATGGAATCATACCCAGTTGCGAACACAAGTTCTAAAGCTGCGAATGCAAGCTTGTTACCTAAATTAATAAATACAGTGGCGAGCACCTCGCAGGGTCAACAAGAAATGATAGTGGATGATGGTCAGCAAAAGTTAGTATCCATGGGGAGTCGAGATCAGGAGGAATTTGAAAGAGAGAGAGACTTTTATAACCGTGGCGGAAATAACAAAATTCAAAGACTGGATCAGCCACAAGAAACTTATGGAGGTCGGAGGCAGAATTATCATAGAGGTCAGCAAAGTCATAGGGTAGTATGGGAAGAAATCAAGATGCCGCCATTGAATGCTAGTGTGGAGTGTAGTTGCAGGAAATCCCACACTACAACCTCACTGGAATTTCTATAACTAATTCATTTGAAAAATTAACAGCAATGAATCTTTATTGATTAATCTTGAAATGTTTATACAGGGATATAGAACAGAACTTAGAGATTACAATCACTCAAAGTTTCTCTCTCCTAATGACTTGCTCCGCACTCAAAAAAAGAACCCTCCCCTACAACAGACTTACTCAGCCCTTTATATAGGGTTGTTTACAATGGATGACAGCTAAGCTGTCCTTTATTTTCGGGAATGATTCGCGAAGTGTCGCAAGTGTGTAAGCATTCATCCTCGCGAAACTTCTTAACCCTCGCCAAGTTTTCACATCTTTATCGTGTTCTGGCTGTCGTCATCCATTACGTCATTTATTTACTTCCTTGCGACACCTTCGCAATTCTGTCATTTATTAATCTCGCGAAGTATTGAGGTGGCGATATTCTGATCCTACATCTTGCCTCTTTTTCCTTGAATATTGCTTGAAGAGCGATCTTTAAGGAAAAATATGTTGTTGTTGTAGTTTTTGTTCTTTGTTGATGAAGGAACGAGCGAAAGAATACTTTACTTTGAAAAGTACGTACTTGCCTCTATTCTTTTGCGAAGTTCTGAAGCTTTGCAAAATAAATAAGAATTATCGATCCTTGAAGTATGCGAAGTATGAAGTATCTTTGAAGAAATGAAGTATTTAATCCTCTAAATATAAGGAGTATTGCAAATCCATTATGCGAAACTCTCGCTTCATGTTCTTTGTAGGAGAGAATGTCACGAGAATTAATGTTTTTTGAACTGCCGCAATCGCTTGTTTTCTACCAAAATCTTCTTCGGTTTGATTCCGTGAATTTAGGGATGACTGCTTACACGTGTATAAAATTACTCTTTTTACCGGTATATTTAATGTTATCCGGTCATTCCTTCCTCATCTATTTAAAGGAGAACCCCTTGCGAAAAATACTTCTTCTCCTCTACTTCGTCTTCTTCATCGTGTGCAACTATTTTCCGCTGCTCATCTTCATCATCTTCTTTGTTATTTTCTTGGTGCTGTCTTTCTGTTATCGTTTCCATGGCATCCAGGTTTATTGATCTTGCCGATCTTGATCAATTTTGTGATTGATTTCTTCTGTTGAAATTATTTTGTTCTGATATTGCTCTTTCTTTTAATATTTCTCCTGCCATTTTTGTTTCAGCAAGAACAAGTCCAGCAACAAATTTACCGTGAAGAACCCTATTCTCTCTCTAGGCTCGCAATCGAAATCCACCTCGCAACAGGAATCCATTTCGCAACCGAAGTTCTCTTCGCAAGCAAAATCTACAGCCTCTAAGAGAAAGTTTGCAAATGACAAGGTATTTAAGAAACATTTACTTGTAATTCGCAGGATGACAGAAATCTTGTAACAATATTGTTACAATATCGTTGCCTCTGTCTCTATAGATATAGAAACATTTACGCTTTAAGAATATTGTTGCCTTTGTTTCTTATTTATCTTGTAATTCGCAGGATGACAGAAATGTTGATAAAACCCCCAAAAGATCTCGGCAGCCTAAACCTGTTACTCCTAGTGTTTCCTTTCCCCCATTTACATCTTCCTCTCCTGTTGCGAAACCATCGCAAGATAACCTTATAGCTTCTTCTCGCGAAAATGTTATCGATGATGGCGTTGCTATGTCTGAACTTCTCCTAGACCAAGCTCCTCATAACTGCCCCACTACAAATGAGCTTATTCCATCTCCTATTGTCAATGCCTCTGTCATCTCTCCTGTCACTAACCTTCCTGAGATTTCCTCTTCTCATGATGTTCCCTTGGCGAAGGATGACTCGTCTCTTCTTTCTTCTTCCATCATTACTTCTTCATCTGAACAAATTCCTCTTACTAAAGAGAATTTGGAAGGTATAAATGTGGCTCTCAAAGTTCTTTCGGACATCGTGAACGATGCCAAGAAGACTTATGTCGATCCTGTCAGATCTGATGTCTGCGAGATTTTAAGTAAACATCTTGGTCCTGATAGGATCTCGCAAGCATCCTTGGTACAAGAAATTAACACGCTGAAGAATGATCTCCAAGCTATGACTGCAAGATGTAATACTCTCCATCTAGATAATCAAAAACTTCACAACATCTCGCTAGATCGTGATAATCTTCGCAAGAAGAATGAAGAGTTAAAAGGTATAACTCTCTCTTCGATTTTTTATTTTTTTTTATTACGACTCAAGTCCTTGTTCCCCCTTCAAGTTTTAAACCAGAAACGAATAATGGAGATATATCAGTTGGAATCTACTGTTGAAGAAGTTCGAGTTGAGAAAGATGCTTGGATGGAGCAATATAATCTCTTAGATAATCTTCATACATATGCTGTTGATCAAATAAATAACCTGTCTAAAGAAAATGTTGATTTAACTCAGAAGCAAGACTCATTAAGTAATGACTTATCTCGCCTCTCTTACTCTTTGACTAAAGCTAATTTGGAGTTGGAAACTTTGTCAGATGAGAATGGAACTCTTTCTCAAGAAAAGCGTACTCTGTTAAACAAAGTGGCGATTCATTTGCAACAATATGATGTTTGTCAAAAATTGTGTAAAGAGCAAGAACAATCTATTTGCACGTTGAGAAACCAACTTGAAGAAGTTACTGTCGAGAGAGATAAACTTATTCAGGGTAGAATAACCTTGAGTGTAAAAGCGAATCAATTCAAAGATCAATGTTCCTTGTTAAAAAAATCCAATTCTTCCCTTGCGAACGAGAATGCCATACTTATTTCCAACGAAAAAAGCTTGCGATCTCGATTAAAAGGTTTAGTTGGAGATAAATTTGATGACGCCATGGATTATTTGGAGAGTAGTTGTTCGGCTTTAATTCAGCATCTTACCTCGCAAAAGGAAGGTAGTCATATTATTTGACTACCTTAATTCATTTATTTATGATTTTCTAATATCTTCTCTGAGAGTTCCAAAAATCTGAATGGTTTTCTTTAACCTTTTGTTTTGCAGATTCTGAGAAAAATCTTCGCTCCATTATTACTACCCTTAAATCTGATTATTCAAAGGTTCGCAAAGAGAATGGGATACTCGCCACTTCCCTTTCTCGTTCTCGCGAGCGCGCAGAAAGAAGGTTCGATTATATGTCTGACTGTAAAGACATAGATAGCAAAAATCATCAAAAAGCACTCCTTCGTCAATTTCATCTCAAAGCCGAAGTCCTTATGAATGAAATTTTGTTGTCTGAATCTCTTGATCCTATTCATGTCGATCCTTTGGAAGTAAGCGATGATGAAGTTCCTAACCCCCCTGACAGCGATTATGATTATGAAAGCTGCGAAGACCTCGCTAACAATGAAACTGTCAATAAAGATCCAAGTGGAAAAATGTCTGATGAAAACCCTCCATCTGGCGAAGGTGAAGCTGACAAAATTGTTGAGGAACCTCTACCATCTCTTATAGTCGGGAATGTTGATGTAGAGAATTAAACTTCTTTGTAATTTTTGTTGAAACTTTCTTTTTGATTGGAAAACACTGAACTCCTTGTTGAATACTTCCCTTAATTTCTCTTTTTTTTCTTATTTAAGAATTACAAGAACTCATTTCGCCATTTTGTTAAATGATTCCTTTGTTTTCCTTTACTTCCTTTGTTGTAATCTCGCAAGCATATTTGCTTTCATTTCGACAAGATCGCAGGATATCTTCATAAATGAAGAAGTCCATTCATCTTGCCTTAACATTATTTGTGTGGTCTTATTTTGCCTTCCTAAGTAAAGGTCTTATTTAGCCACCCCTTATTGCGACAAAATCGCAGGACGTCTTTACATTTTCATGTAATGACCCATTGACCTTGTCTTATCATTTCTTTAGTATTTTTGCCTCTGCAGGATATTTTATTTGCGACAATATGACAGGTTTAAATATTCTTACGAATGTAAAACCCCATAACATTGTCGTCTTGCGACGAAATCGCAGGACGTCTTTACACTTTCATGTAAAGACCCATTGATCTCGTCTTATCCTCGCACTAGTATTATTGCCTCTTCAGGATCATCGCACAAATATGACAAGCCTAAATTTCCTTGCGAAAATAAAGCCTCATGACATTTGCGTCTTTTGACACTTATCAGCTCCCTAATGGAGGGTGCCACCCTTATCTTCTCCCTGGTTGCCCCTTCAAGGAGGCGAACATCGGCCATACAAGGCTAGCTCCTCCCATCTGGTCTTAACAACAACCAGTTGTTTTCGCAGCCTCTTATCCCTTATACCTATAGGGCTTATGGTTACGAGGCTGCACCCTAAGTGGAGTTTTCTTCGGGCCGAGTACAGCATACGCCAAGACTTGCCAAGAATGGCCGAGACACTTCAAATGCCCCAGGCACCCTTGGCTCAACCGTGTACCTCGGCGCCTTGATCATATACTGACTCCTTGGAAGAGACCCTCGGTCGTCCAACCAGGGTATAACCTTATAATAGTTGGAAATCCAAGGTATCTCTCCCGGATAGGCTTTCATGGACCCCAAATCTCCATGACTCAGGTTCCAGTAGCGGTGTAACCTTATCCCTGAGCCATGTCAAGAGATACCCCCTTATATGACGCACTTTAGGTCTTACATTTTCCTCTTACGAAATATCATTCGCGAACTAGGGTGTACGCCAGAAAGGTTTGTCCCATTCACTCACTCATTTATTTTTGTTAATTCATTCGATCATTCATTTTTGATTATCTTTAATCATTTTCATTACAAAATCTTACTATTTTGTTTGCGAAGCTATCGCACAATCTTTCCTTGTTATAATATCAGTTCATTCATTCATATATTCTTGATAGCGAGATTCTCGCGCATTGCTTCTTCAATTATTATCTCTTTTTTTTAGCCTTTGACATGTCTTTGTCGATTATTCACTTTTTACTTCTTTTGTTTACGCTACTCTCTGCCTCTGCATCATTCAGACTTCTTAATGATCCCTTTTCAGCATATCTTTCAGCTGGTTTCATGCACTCACTTCGCAATGTATCTTCTGTTCTAGTATTTATTGCATCCACCATTAACCTTTCTCTTCTTTGTTCATCTCTTACATTTTTCTTCCAACCCTTTCTTTTCGCAGCTCTCTCCTCGCAACTTCTACATCAACCTCATAACATTTTTGTCCTTCCATCCAATCTCCTTTTATAATTCCAATACCACTGGGATGGGGAAATTTTATGCATTGGTGATAAGTAGATGCTACACCCAAGATTTCGTGCAACCACGGTCGCCCGATTAATGCATTATAAGGGGACTCCACATCCACCACGCAAAACAGAATTTCAGTTGATAATCCTTGCAAGGGTATTCTCATGTGTACTTCTCCTTTTGGCTTGTTCGCAGTACCATTGAAACCATATATTTTGTATGTCGAGGGTATCAAATCTTCATCCTTTCCCCCCATGGTTCTGTAAGTATGGTAGAAAAGGATGTTTACTGAACTCCCTGTATCGATTAAGATTCTATTGATCGCCCAGGAATTTTCTGCTTCATCATCTTCGCCATCAACAGGTTTTGGATTGATCTCCAGTTTCACAACCAATGGGCTATCATGCGTCTCTGTTCCTTCTGGTACATCTTCTGCGGAGAATGAGATAATCTGCATTTGCCATCCTTTTAGCTGTGACGCCTTCGCAACATTCATTACTTCTCTATTATCAATATCCCTCGCAAAGACCCTACTGAGAACATTGTCATGAAAATCTTCAATTGTTCGGAATGAATGTACTATGGAGTTGCAAAACAAATTTTTAGCTTTCGCTCCAACTTCTATTACAAATGTTTCTTTCCCTCTTGCTGAGTTGGTCCTGTGCATTTCTGGTGGTGGTGGTAATGGTTGAACTTTCTCTTCTCTTTTTAGGAAATGATCTAACTTTCCTTGGTCAATCATTCTAAGGATGATTCTTTTCAGATTTCTGCAGTCATTTGTTAGATGTCCATGAAAGCGGTGGTAAGAACAGAAATCGTGACCCCTATCACCATGTGGCGGTTCATTCCCCAAATTCCATGGTGCCAAGATGTTCTTTGTCAAGAGTATAGCTTCCCAAATTTTTTCCACACTAGCATTTAGCGGTGGCATTTTGATTTCTTCCCACATTACTCTGTGACCTCGTTGCTTTCCTTGATAATTCTACCTTCGGCCTCCATAAGTTTCTTGCGGATTATCAAGTATTTGAATTTTGTTATTGCCGCCACGGTTGTAATAGTTTCTTTCTCTTTCAAACTCTTCCTGATCTCGGCTCCCCATAGTTACTATCTTTGGTTGTCCGTCATCAATTGTCCTTTCTTGCTGCCCTTGCGAGGTGCTCGCCACTGTATGTATTAATTTGGGTAACAAGCTTGCATTCGCAGCACTTGAATTTGTATTCGCAACTGGGTATAATTCCATTTCATTTTGCTTCTCCTCCAGAGCAATATATTCCTCTTGTATTTCTCGCAACTCTGTCATTATAACTGTATTCTTGACTCTAAAAATCTGAATGTATAACAAATTAGTTGCGAACATAGCATTAATGAATGATAGAATGAGATATCTTTCATCTACCCTTCCAGCCATTTCGCTACACATTGATTTCCACCTCACAGTTAGGTGTTTTAAACTTTCGCCAACTCTTTGTTTCAGCCCAAACACATCTTCAATTCCTGGTCGCGAGGAGTTGTTACTTATATATGCCCCTAAGAATATAGCTTGTAAGTGGTTGAATGATGTGATTGTGTTTCTTGGTAAACCCTCAAACCACTTTAGTGCTTCTCCTGTTAAACTTGATGCAAAGTACTTGCATAATATGGCATCATGATTCTCCCATTGTAACATACATCGCACGTAATCTTTGATGTGTTGTACTGCGCAAGTTGTACCATCAAAAATGCTAGTTAATGAAGGTAGATTGCACTTTGGTGGTATTCCTCCTAATTGTACTTCTAATGTAAAGGGAGTTTTCGCAGCCTCTTCGATGGCCTCATCCAATTGTCTTCTTCCTCCTCCCCTTCTACTACTATTCATCATTTCTCTCATCTCTGCCAATTTTCTCAAGATTTGCTCATTTACATCAGAGTTCGAATCCATTGGTCTTTTTAACTCTTTTTCTTTTCTTCTACGTTCATGTCTATCTTGATTTTCTTGTTCATCATCCTCTCTTCTTCTTTCTCTGCGAGATTCTCCTTCGTCTTCCTCGCGAATTTGTTGTAGTTGCAGGAAATCCCACAATACACCCCTCACTATATCTTGATAATAATTTCTAGATCTAAACTTATTTAATATGAAAATGAAGATAAAAGTGCTAAAATTGTAAATGGAGACACAAGGATTTTTTACGTGGTTCGATCAATGTGATCTACATCCACGGTTCTTCACTATGATTGTTGAGTTTACATAAGAATTACATTTACAATCTCCATTAATGGATATTTTCTAGAGCTCTAGATTTAATTTTAGGGGAAGAAGATGATAAAGAAAATAAAGTCTCTCTCTCAAAAATATCTCTCTCTTCCTAAAATTCTCCACTCCAAAATTATTCCTCCCAAAATTATTCCTCCCCCTCTCTCTCCTGATCTCCTCTTTATATAGGTGTTTACATAGTGGATGACAGCTCACATACAGCTCATATTCTCGCAAGCTCTTTGATAATTTCTCAGGTTCTTGCTACCTTCTCGCGAACTCTTCATTCCTTTTCTCGCATTTTTGCTGGTGTAGTCTGTTACGTTATTTTTGATATTAGTCTGCGACGGTTTCACAATGTTGCTAATGACAATATCGCGAGTACGTAGTTGTTGCGATATTTGGATCCTACATCTTGCCTCTTTTTTCTTGAATATTGCTTGAAGAGCGATCTTTAAGAAAAAATTTGTTGTTGTAGTAGTCTTTGATCTTTATTGATGACGGAACGAGCGAAAGAATACTGGACTTGAAAAGTACGTACTTGCCTCTATTCTTTTGCGAAGTTCCGAAGATTTGCTAAATAAATAAGAAGTATCATCTCTTGAAGTATGTGAAGTATGAAGTATCTTTGAAGAAGTATAAGAAGTACTTAATCCTCGAAATATATAAGGAGTATGAAGTATCCTTTGAGAAGTATAAGAAGTACTTAATCCTCTAAATATAAGAAGTATTGTGAATCCATCATGCGAAACTCTCGCTCCACGTTCTTTGCCTCATGTTATGCTGTAATGCAAATAAAAATTTAGATTAGTATTCAATATTTCTTTTATCAAACAATTTCATTTAATTGCTAATTCAAATCGTTTTTCTTTGTTTTGATTTCCTTTGTATGACTTGTTTCGTCTCATTTGACAAATATCTTTCATGGAAATGATCCTAATAGGTACCCCCTTATATGATGCACTTTAGGTACATTGCCTCTTGCGAAATCATAGGGTAAATTAGCGAACTAGGGTGTACGCCATAAAGGTTCGCCCGCTACTACTCTCCATGTTGAATATCATATCATTTTAGACAAAGAAAATCTTCAAGAGAAATATATAAATCGATATGTGCGAGATTTTTCTCGGTTTCTTTTGTAATTGTGGAAATTTCTGTAATTCTGCGATTATCTCGCCTTTTGTAAATCAAATCAAAAATCTTTTATTTTCTTTAAAAGTAAAATGTTTAAGGAAAATGGTACTTAGCTTTTGTGGTTTGTTGTTGTCTCTTGCGAAGTATATGATTTGCTTGCGAAGCTAGCATCCTTGAAATGTATAAACGTCGCACAAAATATAATTATCTCGCAGCAAAAAGAAGTGTGAGAAATGAGATTTGAACCCTTGACCTCCCTCTTGCATATTCTCGCAGCATACCAACTGTTCTAACCCTTTCTTGCGAAATTAATTTGCGAGATAATCATCAACTTTCTTCTTTGCGAAATAGGAAAAGTCTGTGCGAAATCTCGCATAACAAAAATAAATGTGCGAGAAGCAAAAATTGATCCTGCGACCTACTGCTTGCATTCATGCCTCCTGACCAACTGTGCTAACCCTGCGTCTGCGAGGTGTTTCTGCGAAATAATCACCTACTTTCTTCTTGCGAAATATACTTGCGAAAAATCCATGCAAAAAATACACGTCCGTTGAGATTTGAACTCGCGACCATGAACTCATTAATTTCGCAGGTGACCAACTGTGCTGCCTCTTGTTTGCGAAAGAATGAAACAACCTTGCAAAATTATCCATTTTTTCCCCTCTTTGCGAAGCAAAAAATTCTTTGCGAGGAAGAAGATTCGAACCCACGACCTTAAGCTCCTCATGTTCGCTCGTGACCAATTGTGCTATCCCTCTTGTGCGAAAGGATCGCAGAATGCTAATACATGACTTACATTCACCCTTTGATACAAGGAAAAAGATAACAAAAATTCTATGAGAAAGGGAAGACTCGAACCCGCGACCTTATGTTTATACTCTTCGCCAGTGACCAATTGTGCTAGCTGTTGTTTGTGAAAGAAACACATATTGTCATTCTATTATTCTTCCTTTCTTTTCAGCAGTTCCAAAAAGTGTGAAAAATATTGAGCTTTGCGAGAATTGATCACGCGAGCTCTAACCCATACTCCTAATCCCTGACCATCTCGTGCGGTTTACGCTTTGCGAAAGCAAGCTATATTGCTATCTTATTATTATTATCTTCTCCCTTAGTGGCCTAGTAAAAAATATGTTGAAAACAAAGAGTGAGGTGAGGTTCGATCTCGTAACCCCAAGCTTGTTCTCTTCGCAATAGACTTAACCATCTGTGCGAGTTTCTGTTTGTGATAAAAATCACAGCGTTTTGTTCTTATCCTTTTCTTCATTCTTCCTTTATTTCCTTCAACAATTCGCTTCTTGCTTTTTCTCCTGAACATGAAAATCCTCCATTGAAACCTTGGTTTTCTTCCGTGAATTTCACCACAAAAACTTGTAGGATCATAATATCGCAACATACAAGGTTCGCAGGTTCAATAAACGACAGCTTCGCGAAGGAGTCGCAGGGAGCTAAAATGAACGTCGCAATGAATAACGACAGGCAAAACATAAAAAAGACGTGAGAGCTGGCGAGGGTTAAGAAGTGTCGCGAGAGTGAATGTTTGTGCATCTGCGACACCTCGCGAGTCATTCCCGAAAATAGAGGACAGCCCAGCTGTCATCCATTATGTAATACCCTATATAAAGGGCTGAGTAAGTCTGTGGAAGGAGGGATCTCTTTCGAATGGTTGAGTAAGTCATTAGGAGAGAGAAAAGTTCAAGAGTGTTTTAATTTCTAAGTGTAATTCTATCCATTCTATGTGAACATTTCATGAAATTAATCAATAAACATTCTTAATCATTCATCTTTTAACGTGCTAATCAAGTAGAATTAAGTGAGGGGTGTATTGTGGGATTTCCCGCAACTACATATGCGCTAGAAACAGGGACGATCAGTGATTGACACGGAGATTGGAAGGAATTTGGATTAACAAAGAAAAGATTTGAAGTGATTCTCAAGAATCCATTGGAAAAGAAAAATGGCTAGAAAAAGAAACGTACAAGGGCAACCGACAATCGTGAGAAGAAGTGGGAGACTTGCTGGAGAAAGGAGGAGTGAGAGAGGAGAATCATCAAGGATGAATATGAGAAATGATGAAGAAAATCAAAATCAGCAACCGATCTCCCAAGTAGCAAACGCAGCTGTGGATTATGATAGAGTAAGTGTACACACTTGGAGGTCTGACTCTGAAGAGCAGCAGTTGGTGAACAATGGACAAGTAGGAGGAGAGCAAGGAATGAATGGAGAAATGAACCCAGGAAATGAAGAAATCGCGGCGTTAGAAAGATTGAGGCAAACAATCCATGAAGAAAGGCGATTAGAGGCAGAGGAACGAGCCAACTTGACAAGGCAGAACCATGAGCTGAGGATGGAAAATATAAGATTGCAAAATAGAAGATCAAGAGGTAGCGCGAGGTCAAGTTCAAGGACGACTAGGGAAGAAAGAAGGAGAGTTTCACCAACAGAAAGTACTGAAGGAAACCAACAAGAAACACAAAATTTAAGCACAGAACATGGCGAAAGAAGAGGGGAAACGGAAGATCGTTATATTCCTCAGCCTGAAAATTTCCAAGATGAGCAGAGTAGGGAAGATCAAAGAAACGTGCAACTCCAAGGGCCGAGTAACCTAGCTGCCGAAGGGAGAGTAATTTTGCACGGAGAGAAGCATTGAGAAGGCAAAAAGAGATCGAGGACGACATTGAGAGACATTATGTTGAACAAGCACGCTTAGCTCGCGAGAGAGAAAGGGTAAGAGCAGAAATGGAAAATCAAGAGATGGAAGAAGCAATCGAGCGAGAATAACCACGATAACCGAGAAAGAATGAGGGAACAAAATCGTGCCAATAGAAATATTAATGAAGAGTATGAGAGGGCGCAGAGGAGAGCTGAGAGACAGCCAAGAAGAGAGAACCACAGGTATGATGGCGTGCGAGTTGAAGATAGAAATGGAGAAGGAGGTCGCAGAGAAAGAAGAGAAGAAAATGACGAGCAAGAAGGCCAAAGCAGCACGAGCGTAGAAGGAGAGAGGCAGAACTAAAAAGACCAGTAGAACCAAATTCTGAGGCAAATGAGCAAATCTTAAGAGAACTGGATGAAATGAGAGGATTACTGAATAATAGAAGGGAAGGAGGAAGGAGACAATTGGACGAAGCCATCGCAGAAGCTGCGAAGAATCCTTTCACATTAGAAGTACAATTGGGAGGGATACCTCCTAAATGCAATCTGCCTACATTAGTCAGCATTTTTGACGGAACAACCTGTGCGATACAGCACATTAAAGCGTATATGAGGTGTATGTTGCAGTGGGAGAGTCATGACGCTATACTGTGCAAGTACTTCGCGTCAAGCTTAACGGGAGAAGCGTTAAAATGGTTTGAAGGTTTACCCAGGAACACGATCGCGTCGTTTAATCATTTGCAAGCAACATTTTTAGGAGCGTATATAAGCAACAATTTCACGCGACCAGGAATCGAAGACGTGTTTGGATTGAAACAAAGAGTTGGTGAGAACTTGAGGCAGTTGACGATGAGATGGAGAACCATGTGTAGTGAAATGGCAGGACGAGTTGAGGAAAGATACCTTATTCTCTCCTTCATAAATGCTCTTTTCGCGACTAATTTGTCAGTACATTCAAATCTTTAGAATCAAAAATACAATCACGATGGCGGAATCTGCGAGAGTTACAGAAGAATATATTGCCTTGGAAGAAAGACAGAATGAAATGAATTCTTATCCAAATCGCGAACACAAGCTCGAATGCCGCGAACGCAAGCTTGTTGCCTCAATTCATAAATACAGTGGCGAGCACTTCGCAGGGACAACAAGCAAGGAAAGTTGATGAGGGACAAGGAAAGATAGTAGCCATGGGAAGCCACGATCAAGAAAAGTTTGAACGAGAAAGGAACTACTACCACCGTAATGATAATAATAAGATTCAGAGGCTAGATCATGAGCAAGAAACTTACGGTGGACGAAGGCAAAATAACCGTGGAGGGCAGAGAAGTCGCAGAATAGTATGGGAAGAGATTAAGATCCCTCCACCGAATGCTAGTGTGGAAAAGATCCGGGAAGCTATACTCGTGATGGAAGATGTGCCAAAGACCTTGAACGTGGGAATGGAACCACCGCCAGTGATAGAAGTCATGAGTTTTGTTCTTACCATCGTTTCCATGGTCATCAAACAAACGATTGTAGAAACATAAAGAGAATCATTCTCAGGATGATTGATCAAGGGAAGCTGAATCACTTTCTAAAAGGAAAAGAAACAGGCCAGACATTACCACCACCACCAGAGATGCACAGAACAGTGTCAGCGAAAGGAAAGGAAACATTTGTGATAGAAGTCGGGACAAAAGCTAAAAATTTGAATTGCAACTCTATCGTCCACTCCTATCGCACAATCGAAGATTTTCATGATAACGTGCTCAGTAGAGTCTTTGCGAGAGATGCTAATGATAAAGAAATAATGAGTCTGGCGAGAACGACGCAGTTAGAAAAGTGGCAGCTGAAGACTATTTCTTTCTCTGCAGATGAAGTGCCAAAAGGAAGAGAAACACATGACAGCCCATTGGTTGTGAAACTAGAGATTAACCCGAAACCAGTTGATGGAGAAGATGATGAAGCAGAAGCTTGCTGGGCGATCAACCGAATCCTAATCGACACCGGAAGTTCGGTGAATATTCTCTTTTACCATACTTACAAGACGATGGGAGGAAGAGATGAGGATTTGATCCCCTCGACATACAAGATATATGGCTTTAATGGCACTGCAAACAAACCAAAGGGAGAGATTCACATGAGAATACCTCTACAAGGATTATCGACTGATATTTTATTCTGTGTGGTTGACGTGGAGTCTCCGTATAATGCATTGATTGGGAGGCCATGGCTTCATGAAATCCTGGGAGTCGCATCAACATACCACCAATGTGTAAAGTTTCCCCATCCAAATGGCATTGGGATTATACAGGGAGATTGGAAGGAGTCACAACAATGTCACGAGGTTGATGTGGAAAGCTGCGAAGAGAGAAGTACCAAAAGGAAGAATTGGAAACAACACGTGAGAGATGAGCAGAGAAAGGAAAAACTGATGGTAGATGCTATAGAGGTGAGGACTGAACATACCTCGCGAAGTGAACACCTAGAGATAGGCGAATATTGTGATAATAAAGAGGCGAAGGATATGAGGAACAAAAGGCATAAGAAATGAGTAATCAACAAAGGCAAGAGGAGAAGTAGCAAGCGAAGAAATAATGTAAGGGAATCTCACAATCAAGAATATATGAGAATTTGATTAAGAAAGAAAAATGAAAATACGACAAGAGAAATGGAATTATGCGAATGCTTCGCAGACAAATATCAACAAATAATGAAACATGAATACTTGAATTACTCAACCAAAATAAATGAGTAAAAGAATGGGACGAACCTTTATGGCGTACACCCTAGTTCGCGAATAACATTTCGTAAGAGGCAAATGTAAGACCTAAAGTGCGTCATATAAGGGGGTATCTCTCGACATGGCTCAGGGGAAAGGTTACACCGCTCCTGAAGCCTGAGTCATGAAAATTTGGGGCCCATAAAAGCCTATCCGGGAGAGGTACCTTGGATTCCCAACTATATATATAAGGTTATACCCTGGTTGGGCGACCGAGGATCTCTTCCAAGGAGTCAATGTATGCTCAAGGCGCCGAGGTACACGGTTGAGCCAGAGTGCCCGGGATGGATGAACCTACCCTGGCCATTCTTGGCAAGTCTTGGCATATGTGGCACTCGCCCGAAGAAAACTCCAATTAGGGTGCAGTCTCGTAACCATAAACCCTATAGGTATAAGGGATAAGAGGCTGCGAAAACAACTGGTTGTTGTTAAGACCGGATGGGAGGAGCTAGTCTTGTATGGCCGATGTTTCGCCTCCTTGAAGGGGCAACCAGGGAGAAGATAAGGGCGGCACTCTCCATTAGGGAAGTGCCAAAAAAGACGCAAATGTCATGAGGCTTTGTTTGCGCAAGGAGACTTAGGCTTGTCATATTTGTGCAATGATCCTGCAGAGGCAATAATACTAACGCGAGGGTAAGACGAGATCAATGGGTCTTTACACGAAAGTGTACGGACGTCCTGCGATTTCGTCGCACAGACGCCAATGTCATAGGACTATGTTCTCGCAAAGAAATGTAGACCTATCATATTGTCGCAAACAAAAATATCCTGCAGAGGCAAAAATACTCAGATAAGACAAGGTCAATGGGTCAGTACATGAAAATGTAAAGACGTCCTGCGATCTTGTCGCGACAAGAGATGGCAAAGTAAGACCTTTAACTAGGAAGGCCTTACTTGAAAGACCACCCAAAATGATAAGGCGAGAAAAGTAGGTTTCTTCACTCATGGAGATACCTGCGACCTCGTCGCAATATTAAATTTCAACATTAAAGAAGAATACATTTCAAAAAATAACATCAGAAGATTCATCTTTCAATGATAACTAAACAAATTCCTTCATTTGAAGTTGAATAACAGAGGCAAGTATGGGAATGCAACGCATAAAATATGGTTATTCACCTTCATATGACAAAGAGATACATCTACAATGATTAGCCAACTGTATTATAAAGAAGAGTTGGTTAGATCAAAACATACAAAAAGAAAGGTAATGAAGACTGAATTCATGATTGATAATCCAAGAAGTTTACAAAAATGGAAGATATACATGTACAGATATTACAAGATGTGAGAGAAACAAAAGAAATCATTTCTTTGGTGATTCTTCTTCTTCATCTGATTCTTCGACTCGATCACTCTCGTCGCCAGATTCTTTATCTGATAATTCTTCTTCTTCGCCAGCCTCGCTATCAGAAACATCTGAGACAGGCACATTTTCAGGGACTTCTTCGGCAAGGATAGGATATGTACTGAGAGGGATTTTTTGATCTTTACAAACATATTCCATGGCTTGATTGCGAAAACGAATAGCATCATTATTGAAGTTCGCTACTGTAGTTTGAAATTGTCTCTTCAACTTGGAATATCTAGCCCCGCGAAGAGTGAGATCCTTAGCAAGTTGCTCTTTATCAGATTCAAGCTCTCCAATCCTCGCATGAAGTCTTTTCTCAGAATCTGCAAAATAAGTAATGAAGAGTTAATAATTAAGACGGCGATATCACAGAAATAAGAAACAGAAAGGAATAATGAACAACCTTCTCTGTCAGATATCATATCTTTAATCAAGGCAGTATGCTCAGCGTGAAGACTAACATCAACCCCTAAATTATTTCTGGCATTGTCTAAGACCTTCGCAGCCCAAGCAAATTCATCATTATTATTTATAACAATAAGTGAGCAAATTTGGTTCTCCCGTTCGCTAAGTATGGTATTCTGGCGAAGCAATTCATCCCGCTCAACTTGTACTTCGAGTAGAGACTTATGAAATTTGTCCAAGGCCTTCACACCATTGTTAGTAATACGATCTTTCTCATCTATAAGGTCGCTAATTTTCTTTCTTAAAACCTTGGTTTTCTCTTGAGAATCGAGATACATTCGTTTAAATTGGTTGGCTAAGTTTAAACCGGATCTATGCTCAATCTTTAAGAGGCGGTATTTGGTTTGGAGTTCATTTAATGAAAGGGAACTAATGTCATCTGACGAACTACTTAAAGAGCTATTGAGGTGAGTAAGAAGAAGATTATTATCCATAGGCTCGGGAAACGAATGGAGAAGAATGGATTCTTCGGAGAGATTATATATGTCTGCGAAGGTGGTAAGTCAGATAGTAACACGCGAATGATAAACTAGAAGCAAAAAGAGTAGAAAAAGTTTATACCGTAAAGTTGCTGATTGGCACTTTGAAGAGTAGCAATTTTATTCTTCTGAGTAGAAGACTCGGTCTCCAGCTGTTGGATCTTTCCGCGAGAACTCGCAACTTCAGCTTCTAACTCTTCAATTTTGGCGCAATGGCGAGTATTCTTCCTCAATTGAATGTTATACCTCCTTTCGAGATCCGAGGCAACAACAAAAGAAGTTTTTCCAAACAGGAAGAGGACAGAAAAACCATTAATATGCGTAGATAAAAAATTAGAATCAACGGGGAAGTATGAATGCATACATACCAAAGATCCAAGCGCATTCAAGAAGCTAGGGGACACAGTTCTAGAGACTCCATTAAAAGTATTGTTGCCCTCTAGTAAAGCAGCGTTACACACGTCTGCGAGAGCCTTGCATATGGAAACCAAGGGAGCATCTCCCATTCCTTGGAAAGAGTCTGAGAAGATGCTAGATAACTGATCCATAGGAGAACTGGCCAACGGAATCTCATTAGCGAGAGAGGAATTCGAATTATGGTTATCCTCGTCAGAAGATTCGGAGCTTAAGCGAAGGCGAGAAGAGGATTGGGTCTTTCGCTTCTTAGCTAGTGGAGCAGAAGATTTGCCTTTGTGAGCGATGGTTTTACCCTTACTTTTAATCTTCGCGGCTATAGCCTCTTCAGCTTCAACCTTCGCATACGGTTAAAGATGAGAAACAGAGGCAACAATATTGCTTTAAATGACAAAGGAAATGTTTCTTACTTCACTCGTTAGCGATCGAAGAATCGTCAGAGTGCTCTCCAACGGATTATTCTTGTAGCTTCTTCTCAATTTGGCAATCTGAAAAATTTCACAAACTTAGCAGATATAAAGAAAAGTTGCAAAAGCAAGATTTGAAGAGAAAAACATACCTCTTTTGCCTTATCAGGCCATTTGAACTCCCAAGGGTGATATCCTGCGAGATTCGCAGGAAGAATATGCGAGCCCGCGATGTAAGGGCCATTTAAAATCAAGGTTACAACCCACCATTTCTCATCTTTGGAGTGGCGAGGAGTAGTATTATTGCCTGGGTGCCAGTCAATGTCTTGCATAAGTAATTTATCCTCAGGGACATCATCCTTCTTTTTCAGACGAATACCCCAACGAGATTTCGCATTCCTCATCTCGTATCACTTTGAATAATTTTCAAAAAAGTTTTCTACAAGATACTTCTCGAAACTATTTCCAAGTCTGCATAAATCGGGATGTCTAACAAAAGTATTAGAGTATAAAGATCCTTTGCCAGCACCACGATGTGCGAACTCAAGCATTAGGCGAATGCAATCGCCACTTAATTGATAAACAGCCCGAGAGAATTTTTCATGGGCCAAGATTTCATAAAACAGAGGCATCTCAGGATTGTATAAGGGAACGGGAAGTCCTCATGAGAAGTCGACCTAGCGAGACTATAATCTTTTGATCATCACATTGATGATCGAAAAATAGCTTTGCGAGAAAGAATAGATGAAGGTTCTTGATCGGGGATGGTCGATAGAGTAAAACCCTTTTCGATCAACTTCTGTTGAACTTCTTCAAAAGAAGATTTGTATGCACGACTAATGAAAGCCATTATCAGTATGGGAATGGAGGGGAGATTGGAAATCAGGATCAGCGTTAGAAGAGATGAAGAAAAGATTTACAGTAGCAGGAGCGCAGATTGCGGAAGGAGAGAGTCAAGAAGAGTTGCAGAGAGAAACTAAAAGAAGAGAAGAGAAGGAAAAGGAAACTATATATAGGGAAAAAGATCCTCGAGAAAAACGATGGCATTTAATGCGAGAAGAGACGTGAGCGGTCAAGAATAAACGGTTGAAAGAGACGTGTCAAGAGAAGAAAGGAAGAAAAGAAATCTGTGGCAAAGTCCGTGTAAGGGTACGGAACTGAGAAAAGATAAGGATAAGCAGTTGCGAAGCAGTTGCGGCAAATCAAAATGTTGATTCTCATGACATCTTCTCCCTCGCAAAGGAGATCTGAGGTGGGATAGGAAGTGACGTAGTATACATATTAAAGGAGCTTTGAAACTTCGCCAAAGAATAGAGGCAAGTACGTACTTTTCAAGAAAAGTATTCTTTTGCTCGTTCCTTCACCAATTAAAGTCGGGGACTACTACAACAGTGAATTTTTCCTTAAAAATCGCTCTTTAAGCAATATTCAAGGAAAAAGAGGCAAGATGTAGGATCATAATATCGCAACATACAAGGTTCGCAGGTTCAATAAACGACAGCTTCGCGAAGGAGTCGCAGGGAGCTAAAATGAACGACGCAATGAATAACGACAGGCAAAACATAAAAAAGACGTGAGAGCCGGCGAGGGTTAAGAAGTGTCGCGAGAGTGAATGTTTGTGCATCTGCGACACCTCGCGAGTCATTCCCGAAAATAGAGGACAGCCCAGCTGTCATCCATTATGTAATACCCTATATAAAGGGCTGAGTAAGTCTGTGGAAGGAGGGATCTCTTTCGAATGGTTGAGTAAGTCATTAGGAGAGAGAAAAGTTCAAGAGTGTTTTAATTTCTAAGTGTAATTCTATCCATTCTATGTGAACATTTCATGAAATTAATCAATAAACATTCTTAATCATTCATCTTTTAACGTGCTAATCAAGTAGAATTAAGTGAGGGGTGTATTGTGGGATTTCCCGCAACTACAAAACTAATTTTTTCTCTTCTTCTTTTCACGTCTTTAAATTGTTGATGATGTTTACTCCCTGAAAATGTGATTTCTTCCATGAAATTTCCATTTTTGAACCTAAATTTTGTAGATCTAGAAAAATATGAACAATAACTAATCTTCATGGAAATTTCTTGAACCAACAAGTTACAGGAAGGATAAAATCCATTATTCTCTCCCTGTTTCTAGCGCATATGTAGTTGCAGGAAATCCCACAATACACCCCTCACTATATCTTGATAATAATTTCTAGATCTAAACTTATTTAATATGAAAATGAAGATAAAAGTGCTAAAATTGTAAATGGAGACAACTAATACTAGGGATTATCCATGACTACCTCCATCACTGATTATCGCTAAATGTGCTTGTTCGTGTTACTATATAAGCCCCCTTAGCCAAAACCTAAACCTAATCTTCTCTTCTCTTCTCCTCTCCACCCGACATTCTCAGAGCAGAGCTCTGCTCTCCCCCATCTCCTTCTCCCGACCATGGCAGAGCGTCTCCATCTCCTGCCACAACTGCCGCCTCAGCCACCAACAACACCAGCAGCCAGTACCACCTCTAGTTTTCTCTATCTCCACCACAGCTTCTCCACCCTAGAAGCTGAGCTCGAGATAGATAAAACTAGGGCTTCGATTACAGTGGAGAAAACACCAATCAAGAGCCGCACAAGGACAGAGGGAACAAGGGATTCAGAGGCGACCAGAGATGGGTTTGATTTATTTTCTATTTTATTTTCGATTTTGGAGAATTAGGGTTTGGTAGTTTTGATGTTGCATGTATAAATTGAAGTGGTCTGTGTGTGTAGAAGGTCATGCCTGGGCTAGCCAGAGCACCAATTAGGTTAATTTGTAGTTATTTTGTATCTTAATCATGTTCTAAGTTTTATTGCTATGGTTGGATGAAATCCATAGTCAATTGATAAGTGTGGTTCATAATTTGATTTTGTTCTTGACTGTGCTTTATTGTTTAGGGTAAGTATAATCTTAACACTCAGCATTTTACCTTCACAGAGTATGCCATGTATGCACTGTAGTCGGATAAATTCTATGTTGATGGTGTTGCAATTCATGCTTCATTGAATGCTATTGATCCTCAGACTATTTGTGCCCTGAGAAGACAATTAGTGCTTGGGAGAGATACCCTAATTGTGATTAGAATACCCAATTTAGGATAGGTTTAATCATCTAAGTAGTGGAATTTGATCTGTGATTAGTTATACTATGACAAGACAACTAATACTAGGGATTAGTTATACCCTTGGCCATTGATAAGTGTGGTTCATAATTTGAACTAATACTTTGACAACAATACTATGATGATATGTATTAATACTATGACATTGTATAAAAATGATTGAGAGCAACTGTTTTCTCATTATTATAGCTACAGATCTTCAACAACTATGATGCTGAGTTGAACACATTTAGAATAATTGGAGTACTTGGAAGTGACGAATATTTCGAGTAATGTTGAAGAACCAAGGAGATCAAGCATTTGGATGAGAAGCTATAAAGTTTATTTATTTTGTAATCCATATGTATTGATAGTTTTGTCACTAAAATTGACAAAGGGGTAGATTTTTAGAGCACTGCTCGGTCGAACTCGTAAGCGTTTCTATCTCAAGCTTGTTTGTCAATGTTAGTGATCAAAACTATAAGTCTTGATTTCTAGTCTTGATCAAAACAGTGAGATCCATATTCTCTTTGGCTAGAATATTTAGTTGAGTGTCTTTTTGTCTGATCTCATCCTTAACAAGATTAGTTTTTGTCTTTAATATTAACATCCGTGTAGACAGAGATCTTATAGGCCTTAGGAGTTTTACCAACTCTTTATCAGTATCTTCTTTTCCATCAGAGATAGACTCAGATGTATCATGAGTCAACAAAGTAGTGACATCTTCAACATTTTAGTATTCATACTCTTGCATAACGTTAACTGAATCAGACATAGATTCAATTCTTATAGGTTGAATCCCACCAAACACAGATTGTTAGATCTTTTCGTGTTTGCCTGCTCTGATACCAATTGAAAATATGAGGGTACCCAAATACACCACAATCTTTAATTTATCCACCTATAAGTCCTTTTACCGAAAGTGATTGTCTATGGATAATGTCGAGGCAATACTACAAATCGGTATTCACACTTTGTGTGATCATCTATGGATACGATATCAAGACAATACAACAATCAAAATGTGATTAATTGAAAATAGTTTCGGACTTGACCAAACTCTATAGGATCACTATCAAGTAATACAGAGTTAACGTTTGTGTATTTTACTTTTAATTATAATAAACAATTATAATTGCGAAAATAGAAAAGTAAAAGACATAGCAAGATTTTGTTAATGAGGAAACTACAAATGCAAAAAAACCCCGGGACCTAGTCCAGAATTGAACTCTAAGAATTAAGCCGCTATACAAAATCTAAACCAACTTCGTATAGTTGAGACCAAGCAACTAAACCTAGTTCACTTAGTTTCTTCAGTATCCCTGCGCTTCCGACATTCAATAAGTGGACGCACTGGAAAAATTCCTTTGGATCGTATTCCAAACAGTAAAGGAACAAAAAATCTGTATGGTAACAACTCTATTGATTCTTTCAAGATAAAGATATCTCAAGTCATATGCAAAGGCTCTCCCGTTTAAACTAATAAACTCCTTTGTCTGGTTAGATCAATCCAATCTCTATACCTAAGTAATAAGATTCAGATTCGTAACAATCAAAATAGAATTCAAGAGAACTATTAGGTGTTACCGATCTCACGCAACTAGACAACTGAATAAATCTGATTCTAGTTGGATCCCAGCCGATCAAGGTTTGTGCTACACAAGGATATGAGAAACCAATAAGAAATCTTTTTTGTCTTCAAATCTTTTTTAATCTTCAATTAAACCTGCACAACACCACTTGAATCTCTTATGATCAATCATGCACAGAACGGAGTCTGTTAACAATGGATTATCACAAGATGTCTTTAGATCTACAAAAAGTTCTAAAGATCTCGTCGACACTTCGATCTAGTTTGAGTGAATCTTATATCATAAGAGAAGATTCTGAAGAATAAACAAACTAGGTGCAATGAAAGTTCAACAACCGTTAGTCAATCAAATCAATTGAAAACTAATAACTGTACTTATCTAGTTTCTCACCAACAATACTCGTAGAGCTTCTTGATCCCACGTAAGTCTTTAAACGAGCGGTCGTAAGAGATTTCGCCTAATTAGGGTACTTTCCTCTCCGGATAGACGGCTCCACCAAAAACAACAAAAAGATGAAGTTTGCCTGGCTCTTAGGATAGTTTGCTAGAAATGCAAACTTAGGTATTTATAGACCAAGAATGTTTGGACACCAGGGAATTTCCAAAACCGAATTATTCTTAAGATATGCAATAAATGCCCAAATCGGTTTTCATAATTCCTGGAAATGCTTTGTCAAATATTTTCCGAAATCTCTAAATAGAATATCTCCAATTAGTAAATGCACATTACTAATTTTTATTCTCTAGATATATACATTTAATTGCTGGTAATTAAAGCATATAAAACTAACAACCTTAATTAAAAGATTCTTAATTTATTTCGGACCGGGATCTCCTTGAGTAATTAAGGAATAACTTTGAACAATAAAAGATAAGAGTTATTGTTCGTGTTCAAAGTATGTTGGCATCTTTACTTTGTAAATCCTCATTCATATTTACAATATTGGGATCGAGTATACCATACTTCCAAACAAGTTTAGAATTGGTTCATTTGTATTCCAAGACAACTATGTGATTGATCAAATATCAAATCACAATCATGGGTTCAATCGGTTCTACCAATCACTGGGATCGGTTATACCTTAATATGGATTACTTGTGATCGAACACACAAGTTACCAGGACCGGTTATATCAGTTACCAGGATCGGTTACGTCAATTACCAGGACCGGTTACCATATACTCATGGTAATGCTTGTTATCGGTTACACAAGTCACTAGGATCAGTTACACCAATTACCAGTATCGGTTACACCAATTACTAGGACCGGTTACACCAATTACAAGGATCAAGTACACAATTATTTTTTGATCGGTCACACCAATTACAAATATCGATCATACCATCTCAGGTGATTACTTAGGATCGGTTACACTAATTAATAAAAACCAGACATACCAAATCATAAGTCGGCACTCGTGATTAGTTATACCAAGATACATAACAAGTTATGATCGGTTCTACTAACTCACACATATTGGTAATCCAAAGATATGCAATGAATAACAATACCAATAAGCCTAGCGATTTCCCTTTCGATTCATAAAACAAGTTCATGAATGTACTTCTTGTAAACAAATGTAAACATTGTTTTCTAGGATGAAACTTCACCTTTACCCATACACATAATCACAATAGCATTCATACGATTATGTCGATGTCATATCTACGAAGTTCAAAAATACTTTATTGGCTAATTCCTTAATACTATGATCATATGATCATGTCTCACTACTAGAGTAAAATAATCATTCACATCTTCGCAGTTATGTTTTCAATATAGCACGACTTGAAAGAAACGTTAGGAATGAAACAGTTCAAGTCAATATTACTAACCTCAAGAGGAAGGATGATGTCATCGTTGTAGCTCGTTACTTCTTCACGTTCTTCAGGTCTTCGAGTAATAATTGAATGTCTCATATTCCTAGACTTTCTAGTCTAACCTATACGAAGTTGTCTCTAGTATATAATCAAGTGACTCTTAGATTAGTTTAGATTCACTAAAATATGACAACCAAACTTGACATACCAACGCTTGGTGGGTTCAACCGAGCTATGCTCTAACAACAACAGCATGAATTTCCCATCTTGACTCCAATATCCTTAGTAACTAGCTTTTCAAAATTATCTTCCAAATCTTCCATACCCCATTCTTGGAAACAACTATTCCAACTATCCGCATATTGTAAAATAACTTCTCTGTAAGAAATTCGAGGTTGAGGTTCACTTACTTTCGATCCATTTGTTTCAGAACCTAGGGGTGAATTTGATTCCTCCATCAACATATCACGATTCACAGTGTTGTTATCGCTATGCGCCCTCATGTCCCCCCTGGCTTAATTGTCCCTTCGATTAGAGCTTTCTCTCGATTATTCATGAAGATCAATCAGAAATTGGGATGAATTTCACAACTGAGTGACCGATTTTAGTAATGAGTCAATTGCCTGATTTTTGGACGCTCCAGTGTTTTCATATTCAACATAGTGAATTCATCCTTAATCAATAAAAATTAGCTACTCGTGTACATAGAAAAAAAAATTAAATTATCACGAAAATTAGCTACTCGTGTACACAATTTTTTTTTTTAAATTATCACGATCTCCCTCCTATTAGGAGAAAACCCTAATTTCTTATGCTAGCCTCTCGTCTCCTTGTGTTGTAGACAAAAGAAAGAAACATTATCCCGAGCAACACATCTTATAAAATTATTTCCAAATTGTTTTCTAAAAGACTGAAGACACTTCTGTCTAAGATTATCTCCCCTTATCAAGCTGCATGTGTGCAGTATGGGCATATGACAGTCAACATTGCAACTGCCCATGAGCTAGTTAATGAAAAAGTATATGTCCAAGAAAGGTCTTCTTGCTCTTAAGTTGGACATGTCCAAACCTTTTGATAGGATAAAATGGTCATTTTACATGATTGTATGAAAAATTTGGGATTCTGTGGTGATTGTTCATTGGTGCCATTTGATAAGTCAATATATTTCCACAATTACTTTTTTTTTTTTGCTATTGAATGATGCTCTAGGAGAGCAATTTTGGCCCACCAGGGGTCTAGGACAGGGAGATCCCATATCTCTCTATCTTTTTATTTTATGTATGTGTTGATGGTGGATTTTCAACAAAGGTCAAAATCGTAAAATCATGATACTGCATGTTTCTGCACGACTTCAGGAACGCATGTGACAATTCATATTTTACGAGCCATGATGCATATGTCACTCGAAAGGCCTACCCGGAGCGTTCGATGCTGCTCATTTCATCATGACCTCTATGTAGAATAACATAATTGGGCGGTTCTGCGTATGATTGAGAGCTTAATGCCTTCAGGACGTCGGTGATACTCACTGTTCCCTGACTACATAGAGAGAGACCCCTCTACATAGAAGAACGATTGGGTCGTTCTCTGTATGATTGAGAGCTTAACGCCTTCAGGACGTCGATGACACTCATTGTTCCCTGACTATGTAGAGAGACCGTGTATAGATTCAGGCGGCTCTCCATACATAATTGTTGAGAGGGCAAAACGCCTTCAGGATGTCGACAACACTCGCTGCTCCCTGACTATGCACCTTTCAGAACGGATATGACGCTTTAACTGGCTAATATCCCTTCTGCAATAGATTAATTCTACCGTGACATTCACCGCTGAATTCTTAGAAGATAATCTATTTTATCTCATTACTCCGATTTCATGATCCAATCCACGGCTGATCTCATGGAATGGTAATAGATAATCTCATTACTCCGATTTCATGATCGAATCCACGGCTAATCTCATGGACTGGTAATAGACAATTTTATTACTCCGATTCTGTAGTCGAATCCACGATCCTATGGGATGGTAATGCTCATTTTATTATTCCGAATCCATGGTCGAATCCACGGCTGATCTTATGGATTGATAATAAATAACTGTTCACCTTTATTACTCAGTTTCATGAATCATTCTCTACTGAATTTCATGAATTAGTAATAAATACTCGACAACCGGGCATCTGGACTATTACTGAATAAGCCCCATAAAATGGTGCAAGTGTACTCAACAATGATGCACGAACGAGCACCCAAATGCACGAACGAGCATTCGAAAATATGGACAAATGAGGAATCCTACACAAAATAGGAGAGAGAAAATAATATAAAAATAATAAAAAGGCGTCCAGGGACCGGGCCCACCGGCCGACCGGTCATGCCCCATGGCCGGTCCCTCACGCCTCTTTCATTTATTTTTTATTATTATTTTCTTATTTTCATGAACTCATGAAAACTCCTTCATTCAAGCAACTTTCCTTGTTTGAGCAAAACTCACGGTTTCCCCATATTTTCATGGTTTCATGAAAAATAATAAAATCGGGAAAGATGTGTGGGACCGGGCTACCTAGCCAGCCGGCCATGCCCTATCCGTGGCCGGTCCCACACATTGCAATCCCTTATTTTCATAATTATTATTTCCCTCACCTCATGAAACTCCTCCATTTGAGCAAAAATCATGGTTTCTTCATATTTTCTCAAATATTGCTCAAATCATGAAAAGGCCAAAAAGTCAAATGGTCACATGATCGACTAGGCTACTCATGCTAAATAATAAAATATTATTATTTTAATATTTTCCAAATTTTTATCAAACGAGCAAAGTTCTACTTGATCATCCGAGCAAAATCAAGAATTCCAATCAAAGATCGAACTCTTCTGAAAATTCAAGATATTGCTCAAACGCACATCGGAAAATACCGGAGCTCTCAGGATTGAGATACAGACATTATGGTGACACGGTCATGCTTCCTTGACCGACCAAGGCAGGCCCTAAGGCTTTCAAGGAGCCGGTCCCACACATTCTTATAATTTTGACCTAATTTGCTTAATTGCTCATATTGGGTCCAAACTCTTTCCAACCAACTTGGAATTTGCTCAAACGACCATCAGTTGGTCCCACGATCACCAAGGGCCGGTTTCATTCCCTCTTGGTTGGTCCCTCACTTCTCCATAAATTAGGTTTTATTACCTAATGCTCAGACGAGCACTATTTTAATAAATGATGAAACTGGTATTTAATCATCATTCTTTCACCAACTGGTCAACTCAGAACCCTGATGCACGCTCACTTTAGAAATTGGGAATCACACGGTCATCCATTATCCCATGTGGTCGGTCCCTCCCTCACTTATGACATATTTTCAGCAATTCATCAATGGACGAACAATTGATCAAAAATTAGGGTTTTGAACAAACGCTTCACGAATCATCATTCTGAGCAAGTTCAAAGACTAATAAATTTATGTTGATCCAGAAATCAACATCTGTATTAATTATATAATATTCGGTAGTCTACCAATATTTTAATTATTATTTTATTGGGTCATGTCACCAATAAATAATTCGTCGAATTGAGCAATACTTTCTCAATTGCTCGAATATTGATCCAAATATCAATATTCAGTAATTTATCAATAATTCGTCGAATTGAGCAATACTTGCTCAGTTTCTTGAATATTTATCCAACTATCAATATTCAGTAATTCGTCGAATTGAGCAATACTTGCTCAGTTGCTCAAATATTGATCCAACTATCAATATTCAGTAATTCATCGATCACTCATGCTCGATTCAACAAAACTTAGACTCACTATCTAATAAGTCAACGACTGACTAATCAAATACACGTCTGCTTCGCAGACTCCACATTCGTGAGACATCAATCACGTCACATGGGGGGATATTACTTAGGGTTTGGTCTGGCGGCCTATGGCACGTGGATTCATCCACGATGAGAAATATGAGTAAGTCGTGCAAACAATTGAAGGAGTTAGCAAAGTAGTGGGTGGACGGTTAACCAAGTCTCCGCACGACCTGGAACTGGTTTCACCATGATCTCCCACTTTCCCACTCTTTCACTCAAGTAACTATCACACTTACAGGGATCAATGTGTTCATTATTCTGGCAATATAAATAAGTCCAAAATCGAGGACAAAAAATCAACATTCGTCTACACAACAACTCGACTAAAAATTATTCACAGAACTCAACATTCAGCAGTTCATCAATTTTACAGAAACCTTCAACACATCCACAATCCTTGATCATGATTGATCCCACACAATTCTCAGCTTCCCTCCTACAGATCCACCCATCTCCCTCTTTGTGGCCGAATTGACTCTGGAACGGCCATTGACTTGGTTTAGACTGGAGTCTTACAAATTGATGTCTCGAATCTAAGCACTCCCTTTGCAGTGCATCTGTGTGAAGTTTAGCAGTTTGCTCAGTTGAGGAGTCTCGTCCGCACGCTCGACTCTTCATTTCCTTAAAAAACTAGCAAATCGTTTTTCCCCATCTACAATATGGATATATTTTCTAAACTTTTATGAAATATGTATCAAAGTTTCTAAAACTAGTCCTGTAGTTTCACACTTATCTTTTGCAGATAACTACTTGATTTCTACTAAAGCAAATCCTAAAGAGGTAAAAAAGCTTGAATTCTATATAGAAAACTTTATTAAAGCTTCTAGCCAAGCTATTAATTTTGATAAATCTGCATTGGTTTTTATTCCAAAAACTGATAATCAAATAAAACAAAACGTCGCTTTTATCTTGAGTATTAAGAGAATGACTTTACAAGATAAGTACTTAGGTGTAACTCTTTCACTTCAGTAAAATAAATATGAATATTTTTATGGTTTGATTAATAATTTTGATTGGATATTGTCTTCTTGCAGATCCAAACACCTAAACAACCAGGTAGAAATGTTGTCACCCAAACTGTCCTAGGATCAATAACCACACATGAAATGGATGTATTGCCCATTCAAAAGAGTTAACTGATTGAATAGAAAGTATTCAGAGAAGATTTTTCAGGCACAAGGATAGTAATAGCAAATGTTTATATCTAAAAGTTTGGGGTGTAGCTAAACCAAGCATCAAGAGATCTGAGTATTTAAAAAACTACAGATCAATAAAGATCTTTTAGTAAAACTTGCTTGGAGATTGGTTTAGGAACCTAATGCTCTGTGGGCTCATATCCTAAAACATAAAATACCTCCTTAACTCACATCCTATTTCTAATAATCTTAATACGAGTGGATCTTGTATTTGTAGAGATGTGTACTATTGGATAGAAATAGTCTAGAAACACTATTGTTGGAAAATTATCTAATGGTATGGATATTTCTAATTGGAATGATATTTAGGTACATGCACTTATTAAGTACTTACCTGCTGCTTCTGCCTATAATAATATTAGACACATTTCTCAGCTTATTTTCTCAGCTTATTCTAACATTAGAATGTAAAAGTGTTACATGCTCTATTTACTATCGACATTGTTGAGCATGTACGTAGGATTAGGATTACATATGTTAGAAAAGATCCCTTAAGATGAACTAGAGCAAGAAATTGTTTTTTTTTTTAAAAATGATTTTTGTTGGAGGGAGAGCAAAAAGGGATTTGAGGAGAGCAAAAATAGTGGTTGACTCACTAACTAGGTCTAGTCTTATGAATTTACAAGAATCAGACAAAGTTACCCCTAAGGACTCACAAATTTTTCCCATGAATTGCATAAAATGAATCGACCTATTTATCGTCTTCATCCTATCACCTGCAACACCCACTTTTTCCCCGATACTAACCCTCGGAAATCTTGATTTGAAGTTCCCAGAAAGGAAAACAAAAAAAGATTTGGTGAAAAAGGCTTTGTTTGCCGGTTAAAAAATGATAGATAGTTTTTTGAAAAAATCAACTAAATCATCTTTCACCATTTGAGTACAAATGCAATTTACTGGATTGGTAACTAGATTGCCTAGGATTTTATAGCAAGAACAAAAATGAGGGTGAATATTTGCGGATGAAGATTGTGGGAATAAGAGAATTCTTCCACTTGATTTTTCTGCTGATTAATCTTATTTTTTATTATCTGTTCGTGAAAGGAATGGGAAGAATTTTTACGGGGAAGACAAATTCGTGTTGGGAATGCTATTTCCTATTTGGGAGGTATAAGTTAATGTAAATAATCAGTTTCACCCCTTTGTTCGTTGGTTTGAAATCTGATCAAGTTGAATCATATTATTACGGATCCTAATTTTTGATTATTAATATAAAATAAATAAATAGAATAGCCATAATCTTTAGTGGGTTTTCCTTTATTTTTTTGGTGAACCTTACAAATTAAAACATGTTCAGTGATAGTCAGGTTGAGGATTGAGGACTGAGAACACAAATAGGCATTTCAGGGAAACATGGACGAAAAAGACGACTACATTAGGTTAATTTTCGCTCATGCCTAGAGTGTATGAGAAGTATGTGCGGTTAATAAGGGTAACCATGTCCGACTCTCATTAAAGTATAAAATCGGACCTAGTTAATGAGTTGATCACGATTTTTGCTCTCCTCGGATCTCTTTTTGGTCTCCCTTTAACAAAAATCTTTAAAAATTTATATATAATATCTTATTGCAGGAGTCTCAGAAATCCATCTAATAGTTCAGTATTTCCTAGGAAAAGGTTATGGAAAGATCAGGTTCCTCCTATGGTGATGCATTTTATCTGGAGATATTTTCACAGATGTTTGCCAACAAAGGACAAGCTGAGTAGGTTCGTGAATATTGTAGGTACTCTTTGTAATGTGTGGTACCTACAATGAGAGTATATAACACTTATCATAAAGTGTTCTATTACTAAGAGAATCTGGTTTGCATTAGATGCTAGCCTAGCGTCGATGATTGATACCATTGAGTTTCACCGATGGTTACATAATATATATGTTTATTTCAGATCAATTTTATGCTTCTGTTATGCATGGAAGAATCAAATATGTTCATGTCTTATGGTGGATATGGAAGCGAAGATGTGCTATGATTTTTGATAACGTGCAATATATGCCTAATGATTTTATTGTGTCAGTTAATAAATTCATCCTTGGATGTAAATGTGCAATCATACCTCCAAATAATAAGGAAGGAGGAGTGCAGATTCATGCTTGGAAACCACCAATTTCACCGGTAATCAAAATCAACTTTGATATTTCTTTCATCAATGGCAAATTAGGAAGTATAGAATAAACAACAAATGGTGTTGTCCAAGATTGTATTTTATTTCCGAACTCTTTTACCAATTGGACTTGTAGTTATGTTCAAAGATAAGCTAATGGTGTTGCAGATACACTTGCAAAATACTAAAGAAGTAATGGTTAGAAGAATGGTAGTATATCCCTCCTCCAGATATCTTAGTTGAGAGTCCAGAGAAATGACAAGATTACTGTAACAACATAATTCTCTCAATAAATTCTTCTCTTAGCAAAAAATAAAAAATATAAAAATATTGGAAATTTAACTCCTCTTAATCCAGTCTGACTAGGAGCTAAAATTGACCTCTTCAAAACTACGGGTGAGCATTTGGACCGAAATCTGCGGATTCGATCCGGCCCAACCATAATTTTGCAGCCGAGTACCCGAACCCTTCACTAATGGACTTGACTGGATGCAATTTTTGAGATCCAATGGAAATGAATTGGGTGAGTTTGCAGTCTTAAATATCAGTTTGACATCCACACCCTTTAGATTAAGAAATTTACGAGATTTTTATAAAATATGGGGTTAGTTTAGTATTTTTAGAAGCCCACTACTTAGTCTACTAATCTCCTCATCATGTACGAGTTTTTATACTCTTTTCTTTTTATATTTAAAGAGTATAAAAAGAGTCCATTTGATCATCCACATCCAATCCAACCATCTGTATATCCATTGGATGAAAATCCGTTAGACGTTGGATTGGATGGGGATGCCAAACTTGAAATCCCTCATATACTCAATTGCATGGGGATGAGGCAAAAACCAGCACAATCCGGCTTATGTTCATGCCTGCCGAAACCGACAAAACCTTTTTTTTTCCACATCCAAGGCAAGCCCAACACGCATCTCTTCTTTCCCTTCACGCACAAGCCCAACAAAAACCAAAACCTAGTTACTTTCACTATTTTGTTCTTAACTTCTTCATTCTTTGTTGGAATTGAGTGATGCTTGGCTCATCGGAATCGTATAACAGATATAGGTTTCAATTTCAGAATTTGAATGAGTTTCACTTGGTTTTTCATTCTTCGTTTGTAGACTTCACTTCCTTCAAACTTTCAAAGCAATTCTATTTCTTTTGGTTGGTTCGTCCTAATAAAAGCTACAAAATATCAAATAATACTAATATAACGCAATTCATAAAAAACCTATCAAAAACATATGGACTTGACACTAAAATATAATAGATTATGCACTTATCAGATGAATTACCGTTAAGGTGCTTGAGATTAGTCTATTTGAATAGATTTAATTTGTGAAATGACTAGATGCAAATGTGGTGATCTAGTGGTTGAATTTTCGAATGAAACGATATTAAGGTTTCAGAGGAGAAGGGAGTTTGAAGAACAAAACAGTTTATATGAATTATAATTTCTCACATACTGTATAACCAATCTATGCATTTTCATTAAAGACGCGAAACGTGATTTTATTCCAAAGTTTTTTTTTTTTTTCATAAAAAAAGAGGAAGGTACCCTATAACATTACACATTCATGATTCGGGTCATGATCGGAACAGGATTCAACCATGATATATTTTCATTGAAAAACTGGGAATTAAAGAAGTTTAAAAGATGTCCTAGATCCTCTCCTCTCCATCTGTTTTGCAGATTGAAAATGTTACAATAGGCTGCTGTATTAGCTGCCCACATTACATTAAATCTTGTAGATAACATAAGTTCAGAAAGTTTAAAATTGATGACTTCCATATTGTTTCTTTGAAATTCATTGCTAATAGAATATCTAAGTTTCCTCGCTTCAACGTACATTCCTTTAAGCAGCATCAAAATAGGCATGGAATCACTTTGGAAAGCCACCTCATGACCACTCCATTCTGTTGCCCAATGGAAAGTTATTTCTGCTCCTCTTCTTTCTAATTCCTCTCTAGTATTGCAATTGCAGGTTGCTCCCCTGACTTCAATAGTATAACCTGCAAAATCTGTAAGTGTTATACCAATGCCACAAGAGGATACATGATTCATCATATATAATGCTATACTAAATTTGTAAGAATTTTTGATTCTATATTTTTGTTTTCAGCTGTACAAATATTCAGGCAGTCATCTTTCATAGGGTTGTAATATAGGTTTTCAAAGATATTAAAGCTTGGGGTTGTTACAGTAGATAAGCTATTTATTTATTTAATTATCTTATTTGCCGTCGCCGCACTGTTCTGTTTCTCTTTTCTAAAAACCCAATCACATCTGGATTTCCAGACGTGACATGTAATAATGCTACAAAACTCAGGCCACTGCATCACAAAACCATTTCTGTTAGTATTAGTGAACCAAGAATTTAACCAATCGTAAAAAGTCGTACTATTTTCGACCACATGATCCATACTAAAATTCAAGTGCAACCAAACCTGTTTTGCAAAATCCAAAGTTGAAATAGGACTTACAACGGAGCTCATACGATTAAATACACCACTTACAGATTTTATTTAGAAGGCTATTATTGGGCCGTCACATTCCATTAGAGGGGCGTCACCTAATAGGACAAAAACGGGTCACCCGTAAATAATTTCAAAAATCCCTTATATCAAATAATTGTGTAATGACTAAACAACCCTTGTTTGGCTTTAGTTTAATTAATTAAACCTAGCTACGTCCTAAATTACGCCTGAAAAATCAACTAAACCTAGGCGCAAAATTGGAATTACGCCTGGAAATCAACTAAACCTAGGCGTAAAATTGGAATTACGCCTGGAAATCAACTAAACCTAAGCGTAAATTGGAATTACACCTGGAAATCAACTAAACCTAGACGTAAACGACATGCAAATCACAGTTTACGCTTGAATTGAACTAAACCTAGGCGTAAGTTCTTCAAAAACTAAATTACGATTGAAAAATCTAGTACCGTACCCAGGCGTAACACTAACAGAAAGTAAATAAAATCCTAATTTTACTTCAATTTCATTTGATTTGCGCAAAAACGGGTACAAAAAGATGGGTTTGTTTGATTATTACCTTACATATACCATGGGTTGTTGTTGAGGAGTTTGAAAACATGATTCTTCAATTGATTGAATCGGTGGAATGAGTTGAGGATGAAGTTGAGGTTGATTGAGTTGTTGATTACCATCACTAGGACCAGTTTGCTTCTTCCTCATCTATTTTTAGTAGTTTTAATTGAAGGGTAATTTTGACAAATTGCTATGGAATCAAAATATCCCTTGACCAGATTTTTGGTCACCAAATATCCAAGTGAAGCCCCTCTAATGGAGTGTGACGCTCCAATAATAGCCTTCTTTATTTAAGTGGATTTCTCCACTTCCAAACTTTAAACTTTACTAAGAGCATCCACAGCGGTGCGACTAAAACCAAAGATCAAAGACAAAAAAAAAAAGACCAAATTTTAGTTTGGTCCGTCGTGTGACGCAGCAGGTGGCGAGTATATTTAGTCGGGCGGAGATTATAAGTTCGTCTGGTGTGGGGCGTAAACTTTATCCCCGCCCGACAGAAAAAAAAAAAAATTGGGGCGTTGATATAATCTCCGCCTCACAAACATAAAAAAAAAAGGGGCGAACATTATATCACCGCTTGGTGTGGGGCGAACATTATATCAACGCTCGACTATATTTGGGTTTAGTCTTTGGTCCCCGACCAAATATAATCGCCCACTGTTCATTTAGTCTGGGATTTGGTCGATGGTCCGTCCCGCTACGCCTGGTTCAGAGACCAAATAAATAGGTATAGTCGTCCACTGCAGTTGCTCTAAGAGAAAGAACGAAAAACAAACACAAAATCACAAATTAAAAATGCTCACACTAAGTCGCCCAAGCCTTGGTTATCAATAACGGTATGAACTAGTACCGGTTTACACTTGCTTTTACGCGCAACAATCACCGAATTTATAACTTCGTCCATGGGATGAAAAACTGCAAGAACCTAAAAACCTGGTAGATCACTAGGCTCAACAATTGGGTACAGAAAACCCCGAGCACCATATGCACTCCTCAACATTAGTAAGGACCCTGGCGCCATGTGCATAGCCAAATGATCAATAACTTTGCTTTTCTCTTCTTTGTTCATACCAACTAAAGCAGCTAAGAAAACAACGTCATAGTCGCTTAAACCATGTGTAACATCCATAATATCAGTATCATGAAATATCATTCGCTTCGATAAGTCATGATTTGCAGCGACCAAGTTAAGAGCCAACGCGTTGGCCAATGGGTTGATATCATAGTTGTGAAAAGTAGTGGTCCTCAGGTGATTCGAAGCCAACACGATGGATGTGAGCGGTAGGGGACCAGAACCGATGAACGCGATGTCATTAGGATTTGGGTTTGCAATATACAATTGCTGAGTATAGTATACTCAAGACGGCCGAGTTTGATGTAATTTGTGTAGTATGGGAAGATGTTGATATGATCAAGTGGGATTTCATAAGAACCTAAGAGGGTCGAAAAATGAGATTCTAAGTGACCTTCAGCTTCTCCGCAGAGACGGATGAGTTTGGAACGGATTTCTTTCACTTTGGTTGATAATTTGGTAACATCTATGGGAGATGTTGGTATACAAGAATGGACTAGTTGAGTGAAAAGAGTGTCGACATCTTTTGAAGGTTTTAGGCTTTCCAAGGTTGATAAGTTGTTATAAATCTCACAGACATTTTTGATTAACAATTCTTGGCCCTGATCTTGATTGCAGGAACCCAATGAACCCATGTGATTGATAGTATGAATGAATGTTAAGTGAATGAAGATAACTCAAATCTATTTATCACTCCAAAGTTGAAAATGCTTAGTTGTTCGATTCTCCAACATCCGAATGCAGTGGCTATTTATGGACATCATTTGTGGAACCAGTACTATGCGAGTGGCCCTCACTATTTATTTATTAATATTTCAACGAGTTTTCATATTTGTGGAGAAGGGCCGGAGCAAAAGCTCATAGCTTGTTCTATTTCGGATGACATAACATATATGATACTCGTTGACATGATACAGTGTCTCCCAATTTAGAATGACACTGTACAGACTTTATGTGAACATTATTGATGTAAATATTGTCTCGTATTACCAAGGCTTATTCCAAGACTATTTTTTCTCGAGGCCTCAGCTAGACAGTCTCATCTTTCCTTCTATTACTTCTGAAGACTCTTATTCTCTTGAAGCGCATTTTTCTGAGGAAGAAGTATATCAAGCCATCTCTGATCTTGGTCAGGATAAAGCGCCAGGCCCCGACGATATGCCCATTTTTGTTATTTCTAAGTCTTGGGAGTTTATGAAACGTGATATCTTGAAAGTCCTGGATCAGTTGTACACTCGTCAAACCATCGACTGGAGACTCAAGACCACCTTTCTAGTGTTGATTCCTAAGGTTCAAGATCTTGATATCATCTCTGACTTTAGACCTATTAGTCTTATGAGTAGTATAAACAAGATAATTTCTAAAGTGATTGCTACCAGGCTTAAACAAGATATTACATTTACAATCTCCATTAATGGATATTTTCTAGAGCTCTAGATTTAATTTTAGGGGAAGAAGATGATAAAGAAAATAAAGTCTCTCTCTCAAAAATATCTCTCTCTTCCTAAAATTCTCCACTCCAAAATTATTCCTCCCAAAATTATTCCTCCCCCTCTCTCTCCCGATCTCCTCTTTATATATGTGTTTACATAGTGGATGACAGCTCACATACAACTCATATTCTCGCAAGCTCTTTGATAATTTCTCAGGTTCTTGCTACCTTCTCGCGAACTCTTCATTCCTTTTCTCGCATTTTTGCTGGTGTAGTCTGTTACGTTATTTTTGATATTAGTCTGCGACGGTTTCGCAATGTTGCTAATGACAATATCGCGAGTACGTAGTTGTTGCGATATTTGGATCCTACATTTGTATACCATTATATCTATCATTTTCTCTTCTTGGATGTCTATCAGTTCTCCTTTGAATTCTATTATATTCTTCATTGATATTTCCATTATTTCGGTTTTGTTCTCGCCTTCTCTCTCGATTGTCGTGATTATTCTGTCGGATTGCTTCTTCCAATTCTTGATTTTCCACTTCTGTTCTCACTCTTTCCCTTTCGCGAGCTAAACGTGCTTGTTCAACATAATGCCTCTCAATATCATCTTCAATCTCTTTTTGCCTTATCAATGCTTCTCTCCCATACAATATTCTTCTCCCTTCATCAATTGGATTATTCTGCTCTTGAAGTCGCCTATCTCCTTGATCTTCCCCATTCTGCTCATTTTGAAAACTCTCGGGATGCAAAATATAACGATCTTACATTTCTTCTCTTCTCTCGCCACACTCCATGTTTGGATTTTGTATTTCTTCTTGATTTTTTTCCTCAATATTTCCTGTAGGTGAAACTCTCCTTCTTTCCTCTCTAATTGATCTTGAGCTGGATCTCGTTGTACTTCTTGATCTTCTACTTTGCAACCTGATGTTTTCCATCCTCAATTCGTGATTTTGCCTTGTTAAATTTGCTCGTTCTTCTGCTTCTAATCGTCTTTCTTCATGTATCGTTCTTCTCAACGCCTCTAATGCTGCGATCTCTTCATTTCCCTGGATTGTTTCTCCATTTACTCCTCGACCTCTCTCTCTTTGTTCATTGTCCATCAATTGTTGCTCTCCTTCCCTTTCATTCTCAGAATATGATCTCCAAGTGTGTATACATACTCTATCATAATCCGTAGTTGTGTTTGAAACCGGTTGAATTGGCGATTGAATTTGATTTTCTTCCTCATTTCTCACGTTCATTCTTGATGATTCTCCCATTTCATTTCTCCTTTCCCCGGCAAGTCTCCCACTTCTTCTCACGATTGTTGGTTGTTCTGGTACATTTGTTCTTCTAGCCATTTCTTGTTTTTGGTAAATTGTTGAAAATTATACCAAATTTCTTTTTCTTCTACTCCAAATTCTCCCCGTTTCTAGCGCATATGTAGTTGCAGGAAATCCCACACTACACCCTCACTGGAATTTCTATAACTAATTCATTTGAAAAATTAACAGCAATGAATCTTTATTGATTAATCTTGAAATGTTTATACAGGGATATAGAATAGAACTTAGAGATTACAATCACTCAAAGTTTCTCTCTCCTAATGACTTGCTCCGCACTCAAAAAAGAACCCTCCCCTACAACAGACTTACTCAGCCCTTTATATAGGGTTGTTTACAATGGATGACAGCTAAGCTGTCCTTTATTTTCGGGAATGATTCGCGAAGTGTCGCAAGTGTGTAAGCATTCATCCTCGCGACACTTCTTAACCCTCGCCAAGTTTTCACATCTTCCTCGTGTTCTGGCTGTCGTCATCCATTACGTCATTTATTTACTTCCTTGCGACACCTTCGCAATTCTGTCATTTATTAATCTCGCGAAGTATTGAGGTGGCGATATTCTGATCCTACATGGAGAAAATATGGGAAGCTATAATCTTGACGGAAAACATACCCGCACCATGGAACATGGGAAATGAACCACCTCCGGGCAACAGAAGTCATGAATTCTTTTCTTATCACCATTTTCATGGAAACTTAACAAATGATTGCAGAAACATAAAAAGAATCATCCTCAGAATGATAGACCAAGAAAAACTCAATCATTTTCTGATAAATGAAGAGAAGACTCAACCACTACCACCACTTTATAGAAATTTGATCGCATATCCGAGAAATTCACCTTATCTAATAACTGTAAACACGAAAATGAAAGGAAATAAGTAAAGTAAATATTGCATTTTACCATATTACCCTTAATGGAAAAAAGTACGATGAAAGTGCCTCTATGAAGAGAAACATTTGTAATAAAAGAAAAGTATGCATTCGGTCTATTAAGTAGGTATCTATCTTATTCATCAAATTCTCGGAAGCAAAAGCCAAGAATTTGTTTTGCAACTCTATTGTGCATTCGTGTCACCATCACATTTCTTATGAGTAATCTGTTACAAAAGTAATGGCAACACTAATATGTTTTACTCTAAGCGTGACAAAAAAAGGACACATGACAATTGAAGATTTTCATGATAATGTCCTCGGTGTGGCTTTTAGGGTTTTCACCATCACAATTATTAATAACAAGAGATGCAAAGCCAAGAATTTGTTTTGCAACTCGATAATAGAGAAATAATGAACATCGCGAAGACATCGCCACTAAAGGAATGGCAAAAGCATATTATTTCTTTTACCGCTGTAGTAGCAGGAAATCCTACACTACACCCCTCACAAGAATTAACACAATCTAAGCCATTTTTACGAATAGAAAATACTTCTCTTTTATTGATTTCTTGATTACTTACAATACAAACGGAAAATAAGCAAAGGAATTATACTCACTCAACAATTTTCTCTCTCCTAATGACTTACTTAACCTTCCAAAAAAGATTTTTCTCTCACAACAGACCTGCTCGGCTCTTTATATAGAGTATTACATGATAGATGACAGCTAAGTTGTCCTTTATTTTCGGGAACAGCCCGCGAAATATCGCAAGTGTACAAATATATAATCTCGCAACACTACCAGATCTCGCTAAGTCTTCACACCTTTCTCGTGTTTTGGCTGTCGTCATCCAAAGCGTCATTCATATTACCAGTTTGCGACACCATCGCAATGCTGTTGCTTATTGATCTCGCGAAGTATTAACGTTGCGATAATCTGATCCTACATCTTGCCTCTTCTCATGTCTTCTCTGTGAAGAAGAGAATGTCATGAGAACTAATGTTTTTGAAATACCGCAACTGCTCATCTTTATCTATACACAACTGTTATCTTTATCTTTTTTTTTAATATGACTTCGTACTTTCATGCAAGATTTATTATACGTATTTCTTCTTCCACTCTTTTCTTGACACGTCTTTTTCAACCGTTTTTTCTCAACCATTCACGTCTCTTCTCGCATTAAATGCATTTATTTTTTCGAGAGACCTTCTCTATATATAGTTTTCTTTCCTTCCTCTTCTTTTTTTTTTTTTTACTTTCTCTCTGCAATTTTTTCTATAACCTTCCTCCGCAATTTACGCTTCTGCTACTGCAAATTTTCCCTTTCTTCATCTTCTTTATTTTCGATTTTCTAGCCATTCCCATACTTAAAATGGCTCCTCCTGGCCAAAGGTATGAAACTCTTTTGGATGAAGAAAAAGATAAATTACAAGAGAAGGGTTTCACATTGTCTTCTATCCCTGATCAAGATTCCTCATCTATTCTTTCTGCTAAACTATTTTCTGATCATCAATGTGACGATCAAAGAATCATAGTCTCGCTAGGTCAACTTCTCACGGGTCTTCCCATTCCTCTCTACAACCCTGAACTTCCCTTATTCTATGAGATTCTGTCACACGAGAAATTCTCGCGAGCTGTTTATCAATTAAGCGGAGACTGCATCCGTTTAATGCTTGAATTTGCCAACCGGGGTGCTGGCAAGGGATCTCTTTACTCTGCGAAAGTCAGAGATCCTAACTTCGCAAACATAGAGATAATTGGTGATAAGTATTCAGCAGAGAGCTTCTTTGAAAATTATGACGTGATAAACATGAAGAATGATAAATCTCGCTGGGGTGCACGATTAAAAAGAAAAGAAAATATTCCTGCCGACAAGCTTCTCATGCACGACATCGATTGGCATTTAGGCAAGAATAACATTCCTCGTCACTCCAAAGATGATAGATGGTGGGTCTTTCCATTATTTTTAACGGACCTTACATCGCAGGCTCCCATGTACTTCCCGCTAATCTCGCCAACTATCGACCCTGGGAATTCAATTGGCCTGATAAAGCCAAAGAGGTATATTTCCTTAGTTTTTATTCACTTTTCCTTCTTTACTTCCTTTATTACTTATTAATCTTGCGAAATTTTCAGATCACTAAATTGAGAAGAAGTTACGAAAGGACTAAAAAGTCAAGCACTTTGGCAATCCTTCGTTCAATCACGGATGAAGTAAGAAATACTTTCTTTTGTTATTTTTAACAATATTGTTGCCTCTGTTTCTTATCTTCATTCGTGTGTGCAGGTTAATGTTGAAGTTGCTGGAGATGAAGGGGCTTCAGAAATCGCGATAGTCAAAAGAAAGGGTAAAGGCCCTCTTCGCAAAGAAAAACTCGTTGCTCCACCTTCCAAAAAACGGAAGACCCAATCTTCCAGCGAGAGTTTTGATGAAGACAATGATGACTCTATCGCAAAGGAGGATGACCCATCTGAATCTCCCATGGCATTATTATCCAACATCTTCTCAGATTCCATGCAGGGGCTTGGAAATGATCGCCTTACTAAATCATGCGAAGCTCTCGCAAATCTCTGCGATGCTTCTCTATTGGAGGGGAATGACTCTCTTCAAGGAATCTCTAGGTCTTTGACTCCGAATTTCTTGAATGCGCTTAGCGCCTTGGTATGTCTATATTTTCTTTCTTCTTTATAATTTGGATTTGAAATCATGTATCAATAACCTCTTTATTCTTCTTTACAGTCTGGGAGAGCTTCTTTTGTTGTTGCCTCAGATCTTGAAAAGAGGCGAAACAGCCTTGAAAAGAGAAACCTTCAACTTTGCAAAAAGAATGAAGAATTAGAAGCTGAAGTTGAGTCACTTCGCAAGAATAGTGGAAATGAGACTGCCGCCCTTCGCGAGAAAGTTCATAAACTAGAAACTGAAGTCTCTGATTGAGAAGCTAAAATATCCACTCTTCAGAGTGCTAATCAACAACTTTATGGTGTATAATTCTTTCCTTTTTCTTATTTTTACTCTGTTATTTATTTTTCTTCATCAGACACACCACCTTCGCAGACATTTATAATCTCTCTGACGAGGCCGTTCTTCTCCATTCATTTCCCGAGCCTATGGATAACGACACTCTTCTCGCTTATCTCAACGAATCTCTAAGTAGTTCTTCAAATAGTAAAACTAACTCTCTTTCATTAAAGGAACTTCAAGCCAAATTTCATCTCTTAGAAATTGAGCATAGATCTAGCTTAGGTTTGGCTAACCGATTTAAAAGTCAATACATTGATTCCCATGAGAGAATTAATCTTTTAAGGAAGAAAATTAGTAGTCTTATAGATGATAAAGATCGCATTGCTAATCAAGGCGCTCAAGCTTTAGCGAAATTCCAAAAAACCCTTCTTGAAGTCCAAATTGAACGGGACGAATCTCTTCGCCGAAATGCTTTACTTAGCGAGAGAGAAAATCAAATTTGTTCCCTCCTTCTTATAAACAATGACGATGAATTCGCTTGGATTGCGAGAGTTTTAGATAATGCCAGAAATGACTTAGGTGTTAATGTTAGTCTTCATGCTGATCATACTTCCTTGGTTAAAGATATGAACTCTGACAGAGAAGGTTGTTAACTGTTCTTCTTTATTTTGCTATTTTCTTCTTTTGAAATCTTCTTTTAAGTTGCTGACTCGTTCCCATATATTTGCAGAAGCTGAGAAGAGATTTCAGGAGAGAATTAAGGAGCTTGAAGCCGAGAAAGAACAACTCGCAAAGGATTTATCTCTTCGCAATGATAAATATTCTAAGTTGAAGAAGCAACAGCAAATGACTGTGGCGAATTTTAGTAATGACGTTGTCCGCTTTCGTAACCAAACTATCAGGACAGTTTGTGAAGACCACAATATCCCTTCTTCTTTGTATCCTTGTCTTCTTGATGAGATTCACGAAAATACACCTATTTCGGATGTCTCTGATAGCGATGCTAGTGAAGAAGAAGAGTCTGATGAAGATAGTGACTTGAACTGAGAAGTAGCCTCACTTCCTTCTGTTTCTTCTTATAATATTTGTATATTTACCTTTCTAATCTTTCCATTTTGTAATCTCTTATTGTACATTTCTTGGGTATTTTAAATATAGATATTATTTTTATTCCTCCTTTCTGCTAGAAGAATAACTTTTTCTTCCAATAAAATTACTCAATATTAAATCTTCCATATGGAAATAAATAACAAAATTTTCTATCTGATGCATTCCCATACTTGCCTCTGTTATATATTTCAGATGGAAGATTTAGCAAAATCTTATGGAAGTTTTTGTCGAATATTATCATTGCGACAAGGTCGCAGGACGTCTTTACATTTTATGTAATGACCCATTGACCTTGCCTTATCAAATCTTGTGTGGTCTTATTTTGCCTTCCTAGTTAAAGGTCTTATTTTGCCACCCCTCATTTTGCGACAATATGACAGGCCTAAATATCCTTGCGAACATAAAGCCCCATGACATTGTCGTCTTGCGACAAAATCGCAGGACGTCGTTACACTTTCATGTAATGACCCATTGATCTTATCTTATCATTTCTTAGTATTATTGCCTCTGCAGGATGTTTTTGTTGCGACAATATGACAGGCCTAAATATCCTTGCGAATATAGAGCCCCATGACATTGCCGTCTTGCGACGAAATCGCAGGACGTCCGTACACTTTCATGTAAAGACCCATTGATCTCGTCTTACCCTCGCGTTAGTATTATTGCCTCTGCAGGATCATTGCACAAATATGACAAGCCTAAATTTTCTTGCGAAAATAAAGCCTCATGACATTTGCGTCTTTTGACACTTATCAGCTCCCTAATGGAGGGTGTCGCCCTTATCATCTCCCTGGTTGCCCCTTCAAGGAGGCGAACATCGGCCATACAAGACTAGCTCCTCCCATCCGGTCTTAACAACAACCAGTTGTTTTCGCAGCCTCTTATCCCTTATACCTATATGGCTTATGGTTACGAGACTGCACCCTAAGTGGAGTTTTCTTCGGGCCGAGTGCAGCATGTGCCAAGACTTGCCAAGAATGGCCGAGACACTTCAAATGCCCTAGGCACTCTTGGCTCAACCGTGTACCTCGGCGCCTTGAGCATACACTGACTCCTTGGAAGAGACCCTCGGTCGCCCAACCATGGTATAACCTTATATATATAGTTGGGAATCCAAGGTACCTCTTCCGGATAGGCTTTATTGGCCCCAAATTCCATGACTCAGGTTCCAGGGGCGGTGTAACCTTTTCCCTGAGCCAGGTTGAGAGATACCCCCTTATATGACGCACTTTAGGTCTTACATTTGCCTCTTACGAAATATCATTCGCGAACTAGGGTGTACGCCACAAAGGTTCGTCCCGTTAGTATATATCATATTTGTTTTTTCATCATTTTTGTTTCAATTGTGAATTTCTCGCATAGTATTTCTTCATGTCTTGTAGCTTCATAATTGATCTTTCGCAAAATATGAGTTTATTTTCTTCCTTCATTCATTATTTCGCAATCATTCTTTCGTGGTGATTTGATAATAAGATCTTCATACACTTTGATTCGTGAGAATTTCGCGTTCTCCTTCTCCAATCTTCATGATTTTTGCCACTCATTACTCATCTCTCATGTAGAATTTTTTTTTTTTTTTTAAACTTGGTATTCATTTCTTATACCTCTTATTTTCTTTTATACTTTTCTTCTTCATTCAAATTTCTCAATTCTACCTTCCCTTCTGCGAGAGTTTCGCAATTTCCAACTTTCATCAGGCATTTTTATGTAACATATTTTCTTCTCTTTGCTCTATCGCATCCACCATCAACCTTTCTCTTCTTTGTTCTTCTCTAATGTTTCGCTTCCAATTCTTCTGTTCAGCCACTCTTTTCTCGCAAGATTCTACATCAACTTCATAACATTTCTGTCCCTCTGCCCAATCTCCTTTTATAACTCCAACACCACTGGGATGAGGGAATTTGATGCACTGATGGTAAGTCGAAGCTACCCCCAAAATCTCATGCAACCATGGTCTTCCGATTAATGCATTGTAAGGTGACTCCACATCCACCATACAAAATAAAATTTTAGTTGATAAACCATTCAGCGGAATTCGCATGTGAGCTTCTCCTTTTAGTTTGTTGGCAGTACCGTTGAAACCATAAATTCTATAGGTTGAAGGTATTAAATCTTCATCTTTTCCCCCCATTGTCTTGTAGGTATGGTAAAAGAGAATATTCACTGAGCTCTCGGTGTCAATTAAAATTCTGTTGATTGCCCATGAAGTTTCGGCTTCATCATCTTCATCATCGACGGGATTTGGGTTAATCTCCAATCTTACCACTAAAGGATTGTCATGCATTTCTCCATCCTTGGGTATCTCTTCCGCAGTGAAAGTAATAATCTGCATCTGCCAATCTTTTAGTGGCGATTTTTTCGCGATGTTCATAATCTCCCTGTTGTCGACGTCCCTTGTGAATACCCTACTAAGAACGTTATCATGAAAATCTTCGATTGTCCTGTATGAGTGCACAATTGAGTTGCAAAATAGATTTTTGGCTTTCGCTCCAACTTCTATTACAAATGTTTCTTTCCCTTTTGTTGTGTTCACCCTGTGAATTGCTGGTGGCGGTGGTAATGGTTGGATCTTCTCTTCATCTTTTAGGAAATGATTGAGCTTCCCTTGGTCTATCATTCTTAGGATGATTCTTTTTATATTTCTGCAATCATTTGTTAGGTGTCCATGAAAATGGTGATAAGTACAATATTCCTGACTTCTGTCTCCCGGAGGTGGTTCGTTTCCCACATTCCATGGTGCAGGTATGTTCTCTGTTAAGACTATGGCTTCCCAAATTTTCTCCACGCTAGCATTTAACGGTGGCATTTTTATTTCCTCCCATACTACTCTTTGACTTCGCTGGCCTCGATTATAATTCTGTCTTCTACCTCCATAAGTTTCTTGGGGTTGATCCAATCTTTGAATTTTGTTGTTTCCGCCACGATTGTAGAAGTTTCTCTCTCTTTCAAACTCTTCCTGATCACGGCTCCCCATCGCTACTAACTTTTGCTGCCCATCATCAGTTATCATTTCTTGTTGACCCTGCGAGGTACTCGCCATTGTGTTTATCAGTTTTGGTAATAAACTTGCATTCGCAACTTTCGAATTTGTACTCGCAACTGGATATGACTCCATCTCATTTTGCTTTTCCTCTAGAGCAATGTATTCCTCTTGAAGTTCTCGCAACTCAGTCATGGTGATTGTATTCTTGATCCTAAAAATTTGAATATATAACAGATTTGTTGCGAACATCGCGTTAATGAATGATAGAATGAGATATCTTTCCTCCACTCGTCCCGCCATATCACTGCACATTGTTTTCCATCTCGCAGTTAAGTGTTTCAAACTTTCACCTATTCTTTGTTTTAACCCAAATACACCTTCTATACCAGGTCGCGATAAATTATTACTTATGTATGCTCCCAAAAATATAGCCTGCAAATGATAGAAAGACGTTATCGTATTCCTTGGCAACCCTTCAAACCACTTTAAAGCCTCTCCAGTTAAGCTTGATGCAAAATATTTGCACAATATAGCATCATGATTTTCCCATTGTAGCATACATCTCATATAAGCTTTGATGTGCTGTATTGCACAGGTGGTTCCATCAAAGATGCTGGTTAATGCAGGCAAATTGCACTTTGGAGGTATTCCCCCAGATTGCACTTCTTGTGTAAATGGAGTTTTTTCAGCTTCTTCTATGGCTTCATCCAATTGTCTCTTTCCTCCACTTTTTCCGTTATTTAACACTCCTCTCATTTCTGCCAATTCTCGCAAGATCTGTTCATTTGTGCTGGAGTTTGAATCCATTGGTCTTTTTAGTGCTGCCTCTCTTCTCCTGCGTTCATGCCTATTTTGATGGTCTTGCTCATCATTTTCTTCTCGCCTTTCCTCACGATTTTCCATTTCATTCCCCTCATAAATTCGCACACCATTATACTTATCAATTTCCCTTCTTTGCTGCCTTTCAACTCTCCTTTTTACTCTTTCATATTCTTCATCAATATTATTATTATTGCGATTTTGTTCTCGTCTTCTTTCTTGATTATCATGATTATTCTGGCAAATTGCCTCTTGTAACTCTTGTTCTTCTATTTCTGTTCTCAGTCTCTCTCTTTCGCAAGCTAGACGTGCTTGTTCAATATAATGTCTTTCAATCTCATCTTCAATTTCCTTTTGCTTCCTCCGAGCTTCTCTCCCATGCAATATCCTTCTTCCCTCTTCTTGATTCCCTTCATTATTTGGATTGTTTCTCCTCTGTCGCTGCCTTCCTTCTTGATTTCCATTATTGTGCCTATTTTGATAAATCTCGGAACGTGGGATGTAACGATCCTCCACTACTTCTTCTCTTTCACTTCGTTCTTCGCCTGGATTTTGTATTCTTTCTTGATTCTCTTTATTAGCATTTTCTATAGGTAAAGTTCTCCTTCTTTCCTCTCTATCTGGTCTTGAACTTGACCTGGTAGTGCTTCTTGATCTTCTATTTTGTAATCTCTCGTTCTCCATCCTCAACTCATGATTTTGCCTTGTCAAATTTGCACGTTCCTCGGCTTCTAACCGTCTTTCTTCATGTATTGTTTGTCTCAACGCCTCTAATGCTGCGATCTCCTCATTTCCATGAGTTGTTTCTCCAATCACTTCTCGGTTTCCTTCTGTTTGCCCATTATTTACCAATTGTTCTTCCCCTCTTTCATCCACAGAATCTGATCTCCAAGTATGCACACTTACTCTATCGTAATCCACGGTTCTATCCGGTATTGATTGAATCGGTGATTGAATTCGATTTTCCTCATTATCCTTTGCATTTACTCTCGAAGGCTCCCCTGTTTCATTCCTATTTTCTCCAACAAGTCTCCCACTCCTTCTAACAGGTGTTTGTTGTTCTGATGCATGTCTTCTTCTAGCCATTTCTCAATTTCTAGTTGATTGTTGAAGATTATATGAATTTCCTACTCCAAATTCTCCAAACTCGTCCCTGTTTCTAGCGCATATGTAGTAGCAGGAAATCCTACACTACACCCCTCACAAGAATTAACACAATCTAAGCCATTTTTACGAATAGAAAATACTTCTCTTTTATTGATTTCTTGATTACTTACAAAACAAACGGAAAATAAGCAAAGGAATTATACTCACTCAACAATTTCTCTCTCTCCTAACTGACTTACTTAACCTTTTCCAAAAAGATCTCTCTCATTTCCATGAGTTGTTTCTCCAATCACTTCTCGGCTTCTTTATTATTTAGAATTGTATTACATGATAGATGCACACTTACTATAGAGTATTACATGATAGATGACAGCTAAGCTGTCCTTTATTTTCGGGAACGGCCCGCGAAATATCGCAAGTGTACAAATATATAATCTCGCAACACTACCGGATCTCGCTAAGTCTTCACACCTTTCTCGTGTTTTGGCTGTCGTCATCCAAAGCGTCATTCATAATACCAGTTTGCGACACCATCGCAATGCTGTTGCTTATTGATCTCGCGAAGTATTAACGTTACGATAATCTGATCCTACAACCGCAGAAGAGGTACCTGAGAGTGGAGAGATGCATGACAACCCATTAGTAGTAAGATTGGAGATTAACCCAAAACCTGTTGATGATGAAGATGATGAAGCCAAAAATTCATGGGCAATCAATAGGATTCTAATTGATACTGGAAGTTCAGTGAATATCCTTTTTTACCATACCTACAAAACTATGGGAGGGAAAGATGAAGATCTGATACCTTCAACCTACAAAATTTATGGTTTCAATGGTACTGCCAACAAACCTAAAGGAGAAGCTCATATGTGAATCCCACTAAATGGATTATCAACTGAAATTTTGTTTTGCATAGTCGATGTGGAGTCACCTTATAATGCAGTAATTAGACGGCCCTGGTTGCACGATATTTTGGGTGTAGCTTCGACTTATCACCAATGCATTAAATTTCCTCATCCCAGTGGTGTTGGAGTCATAAAAGGAGATTGGGTTGAGGGACAAAAGTGCTATGAAATTGTAGGATCAGAATATCGCAACTGCATTACTTCGCGAGATAGAATACGACGGTATCGCGAAGAAGTCGCAGAGGAACAAGTAAATGACGTAATGAATGACGAAAGTCGAAGCATAAGGAAGATGTAAAAGTCTGGCGAAGGTTGAAGAAGTGTCGCGAGGATGGATGCTCATACCACACGCGACACTTCGCGAGTCAATCCCGAAAATAAAGGATAGCTTAGCTGTCATCCATGATAGATGACCCTATATAAAGAGTTGAGCGGGTCTGTTGTTAGGGGAGGTCTTTTTGGAGTGAGGAGCAAGTCATTAGGAGAGAGAATACTAAATGTGATTGTAATTTCCAAGTTTTGTAAGATCTCCTTTTGTAAACATTTTCAAAAGAACATTCAATAAAGATTCATACTGATCCATCCCAAAAATGAGTTAAACATATAGATCCATTGAGGTGTGTGGTGTGGGATTTCCTGCAACTACATATGCGCTAGAAACAGGGAGCAATCTGAGAAAGATTAGCATCCATAGTAAAGAAGATCAGGAATAGTAGAGAAGAGATTTGATATAAATTGCAGCAGTATACTAAAAAATGGCGAGAAGAAGAAACACATCTGGACAACCAACAATTGTGAGAAGAAGTGGAAGGCTCGCTAGAGAAAGGAGAGGTGAAATCGGAGAATCATCAAGGGGAAACATGGAGAATGATGGAGAGAATCAAGTTTCACCACCGATTCGATCAGTAGCAGATGCAAATATGGAGAACGATAGAGTCAGCGTACACACTTGGAGATCAGATTCGGAGGATGAAGGGGAAGAGGAGCAACAAGTGATGAACGACAGACAAGGAGAGATAAATCGAAGAGTGAATGGAGAAACGATCCAGGGAAATGAAGAGATCGCAGCATTAGAAGCACTGAGGCAGACAATGCACGAAGAAAGAAGATTAAAAGCAGAGGAACGAGCAAATTTGACAAGACAAAATCATGAGTTGAGAATGGAAAACATGAGATTACAAAATAGAAGATCGAGAAGTACCGCGAGATCAAGCTCGAGATTAGTCAGGGAGAGGAGAGATTTACCTATGGAAAGTACTAATCAAGAGGAAGAACCAAATCCAGATGAAGAACCTCGCGAGGGAAGAGAAGTAATAGAAAATCGATATGTTCCCCGTCCCGAAACTCGTCAAGAGGGGCAGAATAATGGAGATCAAGGAAATAGGCAGTACCCGAGGCAGAACAGTCCAGGTGTTGGAGAAAATCAAGAAGAAGGAAGGGGAGCACTCATTTCATGGCAAACACTCTGGGAGCTGAGCCAAGGTTAAGGGACACCTCTTTTGGGAGGAGTATTAAATGCAGACCAGCTAATGGTTAAGGGGTATAGAATTAAGTTGGCCCTTATCATAATACATCAAGGCGTCGATAACAACCCTATCTCAAGACTTGGGTCGAAATGGAGAAATCGGGTCTCATTTCCTTTCTTCTTTCTTCTTCATTGCCCTAGCTCCGGTGCCATGGGTCCTGGTGGTTCTTCACTAAGTCGTTTGTCAAATCTTCATATGAATCACACAGAGAGGAATCGGTGTTGGCAGACTCGGGGATGAACTCGAGTTTGAGATGAGAAACTAGGTCAAAGAAGTTCTCGCAACCCGATTTGGTAAAAGGGGTGTTGATTTACGGAAGGAATTAAGTGATTCCTTGATGAATTAGAGAGATGGTTTGTGTTCGAATTGAGTATCGGCCAGGGTGTGAATCTGTACGATGGCAGAATTGATACGAATCTAGAGATTATGCTGCTGCTATAGGTATTGATGGTTCAGATCGATGGGTATGAGGAGAAATTACCAGGAGTGTCATTAAAGAGAAGATAATGAAAATTGAAGTTAGGGTTCTGAGATGGTATGAATTGTCAATTGAAGTTACAGGGAGTATGGCTTAAGGTGAAATTGATGTTGAGCTGCTGGTGAGGATTGCGGTTGAGGTATTGCAGCTGATGTGGTTAATGGTCTGGTGGTCATAGATGGTGGTTCTTTGTCGCTTTGAATGGGTTTATGGAAGAATAGGTGGAACAGAATGTGCAGTGGTGATGCTAAGAAGAGTTCATGGAGCTGGTGAGGAATGTTGGAAGCTGCTATTGGTGATGTTGTGTTGCTGGATTTGCAATTGCAGGGCCTGAGATGGAAGGGAATGAGGATGCTGTAACGCGTCGGTGCCGGGCTCGATATCCAGTGGAGCATTGGTGGATGCTGTTGAAGCTGCAGGAGGCACTCGGTGATGTTGGGATTGCTTCAGAGCAAATGGTTGATGAATGGGTTGCTTTTGGATTGATGCTTGTTGCAGGATTGTGGTCGATGGCATGGCATTTCAGCCATGAAGTTCACAGGAGTTGAGGTGCAGCTGCAGATCAGTTGAGATGGTTGCAAGTGCAGGCATTACAAGGGCCAAGACAATGCTGTTTCTGGTGGTGATTGAGGTGGTACTGGTGGCTTGGAGACAGTGGTGATATGAATAGCTGAACTGAGGTGTGAGCCATGGTCACAATGGCTGTGACAGAATACAAGAATGATAGCAGGCCTGTGGTTCTGGGATTGGTACTGCAGCTCATTCACGGGGAGTTTGGCTGGAGATTGTCGGGCATTTGGTGTTGTTCTTGGGCCGAGGTGGCTTGTTGGCGACATTGAGGTGGAGAATATGCTCGGGTTGTGGCAGTGGTGGTTGAAATTCAGTCTTTGTGATTCAGGTGTTAAGATGGAGATTGAGATGCCATGGCTCGATTGCAGGCAGTGATGCTTAAGAAGATGCAGCTATTGCAATCTTTTGGTCCTGGTGGCATTGCGAGGACTCAAGGTTAGGATGGAGTAGAAATGGCTTTGATCGAGAAGGAGCTGCAGGCGAGGCAAGAGCAATGAGTCATGTCTTTGATCCATGATGGAGCTCAAGGCATGTGAACCGGTGGTGATTATGAATGTGCAGTGATGTTGGCAGTGGTGGACTGAAATGATTAAAGGCAAGGTCTTTGGTAAAGCGATTCATGTGCAAGATGGGTATCTTGGAATTAGAGACAGAAAATGATGGCCGAGTTGATGCATAATGCAACCGGAGTTATGGGTGAGCCTGTGAAGTTGTTTTTGGTATGCATGAAGGCTGAGCACTGATGCACCATCTTGGTGCAGCACAAGATGGCCTGGCAAGATGGATATGGCTTCGAGCCACTCGGCCACTCACCGATTCAAGACTTCGGTGCCCTGACCGACCCGACCCCGACTCAGTGCCTTGACCCGATCCGACCTGGGCTTGACCGATCCGACCCGAGATGACTCGGTCCCCACCCGTTGACCCGGTGGCGGTTTGACTTTGCCGGTCACCCGAGGTACTTTCCTAAGATTTATTCCCGGATTCCGCCACAATCCCATTTTCCAATAGCGTTTTGGGACAATTTCTACACGGGTTTCTCTCCATGGTGGGCCGGGTGAATTTCCAACTAATGGACTTGAAGACAAAACCTAATTTTGGAAGGAGTATCCTTTATGGAAATTGAGGAATATATAAAAGAGAGGACTTCTATCTTTTTGGAGGGGATCTATCTTAGACCACGTTTTATTTTCTCTACTTTAGTTCTAGGGTTTCACATGATAGGTTCTTCTAAACTTCTTATGATGATTTCCAAAAACACAAGTACTTGATTTATTATTGGTTGAAGATGTAGTTGGATTTTGCAACCAAGTTATGATTTTTATGAATTAGTTTTCTCTCAATATTATCGTTCACTTTCTACGGGTTACAATAATTGCATGATTGATGGATTGCAATATGATTGAATGTTTGTTTAGTCGAGTCTAGAATTGATTGAACTCACATCCATATTTATAGCTATTTTAGGGTTTTCATCGAGCGATAACCTTGAATACTAGTAGCATGATATGATTAGGGTTTGTAGTGATACATCCTCGAAGTCATATGTAGAAATTGACCTTTGTTCAATTGTTTTAGCAATGTATTTCAATTGCATTGATTAGCCTATTTCGAAACTTAATGCTCCTAGAATTGAACTTGATTAGCGCAAGGCGTTAGGTTATTCTTTAGGTAGAATTCACATGCGCAGCCCTAATGTGTGTGTTGATAACTTTGGAAATTTACGGAGTATTCTTGCAATAAGGTATTCCATGGCTTTTGATGATAGCGAGATTAAATACGAATTCTATTCATATATTCATAAACTTGTTTACAATTGAAGATGAAACCTTTATCCA